>JAQPPZ010016704.1:15682500-16076324 GCA_028583015.1 Wollemia nobilis
ACTTATCCAAAGCTTATGACAGAGTGGATTGGCACTTCCTTATCAAAGTTTTGAGGCAATTTGGTTTCTCTAAGGATTGGATGGATTGGATTATGGGATGTATCTCTTCAGTTTCCTACTTAGTTCTTATCAATGGCAGGCCTTCTCAGTCATTCCCAGCTTCCAGAGGTATTAGGCAAGGTGACCCGCTATCCCCTTATTTATTCATCATTCTTGTTGAATGCTTGGGTAGGACTATAACCAAAAAGAGGGAAAACAAAACCCTTGAGGGAGTTACCATTGCTCATGGAGCTAGACCTATCTCTCATCTTCAATTTGTGGATGACTCTACTCTTTTAGGTAAAGCTACTGTTAAGGAAGCTTCTAATATTAAGCAAATCATTAGCTATTTTTCTAAGGCTACTGGGAAGTTGATCAATGAAGACAAATCTAAAGTTATTTTCTTTCATTGCTCTGCTAGACAGGAATCCATGGTCTTGGATAAATTAAGATATAAGAAGACCTCCCTTCCAATCACTTATTTAGGTATTCCCATAAATATTCAAAGGCAGAAAAATAAATATTGGAATTGGTTGTTGGACAAAGTCAAGAAGAAAATTGGAAAGTGGACCAACAGGTGGCTTTCTTCTGGGGGTAGAATCACCTTGGTAAAATCAGTCCTTCAAGCTATTCCTATTTATGTATCTTTCATGTTGAATATTCCAAAGGTTGTTCTTCGAGAACTGGATCAAATCAGTCATCGTTTCCTTTGGAGTGGTACTAAGGAGAAAAGAAAATGGGCCTTGGTGAAATGGGACACTTTATGTCTTCCTAAGAATAAAGGGGGTTAGGATTCCGGTCTTCTATTAATAACAACAAAGCTTTAGCTGCTAAATTATATTGGAGGATGTTGCATAACCCCAATGCTCTTTGGGCCAATAATCTTCATGCTAAATATGTTGAGAACAAAAGTCCTGAAGACCTTGTTCGCTATCAACTTCCTACCAAAGGTTCTCCCATTTTAGCAGTTCTTAAGACTGGTGAGGATTTGATAAAGAAAAATTTATTTTGGATCATTCATAATGGTCAACAGGCAAATTTTTGGATAGATTCTTGGGATGGTCACAAGCCTTTGATAACTCAGTTTCCCGATTGGAGGCCTTGGATGGAGGAGCTTCACCGAGCTAACTGGATAAAGGTGGCTAATTACTATCGGTACCATACTTGGTAATTCAAAGGTTGGTAGATATTGGATCCCTATTGAGGACTGGCCTATTCAAATCCCAGAAAGGCAAAGACAAGATATCCAAGGCATCCTTCATATGAGATCTCTCTCTTGGTCCCATGAAAAAGATTGTTTTGGATGGAACAACACTACTAAGGGTGAGTATTCAGTTGCTCAAGGTTATTTGACCTTATGCCATAATAATCCCAACCATTCTTCTGACATATTTTCTCAATTGTGGGCTCAAAAGCTCTGGCCTAAGGTGAGGTTCTTTAATTGGCTTTTATTGCATCGTAGGGTGCTTACTAGTGAGCAACTTATGAAGCGTGGTTTTCATGGCCCTTTTAGATGTGAGATGTGTGAAGAGAATGTAGAAACTCTCAACCATATTTTTATTGAGTGTACTTTAGCCTCTGAGCTATGGAGGAGAATGGCCACTTTACTTGGCTTACAGTGGTCCAATTTTTTTACTTTTGAACAACTTTGGAGGGATTGGCCTAATCAAGAGGGTGTTGATCATTTTATTAGGCAGTTAGTTTGGATGGGTTCTACCATTCTTCTTTGGAATATTTGGATTGAAAGGAACAACCAAATTTTTAATCAAGATAGGAAGGATATTCACTATATTTGGCAAAATACCATAGCCAACTTAGTTGAATCAGTCCATCAACTCCTTAATCACCCCCAAAACTCCCACCAAAGATGGGATCAAGTGATGCAAATATTGAAGATTAAATCTTCTAAGGGCAACCAACTTAAAGGGAATGTGAGTATTAGTAAGATGGATAGGACAAGAAATTGGCAACCTCCTCCTAAGGATTTTGGAAAAGTCAATACTGATGGAGCCTCTAGAGGGAACCCTGGAAAAGCCAGTGTGGGAGGAATTGGTAGACTTTCAGATGGCTCCCTGGTTTTTACTTTTGTTGAGAATTTGGGTATTCTTTCCAATAACCTTGTTGAGGGGTATGGTATCCTCAGAGGCCTTCAAGAGGCTACTAAGGTTGGATGGGAAAAGGTGTTAGTTGAGTCTGACTCTCAACTTATGATTAATCTTTTGAAGACTCCTTCCAAGAATCATAAGGTTGATTGGAGAATAAAAATAATTATTGAGAAGATTCAATTAATCCAGATGGGATTTTTGAAAGTTGATTACAATCATGTGGTCAGAGATCAAAACAAGAGTGTTGATGCTTTAGCTAATTGGGCTTTGGACAAAGGTGATCTTACTTGTTATGGCCACCCTCCTAGATGGTGGGCTTCGCAAATTAGGGAAGCTCTTCTTTCTATCATTTCTTTGGATGGCTCCAGTTCTGAAGGTACCTAGTTTCTTCTTGCTTTTTTTGCTTCTCTTTGGTTCATTCAGGTTTTTTTAGTTCCCTAGCTCACTCTTTTCTTTCTTTTGTTTCCTTTGTTGTTTCTTGCCTTAATAGTCTTCTGGTCTAGATAGGTCATTGTTATGTTCAATTTTTTCTTTTTTTTTTTTTTTTTTTTTTAGTTTTTTAAGGTGTGTGTGTTCTTTTGTTTTGTTTTGTTTTTGTGTTCTTTGTGTTGTTTTTTGTTGTTCTTGTGTTTTTGTTGTTTTGTGTTTTTTTTATGTTTTTTGTTATTGTTCTTGTGTTTTTGTCGTTCTTGTTCTTGTGTTTCTCTTTGTTTGTGTTAATTCATGTTTTTTGTGTGAGTGTTTTCTATGTTTTTTGTTTTTGTTTATTGTCTGTTGTTGGTTGTTTTTTATTTTTATTTTTTTTAATATTTTAGGTTTTGGTTGTGTTTATTTTTCATGTTTTTTTTGGGTTATGTCTTTGTAGTGTTATGTTGTTTTTGTCTTGTTTGTGTTTTGTTATGTGGTTCTTGTGTTTTTCTATGTGGTTCGTGTTGTGGTTTCTTTTATCTTATTGTGTGTGTGTTTGGTTGTGCTTTTGTTTTTGACACACTCAAGGAGCATGTTTTTTATTTTATTTTATTATTTTTGTTGTTATTTACTTATTTATTTACTTATTTTTAAATTGGTTTTGTGTGTTTGTTTGCTCCTTGAGTATGTCAAAGGTGGTAGGCCAGGTCCGAGTCCTAGGCCTTTTTGGTGGAATGGATACCCCTGCCTCCTTGGGTCTTACCCGAAAGTGGCATCCCTTTTGGGATGTTTTCCACAAATAAAAAAAAAGGACACACATAAAGAAATAATAGGATTTCAATCATGTTGAGAAATATTGTAGCCCCATGTGGCTTAGAGGAATGATATGTCCCTAGTTAATTAATACAAGAATGATGATGTGTAGCATAAGAGGAATAAGATGGCCCGAGATGATTGAGATGTGATCCACGAAGGATGAATGTGGAAACTCAATATTATCAAGATGTGATCAGCTAGACAGCTAAGTAGGATCGATGTGTTGTAAATCAATGATTGGATAGACACTTGGCATTAATCGAAAGAGTAATGCTAACTTTGTAGTGCCAAGAAAATAGGTTGAATATATCAAAAAAATAATCTTGGAGAATTTTTATTCAACATCAAGGAAATAATTAACCTATCAACTACTCATGGTGTTTTACATGATTAAATCATATTACAATTTTTGTTGTTGATACTTATTATATTCAAAGCAAATTCCATTGTATGCTTCATGATTCTTCTACTTATAATTGCCAATCTACTGGTGCATATACTTTGAGAAGAGAAGATGGATTCTAGTGATGCTAGAACCAGCCAGGAAGGTGGTGCAAAGCTAGAAGAAATAAGGTTGCAAAATATTATTAGACCACACAACACATTTAGAGCAATATTTTAGGATGTGAGGAATATGTTGGATGTTGATGACTAGAAATGGTTGAGAGAAATAGGATTAGAAGGAGCAACACATCTAAAGTTAGTGCATGCAGATAGATGTTATCTATTGACCTTGATCAAAATATGGGATCCTTAGAGTGGGAAATTCCAATTACCCGCTAGGGATCTGACCATCACTCTTGAAGATGTATACCAAATATATTGGTTACCAATAGAGGGATGTATAGTGATCACTGCATATGAAGCAATGAAGAAGTGGATTTTGAAAAGAGTGTTTGGTTCAAAGTGGAGATATGTTGAACATTGACAAATGAAATATAATGTATGATTTGTATTATGTGTTTGGTAGACTAAAACATAGATAGGCTATGATTATGGTGCTTATATCAAGCATTATTTTCCCTGATTCACTAGGTGCATAATTTCCCTAGAACATGCAAGGAGTAGTGTAGGACCTAGTGAAGAGTTTGATCATGTTTGTATGGGCATCGACCTTGTTGGACCAAACTTATAGAGAGTTATTTGAGGTATGAATTATGAAGCGAGCATCGATGATATATTACCTCTTACTACAAGTATGTACCTAGAAACATGTGGTTATGTAAATACCTCGAGGGTTACCTTATGATGCACATAATTTAGTAGGGCTAAAGGTGCCTTATACATTAAGGGAAAAGGATGAAATATTTGGACATTAACAGACCACCTGAAGGCAATAGCAAGTGGTATCGCTCTATTTGGGAAAATTTGCAACCTCGAGATGTGATCAGAAGACCATGGAGGAAATGCCCAATATGGGAAAAATATGGGATGCAACTAACTTGTGTGCAATGAGCAAGGTGGATGATTGGGTGAGTGAGCATGCAATATGAGTATTTTCAATATACTTGAGTATTGTGATAGTTTGGTATTAGACAAAGAATACCAGATCCACCTATGATCTACAAGAGAAAATGAAGAAATAAAGTAGTACCACCACAAATGGAACCATTGACCTTAGAGGTATATGAGGTCATATGGGTACCAAATTAGGGTAATTTTGGTAAAAATCTAGAGTATGTTATATGGTGGGCCACATATTTATGGAAAAAAGAGGAAATTGCAGAGGAATAGGATGTGGAAGAAAGTGGTAGAGAAACGAGAGAGATAATTGAGACCATTGGAAAAAAAGAGTTTATACCTGAGGGTATAAAAAAAGAAGTAGAAGAGGAACTTCCTAGATGACATGTACATCATTGGGTAGAGACAAAAATGGGTCCATTAGGCTATCAAGAAGATGACAGTTGGTGTTATATTATGGATGGATTACGTACAGTAAAATATTTGAGGCAGCAAGTTTGACAACTAGAATCACAATAGATTGAGCAAGAAATTTTTTTGGCATATTAAAAGCAAAGATTAGAGTTTGAAAGTGATGTCGCCATTGTAGAGTAGGATAGACTCCAATAGTAGGCACACAAAGAAGTGGTTAGGGAGCATCAACAACCATACAGGCTAAGAATGCACAACTATGACAAGCCAAGGAAGAGTATAGAACTACATATTTGACTTTGTGTTTAGATGCTTTAGTGAGCCATGGCTTACTCACTCCATCACAACCTACTACTAGAGCACAACATGGGTGTAGAAGGACAACATGAGCAATATGATCAAGGTCGTAAGGTAAATCTCGAACAACTTCTCTAAGAGAACTAGGTCTAGCACAGAGTAGTGAATGGATCGAGAGACAACAGTAATGAGGCTTGTTTTATGGTGTGGATAAAACACCACTACTTAGGTGTTTTAATGATGTGTAGTGTGTATTCTAGTGGAATTTGCAAATGTAACCTATAAACATGTATTTTTATATATGAAGGAATGTTTATCCAATGCTTGATATAGATGATTGTGGTATATGTAGTCTATTTAAGCATGAACACACCTCTTTGGAAAATATATTCTTAGTTAATATAACTATACTTAATGAGAAGGAATATATGATGATATATTGAATATTTTTAATGGAAAAATAAAAGGTGGAGAATCTATTCTTGACAGGAGTATGATTTCCTCTCTCTAAGATATTTAAGAATGTACCGTATTATGAGATTATATTAATCATTCAAAGAAACATGTAAGCTTAATAGAAATATTAAGGTTTCTTTTGGACTCGAGATCCCATGGGATGATAACTTTCTTAACTTAAAATTCATTAAGAACTAGATCGAATGATCCCAATACTTGACAGAATTTGTGGAAGCAAACACTCAAGTATTCTTGTTTTGAGGGGAGTTATGGTAGGCAACACTGAAACCTTATTGAGGTGAGTTGTGGTAGGAAACACTCAAGTTTTCTTATGATATTCTAAGTGGTGTAGCCCAGAGAATTCCAAAAAGCAAGAAAGCTTTTGGAATGTCCTAAGCAGGAAAGCTTGGACTAATTATCCTACTGCGGAGATATGTGTTATTATCATAAGTTTATGTTGGCATCTTAGGATCAGGAAGGCAAATCTATTTAGTAATAATAGCCTTAATTAGCCACATGGTAACCAAGCACTAATCCCTAGATGACTCACCACGAAGGAGCATGTATCTAGGCCCAAGGAAAATACACCAAGATCCTACATAGATATAATTATGTATGAATAGAGAAAAGGTGTTCTATTTTGACAAACTAAAAGGTAGAGCCCTATACTATGGTCAAATAGTATTACATTCACAAAAATTGGTAAGATAATGTGGGGGACCATTAAAGAATCTTTTATGTAGGAGCATAAAAGTGAATCCCAGTATTATAGGGTGGGGCCACATCTTGACCATTTGAGTGATGTCTACAACAACTAGTTCTCAGTTGTGGTATGCCTTGGTATAGAAGAAGAAGAAATGTGGGATACATCTATGTGAATCTAAAAAACTTAATAGAAAAGAATAGAGATGGAAATTCTATTCTTAGTTAAGTTTTGAACATTCTTAATGGAAGGAATAGAGGGGAACTCTATTCTAAAGAGGAGTAGGGGATCCTCTCTTTAAGTTGATAAAATGAATACTTAAATATGAGGCTTATGAACATATGAAGGTACTTAAGTCCATATTATGAGTAGATTCTAAGAATAGGATAGGAGGCTCAAGATCTTGAAAATGGTTTGTGATTGTTTTTTACTCATAATCACATTAACTTAAAGCAACCAAAGGAAGGAAATGCAATCTTATGATGGCTATTTTAGAAAAAATGGGAATATGACAAGATTTATTATGTGGGAAGCGTAAATTTCTCCTTATTTTACTCATATTAGAGGGGCTAATATGAGTGAGAGCATGAAAAATACCTTCTTCTAGGAAGTTATGAAGAAGAATGTCATCGGTTTTGTTGCTCAATATTTGGAATGACACTTTATGTAGAGTAAGTGTGACCATTGCTATTATGAATAGATGTTAATAGTTTTGTAATGACACCTTACATGGAGTAAGTGCAGTCATATATATCATCAGTGGATGATAATATTCTTGGAATGGAATCTTACATGGAGTGAGTGTGACCATTTCTATTATTAGCAGATGATAATACTTTTGGAATGATACCTTATGTAGAGTAAGTGTAGTCATGGATATTATTAGTGGATGATAATCTTATTGGAATGATGCCTTATGTGGTGTAAGTTTGATGCTAATACTTTAAATAGATGGTTAAGAAGATGATCTTCTTAGAATTCGTGGTCGATTAGTCAGGATGAAGCTAATATTAGACCTCTATGAGATAGTTTGAGGAATCCCAATTGAGAGATAGAAAGTATCACCACCATACTTTATGGATTGTTAGAATGGGTGAACAAAAAAAACAATAATTTATTTTATTATTTTGCTTAGAAAGACTAAGCAGCCTCTGACTACAAATATGGCCTTTGACTAGAGAAATAAATTGAACATCTCAACCATGGTGAAAGAATGTAGGGACAAAGCCAACATGAACCTTAAACATGCGGATAAATCCATCACATCTGAGATGCCACCAAATATCACTGTCTATAGAGTATAGCAACATGCCACCCAACCATCGAGTGTTGGTCGAGTTTAATAGCATGTTATATGCTATTTAAATAGTGGTTTATACCACAACACAGTGTATGTGGTATTATTGATATCCACATATGAGAATGTGAAAACATTTAATGGTTCAAGGCATACACAATAAGAATAGATCTTAGGGGATCTTGTGAAGACAAATGGTTGAGAAAAGATCTAGTGAAGTAATGGAAAGGTCTTGATTCTAAATCTAAATCTTGATCGTTGATTTTGGCTCCATCATAATTAACTATTTATCATAGTTGGATGAATAGTAGTACATTATCATGGCAAAGATATCTAAAAAATATTAATACATTGGTATTCTAATCTAATTTATCATGTGCAATACTCTATGGCCTTATTTTATGATGCAGGAGCATCCGGAGAATAGAGCAATCTTGCATCCTCCAAATTTTTTTTCTAAGCACTTTGTATTTTGTTTAAATCTTTCTTTCCTAAGGCAAAAGTTTTGAAATACAAAAGGGAAGTTTCGTCGCGATATCGCGACGTTGTGATGTTGCGACGTTTTTGCAACTAAGGCACAGAGGAGGTTTTTCGTCACGATATCGCAACGTCACGATGTCACGACGTTTTTGTAGCTGAGGCATGGAGGAGGTTCTTCGACGCTTTTTTTTAGAGCTGAGGCATGGAGGGGTTTTTCGTCATGATATCGCAACGTCGCGATATCGCAACGTCGTGATATCACGACGTTTTTGCAGCTGAAGCACGGAGGAGGTTTTTCGTCATGATATTGCTACGTCACGATATCGCGATGTCACGATGTTTTTGGTAGACTAAGGCACGGAGGCATTTTCGTCATGATATCACGACGTTATTTGCAGACTAAGGAACGAGGGCATTTTGGTCACGATTTCACGATGTTTTTGGCAGACGAAGGCAAGGTGATAGTTTGGTCACGATATTGCGACATGTCGTGATTTCACAGCCGATTGAAGACAAATTAAAATTGGACACGTGGACAGGCCGCGCGTGTGGGAAAAGAGACAGCGGTGGTAGATGAATGTTCTGACAAGGTGACAGCTATAGGCCACGGGCATTTTAGATGATACAGTGGTGCATAGGAACAGTCTGACCAAAACGGTGATTGCAGGGCAAGGGGGCATCTTTAATGTAAGCTTCCATAGCGGATCGGGGCAGTTGCCCATTAATGGAAGGAAATTCAAAAACTTGACAGAGGAGCGGACTTTCTTATTTTATTTCATGTATTTGATCGGGTGGGGGCATTAATTGCCTAGAGGGTCGAGACCTCGATAAAAACTTGGAAAATTGTAAGGGAAGGGATGGTGAGTTTGAGATTGAGTGGGGGAAAGAACTATGCCTGGAGACGATATTGTAAGACTGTGTTAAGCAATTTATAGAAGAATAATTTCAAGTTTGTTGTGTGAATCTCGGCTTGCCATCAAGTGGTATCAGAGCGAGAGCTCCTAAATGTGTAACAGATCGCCGGAAGAGAGGCAGTTACACCAGGATCTATGGATGGATTTAAAAAAAAAAAAAAAAGAGGATGCCTCCACGAAGAAACCATGGTGGAGTAAGAAATGTGGTGCCGGCAGAAGACTTCCGAGCTTTGCAGAGGCAAGTTCAAGCCCTGCAAGAAGAGCTATGCAGAAAGCATGAGCCCAAAAGGGATGAGGGAATTGAAGACGAAGTTGATGAAGAACAAGACCAGTCTGAGGAAGAAGAAGAGGTTGTGGATCCTGCACAAGCCAGGTTGTACAAAGCCATCTCTCAGATTGGAAAGCAACCAAAAATGAAGGTTTCTACATATTCTGGAAACCTAAATCCAAAAGAGGTGATTGACTAGATAAATGACCTGGAAGAATATTTCAAATATGAGGAGGTTGAAGACCCAAATCAGGTCAAATTTGCTAAGACCAAGTTGAAGGGTCATGCCAGCATTTGGTGGAGGGGAATATAGCTAGAAAGGAATAGGAGAGGGAAGGAGATAATAACAAGATGGGATAGAATGGTGGAAAAGCTAAAAAGATAGTTTATTCTGGCAGATTACGAGTTGGATCTGCTAAGGAAAATGTAGAGTTTGAGACAGACAAACAAAATTGTCCAAGAATACACCGAGGAGTTTTACAAGATCTCTATTAGAACTGGACATTTAGAGGCAAACAAAGAGAAGGTATCCCATTATATCAATGGGTTGAGACTCGGTATCCAGGAAGAGCTGAGCCTAGTTCGGGTAAGCACCATTGAGGATGCTTACCAGTTTGCCTTGAAGGTGGAAGAAAAACTGAATAGGCGGTTTGAAAGCAAGCAAAGAGGAAGGGGTCGTGGTGGGAGAACCAGTGGAGAAAAACATAAAGATCTAAAGAAGACTGGTGAAGCTAGTAGTAACCAGGATCAAAGGGAAGAGGATGTTTATCAGCCCCGAGATCAGAATAGCTACCCAAGAGGACGGGGTGGATCTAGATGAGGGTTTGGAAGAGGAGTATTTTGTGGGACATGTTTCCACTATGGTGAAGAAGTACATCAAGCATTCGAGTATCCACAACATCGAGAAAGGACGAACAAGAGGCCTGAGGGTCTAGCCAAAGCTGCTATGGCAAAGGAAGATGCTGGATCTGAACATTCTGAGGAAGCGGAGAGAGGGGAAGCAATGATCATAAGGAGAGTCCTATTGAATGAGGAGAATGTAAATGTGCGAACTAGAAAATATTATTCAGAGTGCAGTTTAAATAATAGTTACAATGCCGGGAATAGCACACCGGCGTAAACTGAACTGTTACAGGAGTTGTAACAGTGAGCTAAATAATGAAATAGAGACAAAATATGTTAAGTACGCTAACATCCCCCTTTATTACATTATTTGGGTAATGTAATAACTAATAGCTATACTAACATCCCCTTACATTATTTTGCAATACAAAGTGAGCTGCGAAACAATTCAAATTTGACACGTCCAAGTGCCTTAGTGAAAATGTCTGCAACTTGAGCATCGGTGGGAATGTCCTGAAGCTGAATTCGGTGCTTTGGAACTTCCTCTCGAATGAAATGACATTGTGTGTCAATGTGCTTTGTTTTTTCATGATGGGTGGATTCTTGACGAGGTTCGAACACCCCGATTGTCGCAAAACAAGTGTATTGGAGATTTTGATGGATTTCCCATACTTGTTAGAATGCGACGTAACCATATCACTTCGCACACAGCTTCACGTGCGGCGCGATATTCTGCCTCTGTTGAAGAAATAGCAACCACTGTTGCTTCTTGCTGTGCCAAGAGACGAGGACCGGATCCCAGGATGAAAAATGTATCCGAGAAGTTGACTTGCGATCATCAAATGATCCGGCATAGTCGGAGTCCGTGTATCCTTGCAAGAAGAATTTGTTGTTCCTCTTGTATTCTAGGCCATATTCTATAGTACCACGGACATAGTGAAGAACACGTTTTTTTGCTTTCCAATGAGTAATCTTAGGCTCCTGCATGAACCTCGAAAGATAGTTTACAGCAAATACGAGATCTGGCCTAGTATTGGTCAGATATATGAGACTCCCAATCAACTGTCGATAGAGAGTGCCATCTACCAGGGTGAGTCATCATATCGCGATAACTCAAGTCCATTCTCCATAGGAGTTGCCATTGGCTTGCGATCGATCATGCGATATTTATCGAGCAATGTCTTGGCATACTTTTTACGAGACACTTTGATGGTGTGCTCCTTACGGCTGAATTCCAGGACCAAGACAGGTAATGGAGAAGTCCAAGATCTGTCATCTCAAAAGATTTGCACAAGTTTCTTTTGACGGTAGAGATCAAATCTTACGAACTCCCTGTAATGAGCGAGATCATCCACATAGAGTACAAGCAACACTATCTCGGAACCACTGTTTCTTGAAATAGAGGTTTGCATCCGACGGACATCTCTTAAATCCATCGTTGCATTAGGTGATTGTCCATTTTTATATACCAAGCTCGAGGAGCTTGTTTCGGACCATACAAGGATTTAACCAATTTGCAAACTTTCTGCGTTGTTGGCCTTCCACTTCAAATCCTTCGAGGTGAGTCATATAGACTTCTTCTTGGAGATCACCATTAAGAAAGGCACTTTTGACATCCATTTGGTGAACTTTCCACCCATATTGTGCTGCCATAGCACACATAACCCGAATTGTGGTAATCCGAGCAGTAGGTGCAAAAGTTTCTTCATAGTCGATGCCTTCCTTTTGAGCATAGCCCTTTGCAACAAGACGGGCCTTATGCTTATCAATTGTTCCATCTCGCCTTGTACTTGACTTTGTATACCCATTTGCAGCCAATAGGTTTCTTTCCATGCGGCAGATCAACAAGCTTCCAAGTTTTATTCTTCATCAGAGACTCATACTCTGTATCCATAGCGGCCTTCCACTGAGGCTCACTAAGAGCATCTTGCACTGATGCAGGTCCAAGACTATCTATGGTAGACATGAATGCCCTGTCATCATCAATATCCATATCCTCAACTTCTCTACTTGGAGTCACAGAAAGTTCCTCAAAAGATTGACAAAGATCATCAACCTCCTGTTGAGCCATACTGCGTGTACGAGGTCTATCCAAATTCAAATTGGGAGGAGTGGATAAATTTGCATCTCCGATTGTATTTGTACACCATTTAGGATTACGCTCGGTGGTGGTGAAGAAGATGTAGAAGGACCTCACTGTCTGTGTTGATGAAGGAATCTCCTCTTCCTTTGGTTCCACAATATCCTGGTGTCTTGTAGATGTGCTCTCGTGATGTGAAAGCTTCATCAAAGACAACATCTCTGCTGATATGAATTTTCTTGGTCAAAGGATCTATCAACCGATATCCTTTAGAGTGCTCGAGAATATCCAAGAAAAATACATCTCAGTGTTTTCTCATCTAGCTTCTTCCTTTTTTCTTTCGGTATGTGCATGAAAGCTTGACACCCGAAAATACGTAGATGAGATATGGAGGGTTTTCGACCACTCCATGCTTCCTGTGGAGTCATTCCTTTTAGGGCCTTTGTGGGTGCCCTATTCAAAAGATACAACTGCAGGTGGTGACGGCTTCGCCCAATATTGTTGCCCAAGAGTTGCACTTGTGAGCATACAACGAACCATTTCCATGATAGAACGGTTCCTTCTCTCGGCAACTCCATTCTGTCGAGGAGTATAGGCGGTTGTTAAGCTGTCTCTTGATCCCATGTTTATCTAGGAATGCAGAAAATTCATTAGAGGTAAACTCTCCCCCTCGATACGAGCGGAGGGTTTTAATAGAAGCCCATGACTCCTTCTCAACGGATTTCTTGAGCTGCTGGAAGAATGCGAAAGCTTCAGATTTCAGTTTGAGAAAGAAAACCCACATCTTTCGTGAGTAGTCATCTACGAATAACTGAAAGTACCTCTTCCCTCCAACACCTGTTGGGTGTGAAAGGACCGCATAGATCGGTGTGAATTAGCTCCGGAGGTTTTCTTGCTCTTGTAGAGCTCTTCTCAAATGGTACTCTATCTTTGCTTTCTGCCTAGCGGTCGAGAGCACACGGCAATGTGGCGGAAAGGGAAGGAAGACCCTTTACCATCTCATACTTGCTGAGCTCAAGTAAGTAGCCGGAACTAAGATGCCCATATCTCTTGTGCCATAGGGAAGTTGCCTCCTTGGTAGAGACAGTCATGGCAACATGTGGAATAGAGATAGCATCTAGTGCAAATAAGCCATGCTTATATGAAGCTATTGCAATCTGCTTACCCTTCCTGGTAATTGTACAACACTTCTTTCCATTCTCAACACGAAAGTTGACAACCATATTTATGTCCAGGATTTGTGTCACTGACAACAAATTATTGGCCAATCCCGGAACATAGAGGACCTTGTCAATCGACACTTGCCATCGGGAAGAGTGGCTGAAGCCGTACCCTCTCCACCGAACCTCGTAGGTTTTATCATCGGCAATGGTGACGGGTTTGCCCTCCTTGGCCACAAATGATTCAAACCACGATCTGTCGCCGGTCATATGTTTACTAGCTCCGGAATCGACATACCAAATAGGATCCCTACGAGTGGAATCTGTGGTAGTCATGAGCACCTTGTGTGCCCATTCGGAATCCGAGTCGGATTCTTCAACGACAACATTCGCTCGGGGTTGCTTGTTTTTATTTTGTGGTTTGTTTTGGCCTTTTTGCTTGTTCTTATGCCAACACTTGTTGGTGTCATGGTTGTCTTTCTCACAGATCTTGCACCACCTCTTCTTCTGTTGAGGTTGCTTGCCTTTTCCTTTCGTATCCTGTTGAGAATTTCCTCCTTTATGAAAGTTGCCTCCTTTTTGCCCATTACCTTTCTTCCTAGAACCACGCTTTGTTGGTGTATAGGGCTGTATTGGAAGAA
This sequence comes from Wollemia nobilis, assembly GCA_028583015.1. Classification (NCBI taxonomy): domain Eukaryota; kingdom Viridiplantae; phylum Streptophyta; class Pinopsida; order Araucariales; family Araucariaceae; genus Wollemia; species Wollemia nobilis. The sequence goes on from JAQPPZ010016704.1 coordinate 15,696,880, forward strand.
TCATCCTTGTGAAGTTGGCGTGCCTCCTGTTGTTGAAGCGGATTGACCAACTCGATGTAGGTAATTTGTCGTTGGGACACCTGGATGGAGGTTATCAACATGTCAAATGAAGAAGGTAAAGCTCTCATCACAAGTGAAATGAGAAGCTTTTCATCCACGGTATCTCCTAGAGAACTCAATTTCTCTTTCAACTCGGACACTCTGCACGAGAAAGAGTTCAAGCTGTTTCACCCTGTCTCAAACTCGAGTTATGAAGTTGTTGTTGAAGATGAAGAATGGTGGATTCATTCTTCCCCTCATAGATGGTTCTAAGGGCATCCCATGCCTCTTTACCACTTGCTTTATCGGCTATATGAGGTTGCACTTCATCCGAAGCTGACAAACAAAATGAGCACCTTTGCTCTCTACTGTCTTTCTTGTCAAAAGCAATCTGATCTGCTGAAGGACCTGTGGATCCTGCTTTTGGTGAAGGCCTTGTTGCTACTCCAGTAACAATATCCCACAAATCTTCCATTTGGAGAATAGCCTTCATCTTATGTTTCCATGGTGTATAATTTGGACCTTTCAATAACTGATGCGGATCGGTCATCAATTTTGCAACTGCGGCCATAGTGAAGGTTCCTTATATCACCAAATTGGTCCCCCTTTCGATATACCTTTTGCTAGGCCAATATACCGTACAAAATACCCGCCCTTACGTGAGGGAAACTATAGGTATTTAGAAAGATCAACAAAAATCACCCGCCCTTACGTGAGGGAGACTATAGGTGAATTTTAGAGATCATACGATACGTGGAACATAAGCGGTGCTGAAAGGGAATCGCCTTGTTGATGGCACCTACCATAGAAGATTCTTCTCATGCGTGGGGCGTAACTTCCCCTAAACACTATGAAGAATACTTCGTCGGGATTTACGCCTAAACACAAGTGCGATAAAGGGTAGTGGATGGAGTAAAAAATGCAAAAATGGCGTACTTATTCCTCCCAGACGATTTATAGAGAACAAGCTCAGACGTCGTTATAGCGGCTATATTAGGCGGCGGATACGGTAGCCAAATCACGACGACTTTACCTGTAAGTGCGGCCGGAGGTATCGCAAATACCGAGCAGCTGCAGGTGCAAATAAATTGCACGAGATGGGTTTTATATTCCGGGGACTTTAGGGAGTGTTTGATTTTAATTTTTAATGTTATAGTGCAAAAATGAAATATGCAACATACAACAAAAAAAATGCCCACTAGAATAACCCACTAGGTGTCGGTCCACGACCGAAAATGCACCTTTTACAATGCCAAATTGCTATTTTTCATAAAAATTACTCTCAATCCCCCTTTGATTTTTTTGAAAAAAAATCCCCCCTTAAAAGGCTTTCTTTAACAAAGCATTTTTATAATTATTATCAATTTTAAAATTAAAATAAATAATTTTAATTTCTATAGTTTTAAACTTTTAGAAAAAATAAATTAAAATTAAATTTAATTTATTAAAGTTTAAAAACTATATTAAAAAAAAAATTAAAATTAAAAATTTTAATTAAAAATAATAATAATAAAAAATAACTTTGACAAAAAAAAATTATACCTTGGGGGAGTCGGCGGGATTCGAACCCCCGACCTGTAGGCTCCCTGAGCCTTACCGCACGGCTCACGACCACGTGAGCCAGCGGGCTGATCCGAAAAGATCAGCAAGTCACCTCCCTTTTCAACACCCTCTGCCGCAGCCTCCGGCTCGGCTTCCTCTCTGCAAGTCGCAGCGAGAAATTTTTTTTTTTATTTTTTTTTATAAAAAATCCAGGGCCAGCCCCGCGCGCGAGGATCGGGCTAGAGGGCCCTCGGCCCTTCAGCGCAATCAGCTGCGTCTCACGGACGCGATCCCGCGGGGGGGGTTGCGCGACGGCCGCGATCCCGCGGGGCGAAACACCGCGTCTCACGGACGCGAGTCCCCACAACCGCGTCTCACGGACGCGATCCCGCGGGGGGGGGGGTTTATACCCCCTCCGATTTCCCGCGCGGGCGGGAATTTGAATTCCCGCTCCGCGGGCGGGCGGGGCGGGGGCGCCTCCTCGGGGAGCGCGCGCGCGCAAATTGCGCGTCGCGCGTGGGTGGGGAGGGGGGGGGCGGGCGCACGTAGATCGCGCGTCGCGCGAGGGTGGGGAGGGGGGAGGGGGGCGGGGCCACCTCGGGGGGCGCGCGCGTCTGTTGACGCGTGGCGCGACCTCCCTCCAACGCGCAACGTTTGCGCTGCGCGGGGGGGTTCTCCCCTCCTCGGCTCCTCTGTCGTGCGTCCAGTGCTCGATCGTCGCGAGCTGGACGCGCGTTCGGCTCCTCCCCGCTCTGCGCGAGGTCTTGCACGTCCCTTTTTTTTTTTTTTTTTTTTTAACGCACGGACTGCGAGAAAAAAAAAACGCGTCCGAATCAAAAAAAAATCGCGCTCTGCTCCTCACCTCGCCCCTGGCTCTGATGCCATGTAAATGTGCGAACTAGAAAATATTATTCAGAGTGCAGTTTAAATAATAGTTACAATGCGGGAATAGCACACCGGCGTAAAGATGAAGCTATTACGGGGAGTTGTAACAGTGAGCTAAATAATGAAATAGAGACAAAATATGTTAAGTACGCTAACAGAGAAGGACACAGATCAGAGAAGAAGTTTATTCTGCATAAGGTGTAAATGCACAGGCAAGATTTGCAATATTATTATTGATAATGGTAGCACGGATAACCTGGTTTTAGAAGAAATGGTTACCAAGTTACAGTTAGAGAGGAAGAAGCACCCGCGTCCATATCAGGTCGCATGGTTACAGAAGGACCATAGGGCTTTGGTCAGTGAGCAGTGCTCCATTAAATTTAATATTGGGAATTATTGTGATGAGGTCCTGTGCGACATCCTGCCTATGGATGCTTGCCATATGTTGTTGGGAAGGCCATTGCAGTTCGATCGGAGTGTAGTGCATGACGACCGTGCCAACACCTATGCATTGACGAAGAATGGTGTGCGCCATAAGCTGAATCCCGTAAAGGAGGTGGATGAAAATGTGTGTAACAGCTCCAGAATCTGTTTAGTTGAAGGGAGAAAATTTTTGGATAGTTTGAAGCATGAACACTTATGTTATGCAATAATTCCTAGAGTTAGGGAGAAAAAATGCCAAGATACCCCAGCAGAAGTCCTAGATCTATTGGAGGAATTTCCAAATATTGTCTCTGATAATGTGCTTGAGGGTTTACCCCCAGTAAGGAAAATCAGCCACCATATAGATTTGGTGCCAGGATCGAGCTTGCCAAATAAAACTGCACATAGAATGACGCCTGTAGAGACTGAGGAGTTAAACAGGCAGGTCCAGGAGTTGCTGGAGAAGGGATTGATTCAGGAAAGTTTGAGCCCATGTGCAGTACCCGCAGTGCTGGCACCAAAGAAATATGGAGAATGGAGAATGTGTACAGATTCACAGGCCATCAACAAGATCACAATAAAATATAGATTTCCATTGCCAAGAATGGATGACATAATGGATTGTTTAAGTGGAGCCAAGTACTTCACCAAGATTGATCTCAAAATTGGTTACCATCAGATCCGTATCAGAGAGGGAGATGAGTGGAAGACAGCCTTCAAGACCAGAGAAGGCTTGTATGAGTGGTTGGTCATGTCCTTTGGGCTATCCAATGCACCAAGTACCTTCATGCGGCTGATGAATGAGGTACTAAAAGATTTTTTAGGAAAATTTTTCATAGTCTATTTAGATGACATATTAATATTTAGCAGAACCCTAGAGGAACACTTGATGCATATCATAAGGGTTTTTGAGAAGCTGCGGGAGGAGCAGTTATTAATAAATCTGAAAAAGTGTAATTTTGTAAAGAAGGAGTTAGTGTACCTGGGATTTGTAATCTTAGCAGAAGGTCTGAAAATGGACCCAGAGAAGGTGAGAGCCATCATGGAATGGCCTACTTCGAGAAGCACAACAGAGGTAAGATCATTTCATGGTCTAGCCAACTTTTACAAAAAATTCATTAAAAATTTTAGCAGCATTTGTGCACCCCTCACAGAAACAATGAGAGGGGATAAGAAAGAATTCAAGTGGACCTTAGGGGCTGAAAGGAGCTTTGATGCATTAAAGAAAAAGGTCACAGAACAACCTGTTTTGGCACTTCCAAACTTTAACAAAGTATTTTAGGTAGACTGTGAGCAGTGCAATAGGGGCTGTACTGAGTCAGGAAGGCAGGCCTGTTGCCTATTTTAGTGAGAAGCTAAATGATGCTCGAAAAAAGTATTCAGTTTATGACCAGGAATTTTATGCTATAGTTCAAGCTCTAAAGAAGTGGAGGCATTATTTGTTGCCAAAATATTTTGTTCTATTCACTGATCGTCAGGCATTACAGTACATTAACAGCCAAACAAAACTAAATCAAAGGCACTTGAAGTGGGTTGAGTTCCTCCAAAGCTATACCTTGGTGCTAAAGCACAAAAGCGAGAAATCAAATAGAGTTGCAGATGCCTTAAGTAGAAGGCAAAATTTATTGATTAAAATGACAGTGGAAGTAGTGGGATTTGAAGAACTGAAGGGATTGTACCTTGAAGATCCGGATTTTGCAGAAGCCTGGACGGCTTGCTTGACACCTGTTACTATGGACAAGACAAAATGGTTGGATTTTCTAATCCAAGATGGAATGTTGTTCAGAGGAAGTAAATTATGCATTCCAAGGAGTTCCATGCGGGAAAACTTAGTCAAGGAGAAACATAGCTAAGGACTGGTCAGACATTTTGGCCGAGATAAGACAATTTCCCTGGTAAGTGAAAATTACTATTGGTCGCAACTATAGCAAGATGTGAAAAAGTTTGTACAGAGTTGTAGAATATGCCAGATGGCAAAGGGCAGAAGATAGAACACGGGATTGTATCAGTCGTTACCAGTACCTGAGCGGCCATGGGAGGACGTCAGCATGGACTTCGTCCTCGTATTGCCAAGAACACAGAGGGGAAATGACTCTATATTTGTAGTAGTTGACAGATTTTCCAAGATGGCACACTTTATTCCATGCCAAAAAACAAGTGATGCAGTTCACATTGCAGGGTTATTTTTCAAGGAAGTGGTACGACTTCACGGTCTACCGAAGAGCATTGTTTCTGACAGAGATACAAAATTTGTTGGGTATTTCTGGAGAACTTTGTGGAAGAAGTTGAAGACAGATCTGAAATTCAGTTTTGCATACCACCCACAGACTGATGGACAGACAAAGGTGGTAAATAGAAGCTTGGGTAATTTACTGAGATGATTGATAGTAGATAAACCCACAGGATGGGATTTAGTTTTATCATAGGTGAAATTTGCATATAACAATTCAGTCAATAAGAGCACAAATAAATCTCCATTCCAGATAATATATGAAAACAACCCTAGAAATGCGTCTGAACTGAGAAAGTTGGATAAGAGAGAAAAGTGTAGTGTCGAGGCTGAAGAATTTGCGGAACATATGAAAAGTCTGCATGAAGAAGTAAGGAAACAAATTATAAAAATGAATACCCAATATAATACAAGAGCAGACCATAAGCGACGGTTCAAAGAGTTCGAAGTAGGAGATGAAGTCATGGTCCATCTCAGGAAGGAAATATTTCCTGCCAGAACTTATAAAAAATTAAAGATGAAGAAGTTTGGGCCATGCAGAATACTAGAAAAATGGGAGTCGGGCAATGCATATGAAGTGGAATTGCCAAGTTGGCTTGACATTTCACCTGTTTTTAATATTTTAGATTTAGTGGAATACCATGAAGAAGATAGTACAGAGGCACCAAGTACAGAGTTATGGCAAATTCCAGCATCTACTCCAACCACAGACGAGGTCGAGGAAATATTAGATGCTCGTGAAGGCAGAAGCACCAGGAACAAACAGTACTCTGAATATTTGATAAAGTGGAAGGGCAGACCTGTAGAAGATGCAACTTGGTTGTCAAAGACAGAGGTTGACCACCTGGGTCTTCCCCTAACCGAGCAGAAGTGAGGATCACTTCTTAATTTACCCCGGGTGTCTGATGCAGGAGCATCCGAAGAATAGAGCAATCTTGCATCCTCCAAATTTTTTTTTTCTAAGCACTTTGTATTTTGTTTAAATCTTTCTTTCCTAAGGTAGAAGTTTTTAAATACAAGAGGGAAGTTTCGTCGCAATATCGCGACGTCGCAATGTCACGACATTTTTGCAGCTGAGGCATAGAGGAGGTTTTTCATCGCGATATCGTGACGTCGCGATATCGCGATGTTTTTGCAGCTGAGGCACGGAGGAGGTTCTTTGACATTTTTTTTAGAGCTAAGGCATGGAGGGGTTTTTCATCACAATATCGTGACGTCATGACATCGCGCGAGGGGTTTTTCATCACAATATCGTGACGTCATGATATCGCGACGTCGCGATGTCGCGACGTTTTTGTAGCTGAAGCACGGAGGAGGTTTTTCGTCATGATATCGCGACGTCGTGATATCGCGATGTCGTGATGTCGCGACGTTTTTGGCAGACTAAGGCACAGAGGCATTTTTGTCGTGATGTCGCGACATCGCGATATCGCGACATCGCAATATCGTGATGTTATTTGTAGACTAAGGCGCGGGGGCATTTTGGTCGCGATTTCATGATGTTTTTGGCAGACGAAGGCGCGGGGGCATTTTGGTTGCGATTTCATGACGTTTTTAGCAGACAAAGGCAAGGTGATAGTTTGGTCGCGATATCGCGACATGTCACGATTTTGCGATCGGTTGAAGACAAATTAAAATTGGACACATGGACAGGCCACGTGCATGGGAAAAGAGACAACGGTGGTAGATGAATGTTCTGACAAGGTGACAGCTGCAGGCCATGGGCATTTTAGATGAGACAGTGGTGCAGAGGAATAGTCTGACCAAAATAGCGATTGCAGGGCAAGGGGGCATCTTTAATGTAAGCTTCCATAGCGGATCGGGGCAGTTGCCCATTAATGGAAGGAAATTTGAAAACTTGACAGAGGAGCAGACTTTCTTATTTTATTTCATGTATTCGATCGGGTGGGGGCATTAATTGCCTAGAGGGTCGAGACCTCGATAAAAACTCAAAAAATTGTAAGGGAAGGGATGGTGAGTTTGAGATTGAGTGGGGGAAAGAACTATGCCTGGAGACGATATTGTAAGACTGTGTTAAAAAAATCATAGAAGAATAATTTCAAGTTTTTTGTGTGAATCTCGGCTTGCCATCATTTTAGGGAGTGCATTCACTAAGCATATTATAGCCTTGGTAATCATTTTTCTATTACTAGTAAATTTGTTGATTAATACTTTTCAAGGAAGAAGCAAGTACTTGGAGTCTACTTTTGTTCAAGTCTTTTCTTCCTACTTTTGTTCAAGTCTTTTCTTAGCGAACCCTCCACATCTTGTGGGTCTTAAGTGGTGTACCTTTAACTCTTTTTAGGACCTCACTTGGCATATGTATCTCTTGAGGTATGAACCTAACATAATTCTAGTAATAGTCAATAAGTTGACTAAGAATGTATACCAGGGGATATCAAGGATGATGCACTCATGGTGGAAAATAAATTTTCCAAAGAAAATTTTAGGATATATGGGTATCCTAAAGTGAGATTTATGACATTATATTTTTGTCTTTGATGACACCTATTTTCTATGAGGTTAACTCATGATAAGGGCCATCAAATCATAGGTTGGAACTCCTTTGTGAGAGATTCTGATAAAACTAGTTGCATTTAGAATTATTGTATCTAAACTATTATGGAAATATGATTTCATATCATCTCTATCAAAATAAAACAAAAAAATGTTAAACTATGTCCCACTTGTGAAAAGAGGAGGTTATGTAAACCCATGTTCATATATGCTTTGTGTTGTAGGCAAACACAAAGGACTACATTTATTTTAATGGGGGAAGTATGTCACAACCCTCCTTGGTAGGTCTCATAATTGATATAGATTATATGCTTAATATTGTATTGTAGTTGTAAATATGATGAGTAGTTAAAAACATTTGATATTTTGAATATGGTACTGCTAATATTTTCCTTGATTGTAGGACTAGATGCAGGCTACTAGAAATGAGATATATCAAAAGATCCATCCAAGAGGCTCAATTAATACCTGATTTACAAGCTAATAATTAATATTAGTATTAGTATTAAATAAAGCAATTATGAGAAGATAATAGCTTAACTATTAATGATGTTTAGAATTAATAAGAATTTTTAATTGTTTGATTCTACATGATGGGGATTGTGATTATTTTATCTAGGGTGTTGTCCATATCTATCCCTCCATGGCATGCAAATAAAGGGGATAAATTACTATTTAAAATGGGCTAGGGATATGAGATCTCGTGAGTACCTCTTATCATGCTTTAGTGGGAGTTAAATAAAATATATGTGTATCTTCTCCTTCCACCTTGCATAGGTTTAATACTAGTTAAGTAGAAGAATGGGATAGGAGATTCCTTGAGTGCTTCTACTTGCCCTTAGTGGAGATTAAAATATATTTATCTCCTTTGTCTCCATTCTCATTTTCTTTGCATGGGTTTGATAATATTTTATTAAAAAAGAGGACCTCTAGTTCTCTAGTGCTTATCCTTTTTGAAGGCCCTTGATATTAAATAAGGAAGGGGAAGGCTTAGAAGGCTAGAAATAAATGATAGGTAATCTTGGAAGGCTAGTTTTGGGAGGCTAATTAGAGTGAGAACTTCGTGAACCATGGGGAATATTAGAGGTAAAAATCTTGAAGGCAACTATAGAGGGATTTTGGAGACAAGCACAAGGGGATACAAGGAGACTGAAGAAAAATAGTAAGGAGCCCTACCTTACTGGAGCATTAGGTTAGAGGACTCCTTTCTTATGTTTTACTTAATAATGATTCATTTGGGATGAAATTTATTTATTCTTATTTTTGTAGTTTCTTCCCTTATGTTTTAGGATATTGAAACTCCTTTTATTATTTTGAATAAACAATAGCTTGGGATGATTATAGCCCTGTGTGAAACATGTGAAACCTTTGATATTTTGAAACCTTTGGTTTGAGGTTTATAAATTGATGTAAGCAGCCTATGTATTAAATGGAATTGTATCCTTATAATAAATTTGAACCAATTTGATTAAGGTGCCTTTGTTGTTTTAATCCAGTTGAGTTATACTACAATTTGAAGTATGTTTTAAATGAGTTGTAAAAAAATCATGTCGAATACTTATGTTGTGATTCTACCTTGTATGGTGTTTTGGTTATTTTAATAGATCTTAGGAGCCTTCTATAGAGGTCTGTGACCTCTACGTATCGGCCCCTAATCAACCGATGCACATTGGTTTGTGCTCGGCCTCACTCAAGTAGAAGGCTTGTTATACCTTATGTGAGCAATATCCCACATGGGATATGCTCAAGTAGCTAAGTCCTATAAAGGGATATGGCATCCCTATGGACTTAAACCACCAAGTGGTGGTTGAGTACCAAGCCACTTGGTGGCTACTTGGCACCAGTTGATAGGGCATATGATATATGTGAGACCTTTGTTGACCACTAACCAACCATTGCCCTATTATTGCCATATGGATGCTTTAGATTGGATGTTTGAATAGTTTATTTTGTGCTCGGGTCTCAATATTTTTTTAAATCCTTGCATGTTTATCTCACATGTATTGTGTGGGATATTTATGACTTATTTATAAACACCAAGGCACATATGGCTTGGTAGCAAAGCATGCTAGGCACTTGGCTAGAATCTGTTGGACTCTTGTGGGCCTCTATTTGACTCGATGGTTGATTGTTACTTGTTTATTTCATACCACATGGAATAATGAGGTTGGTTATTTATATTCAATGGTTTTTGTATACGTATTAATGCACCTAGTTGCCTAGGGGTATTCTGTGTTAAAACCCTTTTAATTTGTATGAGGGAAGTTATCCCACATGATTCATGTGGGAGCATGTGATGAGTTGATATAGGGGAAACACCTCTATTATCTTGACCACCAGGTAGTGGCCAAGGTAATCCCCACCTGGTGGAGGTTGAGCATAATTGGTGGATGGCTAGTTGACTTCTTGATTGAGATCTATTGACCTAGTTATAACAATTGACTAGATTGTAATTTGGCTTGATTGTTGAATTAATTTGACTATAAATTATCACCCTTTTGACCAATTAATTCCATTTATTTTTGGAATTTTTGGCTCATTATAAACCTCTATTTTTTCAAATTTATCCTTAGGTTTTGGATATTAAAAATTTTGATGAAACAAAACTATTTTTCAATTAAATAAAATGGTAGAGCAAATTCAAAATCAAGGATAGATCAAATTGGGTGTTTTAAAAAGGTAAACCTTGTAGCATGCAACTATAGGTAAACTTTTATGGAAAAGAAGAATGCTAACTAAAGGCAATTTTTGGGAAAAATTGAATGTTAGTTAGGGTAATTTTGTGGAAAAATTATAGAACAATTTTATGGAGAAATTGTAGGGGAACTATAGGATAATTTTGTGGAGAAATTGTAAGTGAACTATAGGATAATTTTGTGGAGAAATTGTAAGTGAACTATAGGATAATTTTATGGAGAAATTTTAAGTTAACTATAGTACAATTTTGTGGAGAAATTGTAGGTTAACTATAGGAAAATTTTGTGGAGAAATTATAGGTTAACTATAGGATAATTTTGTGGAGAAATTGTAGGTTAACTATAGGATAATTTTGTGGAGAAATTGAATACTATTGTGAAATAATTTTGAAGAAAATTGTAATTCAAGTATAGGGATATTTGGTAGAAAAAATTTAGGAAAACTTTAGAGAAATTTTGTATTATCTATTTATTGGAGGAGTATGGGATCCTCCTGGGATGATGAAAATAATTAGAGTATTTCTATGGATTAGATAAACAAACTTGGGAAAAGAATGAATGTGGAGTTCATTCTTGAGGGAATTATGGGGTTCCCTCATTGACCTTGTCTTGTGAATAAAATAATTTATTCATGGCTTGTTTATTAAATGTTTGTTGCCAAAATACTCTAAGCTCATTGAATGGTTGATACCATTCTTCTTGAGAAAATATTTGTGCTCATTAAATAGTTGTTGTCATTGCTTATTGAATGGTTGTAGCCATTCATGGATAGGAACTATGTTGGAAAGAATAGATAAGGAGATCTATTCTTGAGAAGAGTATGGAATATTCTCCTTGAAATGTGATTAATGATAGAACTATGGAAATTTTAATCTATTGATAAAACTATGGAAGTTCTAAGCTAATTATAGGAATTATGGAAGTTCTAAGATTTTGATAAGCAGACTTAGAAATAATAAACGTGGAGTTCATTCTTTAAGGGATTATGGGGCCCCTTCTTGAAACTTGTTTTATAAAAAATGATTTTTGAAAATATGATACTTATTTTGATGAAAACATATTAATATTTGATTTATTTGGAAATAATTGTGTTCTTTTGTAACATAAGAATTATGAAAATCCTTATGTATATATATGGTTTTTTTTTGGAAAAAGAAATCATGGAAATTCCTTATTGATTGTATTGGGAACATCATGTTTATGAAATGAAAAGAGATATATTTGAGGCTGGGTTTTTTCCTTAGGGGTTTCCCAGGATATATGATGTGTTGTATCTTCATCTTATGATCTTACATTTGATGCTTTCTAGATCTAGTTATTGGAGTTATGTTTGCACTTCAATGAGATGTTTATTAGAATAAATCATGGACATGAGTTTCATTTGAATATAGATGCAATGTTCTATGCTTTTATCTTACATGGAATGCTCAAAGAGGAAGTCTTTGATTATAATAATTTATGAATGAATGTTGTAGTCTTTTACATTGTTTAATGATGAATGGCTTATGATGCTATGGAAATATCTTGTGTACCTTACTTGTGCAACCTTTGCTTGTGAAATTCTGCACTTTAAAAAAATTATTCTCTCTTGGGTTGTTTTGAGTTGAGTAATGAGTGGGTCATTACAGTTTGTAGTTGTATGGATGATTAGTTTTTTTTCATTGCTTGGATGATGTGGCACTTTGAGATTCTTCTTGGGACTAATATTCTATTTTTTCATGGATCTTTAACTGCTTTGGTAGCTTCTCTATGAATATTAGGTGGCTGAATCATCATGTTCTAGGTGGTATGAGTTGTCATGCACATTAATTAATATTCAGTCCAAGTATAGTGTATTTCTTCTAAACCTTCATTTGGATATTTATTAGCCTTTCACTTTATTTTTCTATCATCTATAAATCAAGAAACAAGTAAAATTTAATTCAAATTCATATTTGGTGGGAAAAATATTATAATATGATTGATAAATGCCCTTTTTTGATATTTTTACAATATGCTCATTATTATTTTATCTATTAATTTTCTTTATGAAAACTTTTAATTTACTTTATATATTAAAGTTTCAAATAATTTTTTTCCACAATATGTTTCCATTAGTTGTCTCAAATTTATTATTTCTTTCTTCATAAGGTTTAAATTCCCTAAGAAAAGCAAGTGGTTCTTATTCCTTGATTATATACTTTAATTTCCTTTGTTAAGACTTTAATTTTCTTTATTATACCTTAAGTTCTCAAATAATTTATTTCTCAAAAATGAGCTCTTATTAGTTATTTGATTTGCTTTAATTTCATATCCCAAGTATTAAGTCAAATGTTTAGGTTATTCAATAATTTTCATGATTTTAATGAGAGCATAAGGATGAAGGGGTAAAATTATTTCTTTTATTACCTTAGGTTTTCTAACCTTAGTATTAAACATATATGAGTGCATAGGAACAAGTTTAATCCTTAGTATTTATAAAGAAAGAAACTTAAACCCTTAGAATAATTAGCATATTAAAAGAGGAAAATTTATTTTAAAGTTCAAACCTTATTATAAAAAATTAAATGGCATCATCATGACCAGTTAAATTTTAGCACTTCATTAATCATGAATAATTCTATGTCATTAATATCTTTGCTATGTATTAGAGTTGTTGATTTCTCAAGCTCACCTAGGATATAGACGTACTAGATCTAATTTTGATTCATTGATTTTACCTTCTATTAAAATGTTAGATTAGTGTGTTGTGTCTTTTGGTAACCTTTTGAGCCATTGGATATCCTTGCTATGCTTCCAAACCCTAGATATATTCATCCAATAGGACACTAATTTAGTGCTTTCCTAGCTACAATTTTGAGCCATCAAATCTCCTAGCTTTGCTTCTGAGTCATCCATTTTTTAGCCAATAAAATTACATCTTAAAGCTTCCTAGCTCTACCTAGTATCTCCTGACTTTGACTTAGTATCTCCCAGCTTGGACTTAGTATCTCCTATATCTAACCTAATATCTCTTGGCTCTAACTTGGTATCTTCTAACTCTAACCTATTATATCTTGGCTATGTGTCCAAGTCATCAGATCTCCTGGCTTTGATTTTGAGTCATCTATTTCTTAGAAAATTAAATTGCATATTAGTGCTTCCAAATTATTTATGTACATGGGTTAACTTAATGGGAAATGATATTATTTAATTCTTTTGCCTTAGGCTTTTAAAACCTTAGTCCCAAAAGGGATAATTAAGTGCATAGACTTGGAATCTTAGGGTTATTTAGGGATTTTACCTTAGTTCAGAGATAACAATGGTGTATGTGTATTTATGAGACATTTGATGGATATGTGGTGTCATTATTGGTAGTTAATAGCAAAATTTGAATTTAAAATCAGAATTGATTTTCTAGCACCAACGATATTTAAATTGGGTGATCTATCTAGTGATAAGGTAAACTAATTCCAAAGTGCCAAAAAATTTATAAAATTTCCACATTTCTAATTTGGCTAACTAGGTATTAGGGCAAACTAATTTGACTTCCGGTTTCTCCTTGGCATGTTTCTGGTTTCTGATTTTTGATTTTCCTCTTGGGCAGGATTTTCAACTTGTTGATTCATTTTACAGGTCCTATGTGGTTTGCTACTTTCTATACTGCCTTCCTAAGCCATCCCTAGGTGGGATCCTGGTTTTCCACTTCCTGAAGTGGTTTCTGATTTTCCTGAGAAGGATTCCAATTTTTCCTATTTGCATGTGTTAATCCCAACCCTACTTGGGCAGGATGGACCATCCACAAGATTTTTCAATTTCCTGCCTCAAGTGGATTTTTAATATTTTTTAATTTTCCTACCTTGGGCAGGATTTTTATGTTTGTTTTCAAATTTCCTACTTTGGTCATGATGTTCATGTTTAATTTCAAATTTCCTACTTTGGATAGGATTTTCAAGTTTAGTTTCAAATTTCTTGCTTTGGGTAGGATTTTCAAAAAGCCTACCCTTTGGAATTTTGGTTGATCTGTTGACCTTTTGTAATAAGGTTTTGGGGCCCCTTTTAAAACCCACTTTTAATGAAATTTTAACCGATAAAAAAAAACTAGGTATCTATAATAGTTGAAATAACTAGAAAATTAATTATGGAGAGGATTATATAGCCCTTTGAAATTTGTAGACTACTACGGGGAATTGATGTTGTTGAATGATATTTTAGCCTAAAATTTTGAAATATTGATTCTATGTATGAGAGATAATCTTGAGATATTTTCATCAATATTTTAATCAAATAAAACGGAGCTCTATAGCAAAAGATATGTCCATTTTAAACTTAGCTAATTATAGGAATAAAAGTGATAAAATTCTAAAAACCCTAAAAAGTAGCTTAAAAAATATAATTTTCCAAGCTTTAAGAAGCAATTGCAATTCAATGTGGGCAAGCTTTAAAAAGTATTGATGTAAAAACCTTTGTATAAAACTCAAAATAAGTGGGTCCCCAAGTGGGGTGGGTTGTGCAATGGCAACAACAAATGGTGACTCTATTGGAAAATGCTCCTGAGCATTTTGGATAAAGAACCCAACTTGAAATAAATGAAACTTAAACTAGTAAAATACAAATCACTTGGAAATATTCTAAGATTGGGTTAAACAAATTTTGCTTGAAATAAATGTTCCATTTGCTTCAACTTAAAGTGTGTGCTAGTGCATTCATTTCCATTCTTAGATCCATTAGAATTTCATCACTTAGTTTGAAGTTAGGCTATTAAAGATGTCACTCATAAAAATATTTGCCTTTGCATTGCTCCATTACCATTCAAGCATTCATAGCTCTGGTGTAGATGACCTTTATCCCTCCTAGACATTTCTCTACTACCAACTAGGCATCTATGGCTTCGATAGAGGTTATCTAAATTACCCAAGCACTTTAGTTTATTGTATTATTGATATTTTACTTCTTGATTAAGAAGTATTTTTATTGATTACAATAATTGAATGTGCTTTTGGATTAGGGATCTATAAGGCTATAAATAGAGTGTATGTATCTTCACCTAATTATCAAACCAAAATAGATCATGTTGGGAACTTCTGAGGGGAGAGCTAGGGTTTTGACGGCCAAGATGACAACGGGCGGGAAAGCTTCTGCGGGAGAGCATGGGAACGCCAACAGTCTGAACCAAGGGCACGAGCGGAGGCGAAGGGAGGGCGATCGAGAGATCGGGGCGCTAAGGAGTCCTCTCCAACGAGAAGAGGATGTAGGTCATGACAAGGATCCACCGGACAAATGGGGAGGTGGACCTCGGAAGTCGTACGCTCGAGCGACGGCTTCAGAAACCCTTAGCGGTCTGCTCTCCAAGGAGTTGTTTCCTGTCGGGGACGAGTTGGACATCCCGGCAGAAATTCTTTCAAGCTTTGTGGAATTCAAAAAATTTACCCTCATCGGTAAGTTTATTTGCGGCCGTCCCGACATGGAGACCATTCGCAAGTGGGCGGCAAGTAAATGGCGAACCTCTGGTCACATGGAGTTGGCGGCCTTATCCCAGGGTTTTTTCGCGATTAGACTGAATAACAAGGAGGACTACTGTAAAATCTTGGCTGGTGGTCCCTGGTTCCTAGGTCGCAGAAGTCTCTTTCTAAGGAAGTGGGGTATGGACTTCAACCCCGAGACCCAAAATATCAACATTGCTCCAATATGGGTTAGACTCCCGAGTCTCCCCCTCTTCTGTTGGCGTGAAAATGTAATCAGAGGAATTGCACGCTCCATTGGTGAGTTGGTTACCATTGACCCTCCCACCAAAGCTCGAACCAGATTTGTTCAAGCTTGGTTCTGCATTCGCGCGATTTGGAGGCTGACCTTCCATCATCCATCACTCTCCGGTCTGGAGATATCATTCTTCACAAGAAAGCCATTGTGTATGAGAACAGACCGGCTTTCTGCCCCTTGTGCAGTTCTCAAGGGCACCTCCAGTCCAACTGTCCTCTTCAAAATCTAGGGATGAAGAAACGGGATTCCAGCAACCCCTTGGAACACGGTGAAGGTCAGACAAAGCTCCCTACTGCAAAAGGGCATGATTCTCCAGGCCCGTCTAGGGACCATCCCGAATCCTCCCACCCGGTGGAAGCAGTCTCCCCCAAAACGGTCTCTGAGCCGTGTGGTGTAAGCCCTCACCTTGGACCACAAGAGGAGAAGGACCAGTCCCTTCCACCAATCACCGCACAGGCAGATTCACCCAAAATCCTGGACCATAACCACCCCGAGTCCCAAAATGTGCTGGAAGATTACCTACTAGGAAGAAGGGGTGAGCAGTCTGGTAATATCAGCCCTCATAATACGAGAAGCCGAAAGCAAGGTGTTGATTTTGGTAGAGAAAGGAAGCAAGGTCGTCCCCCCAACAAAGACAAGCGAGACAAGGAGACGATGGCAGATGTTGCAAATGGTACTCAACGGTTGCTTTTTCAGGATGATTCTGATTCCCAGATGGGTGACTCGTCTGTCCCAAAACCTCCCCTCCAGCAAGGAAAGGGAGGTAAGAAGAATATCAAACTGTTGAGATGAAAGTCCTCTCATGGAATGTGAGAGGGCTTAATGCAGCTGCCAAACGGAGATTGGTGGCTGATCTCAAAAAAAGGACGAATCCGTCCATCCTAATTTTGCAAGAGACTAAGACCGATGCTATCTCTTCTGCCAGAGCTGCTAAGGTCATTTGGGCTAAGGCAAAATTCCTCTCCAGTCCTGCGGTGGGAACGGCAGGCGGTCTCATGATTCTTTGGGATCCAGAGATTTTTGAGGGCAGCCTTCTCTCAACTTCTAGCAGGATTATCAATGTTTTGTTTCATTCCAAAGCCATTAACTTTTCTTGGATCCTGTCTAATGTGTATGCCCCAAACTCTATCTCGGAGAGAGCAGAAATGTGGAAGGCTATTTCCCAGATGAGGGAAACGTTCTGTAATTTCCCTTGGGTTCTAGGGGGAGATTTCAACTGTCCTCTTCACCCATCTGAAAAGAAAGGAGGATCAGACCACTCTAGCCACAGTCCGGAAGACTTTCGAGATTTTGTTTCTACCAATAACTTGCTTGACATTGACCTCAAGGGGGCATCCTTCACTTGGAGCAACGGGATGATTGGGAGCAATCTTATTCAAGTCAAGCTTGACAGATTCTTCATATCCCAAGAGGCTATTCCCATACTCGATGCGGCAACTCTCTCGGCCTTACCGAGGATTGGGTCTGATCACAATCCTATTGTCCTGGAGACGGTTGATGGGCCTATTTTTAAAACCCCCTTTAGATTTGAGTCCATGTGGATTTCTCACAAGGACTTTAGAGGGTTGGTTACGACTGGTGGTAGCAGAAGGTTGCAGGTTCCGCTTCCAAGAGAGTGGCCTTAAAACTCAATTTAATCAAAAGGAATTTGAAAACATGGAACAAGGAGGTGTTCGACAACATTTTTGAGTCCAAAAGGTCCCTTTCTGCGAACCTAAAATTGGTGGAGGAGAGAATGGAGCTCGAAGGTTACATCGATTGCCTCAGGGAGGAGGAAAGGAGGCTCTTGGTGGATTATCATTCTATTCTTGCAAGGGAAGAAACTTTTCGGTGCCGGAAATCTAGGGACCTCGGGTTGAGAAATGGAGATTCCAATACGAAGTTTTTTCATGCGTCAACTTTGCAGCACAGAGGGGCTAACAAAATCCGGGAAGTGGTGTGAAAGGATGGACGCGTTACCAAGGATATTGAGGAAATCTGAAGTGAAGCGGTTGACTTCTTCCAGGATCTCGCTCGGTGTTCCTCCCGACAGGTGATCTCCGAGTTCAGAAATCTCTGTTGGATAACTTCCCAGTCAAAGTTCCTCCCGAGGTAAGCTCTAAGCTTCGGAGCCTTTTTCTATGTCTGAGATTAAATAAGCTTTGTTCTCCATGCAACCAGACAAGGCGCCTGGGCCTGACGGTTTTCCCCCCCGTTTTTTTCAAGTTATGTGGGATGTTGTGGGTTCGGATGTGTGCGAAGCAATTCAGGAGATTCAAGCCTCCAGATCCATCCATCCAAAAATAAATTCTACCTTTCTTGCTCTCATCCCTAAGTCTTCCGCCTGCAAAAGTTTCTCTGATTATCGTCCCATTAGCCTGTGCAATGTTTTTTATAAAATCTTAACCAAGTCCATAGCCAACCGTCTGAGGTCCCTTCTTCACTCCTTGGTTGGTCCTTCTCAGGGAAGCACCGTGAAAGGCGAAACATTCTCGATGGTGTCATCACCATCCATGAAACCCTCCATTCTGCTCACCGCTCCAAAAATGCTGCTCTTTTCCTCAAGTCGGACATGAATAAAGCTTTTGACAGAGTTGACAGGAGGTTCCTCTGTGCTGTCCTCTTCAAGTTTGGTTTTCACCCTCAATGGATTGACCTTGTCAGTAGTTGCATATCCACTCCCTCCTTTTTTGTTCTAATCAACGGATCCCCTGCTGGGTATTTCCAAAGTGCCAGAGGCCTCAGACAAGGTGACCCTCTGTCTCCTATTCTATTCATCCTTCTGGTCGAGGTTCCGAGTTGGTCTTTGAAAGAGGCTCTTCGTCAGAATAAGATCTCTGGAATTTTTCCCACCTCCAGAGTCGATCCTGTCTCTCATCGACAATTTGTGGATGACACCCTCATCTCCACTGGGGCGTCCGTCACTCAAGCCAAATCCATCAAGCGAATCCTCTCCCGTTATGAAAATGCTGCCGGACAAAAAGTCAATTACATCAAAAGCAAATTTTATTTTATTAACACTCCTATGCGAAGGCAGCTCCGCATAGCCAGAATTTTGGAATGCACTATTGATTCCCTGCCTGCGTCTTATCTGGGTTTGCCTCTGGCTTGTAATGGCCGGGCCAATGGAAGCTTGTGGGACATGATCCTGGAACGTCTTCACAAAAAGCTGAGCACTTGGAAAGGCAAATTCCTGTCGCAAGCTGGGAAAGCCACCCTTACCAAAGCTTGTCTCCAAGGAATCCCAACTTACTTCATGTCTGTGTTCATGCTACCTGTTTCTGTCCATTCCAAGATTGAAAAGATTCAGAGGACCTTTCTGTGGTCTGGCAATGAAGAAAAATCTAGAATTCCTCTTGTGGCCTGGGATAAGGTTTGCTTGCGAAAGGACCAAGGTGGCATGGGAATGAGGAGATCAAGACTCATGAACACTGCTTTGATCGCTAAGCATGCTTGGAAGATCCTGACTAATGACCCAGCAGAGTGGGTCAAGCTGGTTAAGAGGAAGTATCTTGGATCGAGTTCTCTTTTTGATGTCGGGATTCCTCCTGAAGCGTCCGCCTTTTGGAAATCTCGTGCTTCAAGCCCGCTCTCCGATCGACTACGGTGCTCACTTGGATTTTGGGTGATGGCAACTCCATTCTCTTCCGGAAGGACGGGTGGGTTATCGATGGAGCTCTCGAGTTGAGAGCGGACCTTGCCGGCTTCGAAAGCCCGAGTGGATCCAAATTCCCAACTCAAGGTTGCAGACTTCATTGATCGGATCTCTCTTCCCCCTCGGTGGAATTTTCCAGTCCTGGACGGCTTTAACAATGAAATGACTTTTTTGTCTAATATTCTTCGGTCTGTTTTAATTCGATCTGTTAGAAGAGATGACAGAATCATCTGGCATGGCACAGAGGATGGTCTGTTCTCTGTCAAGACTGCTTATGACCTTCTTACTTGTGAGATTGCCATGGATCACAGGTGGAAAGTGATTTGGAGGAAGGGTATTATTCCTAAAGTTAATTACTTTGCATGGATTGCCTTTCATAATAAAGCCTTAACCATCGACAACCTCCATAAGAGGGGTTTTGCTATTCCCAACAGGTGCTTCTTGTGCTTTGCTGATTGTGAGATGACAGACCACTTATTTTTGCACTGTCCTTTTTCCCATTCTGTCCTCAGCACTGTCCTGTCTTCCTTTCAAATCCTTTGGTGCACTCCCCGCTCCCTCAAAGATGCCTTCCACCAATGGCCCAATCCTTTCAAGAATCCTAAACTTCGCTTCCTTCTTGAGGCCTCTTTCCACCACTCCATTTGGCAGATTTTGCTAGAGAGAAATTCCAGAGTCTTCGGCAAGGTCCCTAGAGTACCTCCCTGTGTCGCTCAGAGAGCCTTATCCTTCGCCATTGAGAATTCTAAAGTTGTTCCTAGTTCCCGTCCCCGCCTTCCTGGCGAAGCAGCGATCTTCCAAAGTTTGGGCCTTTTCCCTATTCTTGATGGTGTTTCTAAGTCTCAGCGTGGGGATGTTATTTGGACCAAGCCCCCTATGGGCTGGATTAAATTAAACTTTGACGGTGTGGCCAAAGGCAATCCTGGCCCTGCTGGTTCTGGTGGTGTGGTTAGAGATCATAACGGGAATCTCGTGCTGGCTTATTGTGAAGATTTGGGTGCCCAGACTAATCACTATGCTGAAGCCAGAAGTGTTTTGAAAGGTATCCAGATCCTCTCCGAGGATCCTCGGCCTTTGATTGTCGAAGGTGATTCGCTCAATATAGTCAACTATCTGCTAGGCTCTAAAGACCCATCTTGGAGGGTCTACAACATCATTCTTGAGGCTAGGATGCTCCTCTCTCAACGTGACAGGTGGAAGGCATGCCATATTTTCAGGGAAGGAAATCGCGTGGCAGACCACATGGCCAACAAAGGGCTTGTGACCACGTGTCCTGTTGTGTGGCGCTCATGCTTCCCGTCTGAGGTGGTGAGTTTGGCCAATGCGGATATCCTCTCATGATGTTCTCCTCGCTTCAGAAGGTCATTCGTTTGGTTTGGCTGTTTTTGCTTTCGATGGTCAAATTTCTCTAGCTAGTATTTTTGTTTTCCTTGGTAAAATGTGGTTTGTTTCCAGGATATTTAGACATAAGGGCCCTACTTATAGCCTTCGGGCAATTAGCAGTTTTTGGTTTCTGTCATCAAGTTTATTCCTCCAGCCACAAGGCATGATGCACATTCCAACCAGGCTGAATTTGTACATAAGGTTTTGGGATCCTCTATAAAAACCCATTGTTAATCTATTAAAATAATTACCAAAAAAAAAATTATCAAACCAAAATTATTACATCCTTATGACCTAAGAATTATTTCGAAGTTGTTAATAAATGTGAATCTTCAAAATCATGTTACACTATTTCCAATTTCATTTGTTTTGGTCCTATAATCAAAGAATAAAACCAAATAACCTAATTCAATAATCATCAACTTCACCAAATTTTAGGTAAGTCATTCATCCTCAATTAGTTATGCACATTTTCCTTTATAGGATCCAAAATTTAATTGCATATAAATGAACCACCAAAATTAAGGGAAGAAAACATGAATATACAAAGTGTATATGGGAAATTAAGACAAAAAAACAAGAAACTTCACAAAAAAAAACCAAAATTTTTAAAAACTAAGCATAATAGAAAAAATAAATAAATGCTAAAAAGAGAAATAAAACAAACTCTGAACAGAAACATAATTTTACCTAAACGAAGAAATAAAATAAAATTGAAACAAAACAAAAGCTATATACATAATAGGTTTCATTTTAAATTTCCCAGGGTCCTCGACATGGTTATGCTCATTTAGAAGATGCATGTAATGACAAGCATGTTGGATTTCATGGGCCTTATCCCATAGTAACACCAGATCTAGAAAATTAAAAAAAAAAAATTTCCTCTCTCACCCCACCAGATTGATTTAATTTCATCACTGCTACCATACTTAGACTCTAATGTGCCAAATTTAAGTGTCCCTAACTGGTCTTCAATTGTCTTATGTTTACTTTGTGGAGTATCTATTGTTGAGTAATTATATTTAGTTATAGTTTCCACTACAACAATGTACAATTCCATTTTTAGTTTAGTGCACATATTTTTATTGTCATCCTTTTTATCAGTGATGAGCTAATTCAAACTTGGCCTTTTTTCTAAAAAATTTATTGCCATATAACTATTCATTGTTCTAGACCAATCATATTCAAACCACATCCCATAGGTATCTAGGATATCTATCACATGAGTATCACTATATTTTTGTATCTTCAGTTTAGTAGCAACCTATTTATGGATTTGATTTAGTACCTCAACCATATTTATCTCTATTTTATCCAACATAACAACCTGATTATTTGAGTGAGTAGGGGTCAACCCTAACCTTTTGCTAACAACATATGGTATCATATTAGCTACAGTAGTTGAATCGACAAGGTAGTTGTGTAAATTTTTACCAAAAAATTCTAGTAGTCAACAATGAAGGTGGGGGTTCTACATTTTTTGTATTCATAGCCACCAGAGCATGAGTAACCCTTTTAGTTTCTTCTTTCTCAAGCAAAAAAATTTTATTGTTAATCAACTAAACTATCTCAATCAATAGACCATTTTTTGTGGTTTTATTAAGGTCTTCAATAATATCATATCCAAGATTATTTAGTTCTAGTTTTTTTCTCTATATGTGGCAATGGCATGTTAATTTCAATATTTTTAGGTGGGATAAGGCTTTCAGTGTCATGCACCTCAGGTGGGATGGAATTTTCTCTAGGATATGTGAAATAAATCAATGATTCATCTTCTTTATTTTTAAGAAGATAATCATTATCCTTCTAAAATAGTTGGTGAGCTTTCACTTCTTCTTCTATATTCTCTTCATATTCCTCTTCAGATTCATATTTAGATTCATATTCATCCACTTCTTAATTCATATATTTTTAAAGCTATGGTTATCCCTACATTTTTATTAGTGTCATTCCTACAATCCTCATTGGTGGGTATTGACTCCAAAATTTTCATCTCTTTCTGGTCAGTATCTAAAGTAGTTTTAAACTTTGGATAGTTAGTTTTAGCAAGGTCAACCAAATTTATGGAAGCTCCTAGGTTGTCATCTGATTGATTTCTAGTAATATTTGGGACTCCTCCATTGTCTAGGTGAGTATCCCATTGGTTATTAGTCACTTGGACATTGAAATTCCTATTTTGAATGTTATTTGTAGGTATATTTTGAGGAACTTGTTTCTATAATTGAATCATATCACTACTAAGCTTCTAGACTAATCTCTATATGTTATATATCTGGGATTTGGCATTATTAGTGTGGGCTACAGTACTTTAATTTGTGGTATTGTTTGTAGATGAATTAGGATTCAAGAAAGTTCGTATGGTTTAATTTGGAGTAGTATTGAAAAAATTTGGGATATCCTCAAAATGATTAATATTTGGAAATGTTGGCATATTGTGATTTGAAGTAGCTTTTAGAAATTTTGGTGTAGATTGAGCATTAGCATAAGTATTCCAATGAGTAGTAAACTAATTACCTAAGTATGATGGAGTAATAGGGTGGATAGGTATTGTAATGGTATTAAATATCTTATTTTAATTAGGGTATGGTAAAGCATTTAGAATTGGCAACCATTCTAAAAAGGCTTGATTAATCATTGGGATTTTATTAAATGTACCTAGATATCCTAGCAAATTTAATTGATCAATTCCAAAACTTTTAGGTATTAATTATTATTATACGGTTAAGGACTAACTATATGTCATGGGTAGACTAGTGATCTAAGGTGCTCTCCTTACAAACATAGTTGTGAGAGGGTATAGATCTCTTGTAATACATTTAAATAGTTTCTTCTACATTGAGATTATATGGTGGAGTGAGACTATTGTGAATCTTGTAAAACCTGGTGTTAAATATCCTTAAAGGTTCATTAGGTTCTCTTCTAACAGAGGTAAACTCCTGATATATGAGAGCAAGGTCTATAGGCAGCCTAAACTGACTAATAAAATTTTTCTCAAGCTAAGCCCAAGAAGTAATAGAATTTGTAGGTAGGTTGATATACCATTCATAGGCTAATTCATCCAAAGTAAAAGGAAATATCCTACAGGCCACATCTTCATGTTCAATCTATAACTGAATCAAATCAGCTTTATAAGCTTGTATGTGTTCTTTAGCTATTCTAGCTCCATCATGTCTATACCTAGGTAGGTAACTTTCTACATTCTTAGGCATATCATGAGTTGGTCCAAGAATATTCAATGGATTACTACCACCTAACTAAGGTACCAATGTTGCCATTGGTGTACTTAATGCAGTGATAAATGGATTAATCTATAGTTTATGGGTTGGGATGGGGTATTAAAGGGAGGAAGAGTGCTTGATTGGCCTTTACAATTTCTAGGCCTTCTAGGAGGAGAAAGACTATGAAATTTAGTATCACTTTCAAAGGCCTTAGACCTGGTGATTATAATCCTAGGTTCCAATGTTGACAATCAAGCAGTATGATATAAATGAAAGTATAACAATTAGTGGTTTATAGCGGTATTTCAGTGCTTCATAATTATACTTTTAGTGGTTTACAATTGTATGGATGATGAGTTGTTTGTCATTGCTTAGATGATGTGGCATTTTGAGATTCTTCTTGAGCTTGATCTTCTATTTCAACCATGGATCCTTAACTACTTCGGTAGCTTCTCTATGAAGATTAGGTAGTTGAATCATAATATTCTAGGTGGTCTAATTTGTCATGCACTATAGTTAATATTTAGTCTAGGTACAATGTATTTTTTTTAAATATTCATTTGGATATTTCTTAGCCTTTCGCTTTATTATTTTATCACTTGTAAATCAAGAAACAAGTAAAAATTAATTCAAATTTATATTTGGTGGGAAAAATATTCTAATATGATCAATAAATGCTCTTTTTAATATATTTTTAAAAAATGTCATTATTATTTTATTCATTTTATTTATTTATAAAAAAAAATTATTTCCTTTATATTATTTTGCCTTAATATTTTAAAACCTTAGTGTCAAAAGGGAAAACTCAGTGCATAGACTTGGAAGCTTAGGATTATTTGAGGATTTTACCTTAGTTGAGAGATATAAAAATGGTTTATATGGATTTATGATACATTGGAGGGATATGTGACATCATTATTGGTGGTTAATAGCAAAATTTGAATTTAAAATTTGAATTGATTTTCTAGCGCCGATGGGATTTAAATTGGGTGATCTAGCTAGTGATAAGGAAGAATAACTTGGGCATGTTTATAATCATTAGAAAGCTATTTTCAAACCTCATTTAATGTAGAATGAACCTTATCTTATTGTATCTATGAAATTAATGCATTATTAAGAGCTCAAAATAGTTTCATAGTGCAAAAATATGGAAGAATTTCAAAGTGCCCAAAATTGTATGAAACTTTCCATATTTCTAATTCAGTCAAATGGGTATCAATAATAGTTGAAATAACTAGAAATTTTATTACTGAGAGGAATATAGAGCCCTTTTAAATTCACATATTGCATTGATGATGTTGAATGGTATTTTAGCCTAATATTTTTAAATATTTATGCTATGTATGCAAATTATATATCATTGCAAATATAATCTTGAGATATTTCCATAAAGCTTTGAATCAAATAAACCAAATCTCTATATCAAAATATATGACCATTTCAAGCTCATAGCTAAAGTGGAAAAATTTTGAAAACCTTAAAAAGTAGCTTAAAAATTTAAATTTTCCAAGCTCTGAGAAGCAATTGCAATTCACCATGAACAAGCTTAAAAAGGATTGATTTAAAAACATTTGTATAAAACTTAAAATTTCAAGTGGGTCCCCAATTGGGGTGGGTTGTGCAATGACAAAAAGTACATGAAAGAGAGTGATACATGGCATCAAGGTAGTATTGAAAAGTATTTGAACTATCAATGACACCTACTTAAAGAGAAATCATCATTCATGGGTGTAACTTACCTATATTCTTGGATTTTCTCAATTTCAAGATTTATGTCCAATGATAGTAATGAATGGGGTAAAAAGTGAAGTGAAAAAAATATCACAAAAATGTGTCTTTATTCCTCCTTGATAATTTATAGGGTTCATGCCCAAATGTCATGTTGGTAGTTGTATTAGGCGTTAGATTCAGTAACTTAACGTAAAATTACTTGTAAACACAAGTCAAAGGCATCATTTTTACTCAGCGTTACAATTGTGCAAAACATATATACTTTTTATTTTTGTGTGCAAAATTATTTTTGATAATAATTTTTTTTTAAATAAGGTGTCGATCACTGCCAAAAATGCACATTTAAAAAATAACTAAAGACTATAGGACTTCTTAACACCAAGGACTTTCAATTTTATTTCAAAAAATTATTCCCCTCTTTTAAAAAATATATATATTTCCACTCTTCATTTCATAAAATGCACCTATAACTCCTTAAAATATTTACAATATTTCTAGGATACTAAATCTCTCTTTCAAACAATCGTTCAAAGGGAATTCAATCTATAACCTACTCTTCAATAGTTTTAAACTTTATTTCAAACACCAACTACTCCATTATGTTCTTTATGAGATAAAATAAAATCACCAAACTTTCTACCTTTCCCATTTAGCACCCTTTTAAAAAAAATACATAAAAAAATAGGTTGTGACTTTTGAACCTACAACATTGGGTTCAAAAATTTTGCATTCACTCTTGAAACCAAATCACCTAGTAGATAATTTGAGATATATTTTTCTTGCCTGAATTGTTATTCCTCTTTATAGTTCGTAGAGGTCAAAGAGTCTTCTTCATCACCAAGTGGCACCTTCTCACTTTGCCACTCAAAAAATGCAATATAACACCTTGTTAATTATCATTCCATGTAGATCAATCAAATTAAATCAACCTTATAACTTTAAAATTAAAAATATACTCTAAAATAACATATTTTGTAGGTGTTGAGGATAAGTAATATCAACAACAGACTATGGAGAGCCATTGAGCATTTATTGCTCATCAAATTTTGTGCTGTTAAAATAAAATTCTCTTGAGCAAGTAATAAATATGGCTTGTTACAAGTCTTTTATGGTGAAAATAGTCCAAAAATGATGTCATGATAAGCCTTGACCTTGCAGCATGCTTTGTCACTTGTCTTAGAATATCCACCAATCTTTAGCTCTATTTTTGGGCAAGCACCCCCTTCTTTTATTATCCCCTTTTTATTAGTGAGCAAAGTGTACTAAAACACAGAATTTTCCAAGATAGTATAATAACCCAATCTAAATATGATCATCTCACACTATTTTTTCTATGTCAACTAGATTTATGTTGGCAAAGTTAGTATTGTTAGGGTATAATATCTATCAATCATTAGCATTATTACCTTTAGCATCAAGGACTATGAAAATTGTCTACATTGAAGAAAATTTAGAAAATTTGCTACCTTGTCCTCCATGCCCTTATGATGCTTGATCATAAGGTGGAATTGATAGAGTTCAATAATTTACTTCGTGTGATGTGCATTTTCTAATTTAATCTATAATTATAAAAAATGTAGACACCTATAATTAGAATGGACGATGGTTTTATCATCTATTATGTAGTGGTGTCCCTATTACATATATTTAATAATGATAAAAAAACCTTCTTATACATTAGGTAGAACATAGATATGTCAAAAATTATCTCATAATAGTTTGTTAGTAGATGCCCATTTTGGATTTGGATGGTGCCAAGTGCACAGTTTGATGCATTGTTATCAATTTTAAATGACTAAATGTTGTCTAGCATGGTATACAGGCATAGTTTAAGCTTATCAAATACTTATCAATTCTATAAAGTTTAGTGAAACTTCAAATTAAAAATCATAACCAAATTCAAAGGCCATGAAAATGTGAAGAGTCTAGTCTGAACCAATGGTAAATGCTAGAAATGCTTATAAAATTTTAAATTATGTTAGATTCTTTAGGGTTAGGCACTCCTAGATGATGCATATTTCGTCTACATATATGTATATGTTATGTTAATTAATAATAGATCCTAGGTAATGTATTTATATGATTTCAAAGGTGTATTTTTCAAAATTGGATTGAAGCCTATGCTAGAATATTGTGTCCAAAAGTTGATGTACATGTTGTAAAGGCTCTTCCCATGTGACTAAAAATAAGGATATTATTTAACTAAATAGGACATTATTCATCATATGAATAAATTTCATTGGTGTATTTATCAACCCAAAAGGCATAACCAACCACTCATATAGTCCTTTTTTGGACTTAAAATATTGTATTCCATATATCAATGAGGTTTATAGGATAATAGCCTAACTTCAAGCCAGTATTTGTGAAGAATTGTGCCCATTGAAGCTAGTCTAGTAGGTCATAAATGAATTGTAATGGGTACCATTTATTCATTATGATCTTATAGAGCACTCTATAGTTGATCTAGAAGCATCATGATCCATCTTTATTTAGAACTAAGATAATGGAATTATCATGAGATGAGCCCAATTAGACCTAACCCTAATCAAATGACTCATAAATCTAATATATGGTTTTATTATTCTAAAATACTAATGTGTTAAATATTGTGTTGTTGGGTATTAATTATCAAGGTATGAAGTCGATATGATACTTTAATAAGTAGTGAAATGATACTTAGGGATTCTTGAATAAATCCAAGTATTAATGAAGGACATCCATTTTTGAGATTATGTAGAATAGGCTATAATTGGTGAAATAAGGCCTAAATTATTATCACCATAACCATCAATAAAATAAATTTCTATGCATAATAAATAAACTTCATGCATTATTTTTCTTATACTCATGTTATCTTCTTCTAAGGTAGGTGTTCTAGCATATGTCATATCATCCCTTAGACATTTAGTAATCACTATTAGGGAAATTATTTATAGATCACTTGGTAATCAAAGATATATGGTATTCCTAATAAGACACCATATATATCCAATGACACCACATCATAAGTGATCTAGTTGTGCATTAGTATAATATCATACTTGAGGGTGTATTGGTACCAAACATCTATGACTTTAACTAGATGAAGCCAACCTATTGAGTAAGGTTATGGGTGCATCATCATCTAGAGGCATGGATCTTATGTTGATCATGGCATGCCAAAATCATCTTAAAACTACATTTCTTTATTTTTCTAGGTCATTTGAGCTTCTTGACATCTTATGTGTTGGTCTCTATTGTTGATGACTTTTATATATTTGATATTTTTTTATAAATATGATGTACTTTATGTTACTTAGATATAGAACATAGTGTGATGTATTTCTTCTAATACTATGAACATTGGTGAATGAACTTCCAATGATAAAGCACATTACATGATCTATTCTTGTAAATAACTGATATCAAACAAGATCAAGTGAGATGAAAAAGAATAAAAATCTTATGAACTTGCTTTCATACCACTTGCACTACACCATGAGGCCCATGATGTGACAGTATAATGAACAAATCCTTGAACCAATTTATGGAATTAAATTATTTAAATTTTAATATTATATAATAGAAAATAATACAACAAAATATTCTTAGAAGAATTAAACTTTATTTATAGATTAAATAAATGTAAATACACTATAGAATACAAGGCCCATATGGATATATTGATAAAAGTATAAATGTGTGGTATGTAAGGTGGTTGGAATATTATTCTATTCTAAAGTAGTAAAAGAAGTTGAAGAATAAAATCTTAGGCACTACATGGATAGCCTAGGTATGTAAATTGAGAAATATGGAAAAAGGGTCATAGTAAGACCTTAAAGGAAGAACCAAAAGTAGAATTTGAAGAATTAAAAGAAGATCAATAAAAGAATACATAGCCTGAGATAATCTTAATCTATATAAAAATATAATCTATTTACAAAGTATTTTTAGGATAAGTGATTCAAATCCCCAGAAAATCAACTAGTTTTAATGATATTTGCAAAACTACCCATTTTCCTTCCTCTATAGCTAGAACCAATACATGAAATGCCAAGAACTAAAAACTAAATTTTATCTATTTTTGTGTTGACATCATAGGTCTATCTATTTTTTGATATTGATGCATAAGAATTGGTTTTGTAATAAGGATAACACCATAGATGTCATGATGTCATAAGCGTAGTCGGTTTTATAAGGTAGTTTAATGTCCTAAGAATGAGAACTCTAAATGAGTGCTAGGGCTTGAAAACTAAAAGGAATGTGGCAAATTGAGCAACCCCTAATTTTATTAAATCATTAGTGTTGCATTGAATAATGCTACTACTTATGCTTTCAATAATGTATAATATGTCATTAGATTGATTTTCTTCTAATTGATGTAATGAGATATTGTTGGAAGTATTATATTATTCGGTACCTTGCAAAGATATTGCAAGTACCATATAAATATTTTAGTTTAGAGTTATGTAAATATTTGAGTCTAAATTAGATGTCATGTAAATACTTAAAATATGTGGAGTTATGTAGATGTTTATATTTTAGTGTGTGTAATTATTAAGGTTTGTTATTATGTGGATTCAATACAATATATTTTTTTTATATAATAAATTGGAAGAGATAGATCTTTCGTGAGTTTGAGGAGATGAAGAGTTAGTGAAAGTAGAAAGGTCAAGAGTTGTGTGAATGTGAAGAGTCTCATGTCCAAGTTGTATATATTGAAGACAAAGCATTGTAATATGTGAATCAAATAAGATTTGAAATACATTGTATTTGCATTGCTTAAGTAGATATATTTCTCAATAATATTTTTAGTGAGTTATTATTCATTTTTATTATCATGTATTGAATATATGTAATTGTGTGAATATTTTATTTTAATATATTGTGAGATCTTGTGAGGAAAATGTTGAATTGCTAATAGTGGTATCAGAGCCACCATTATTGAGAAAAGTATTTGTGATTTGTAAATGCATTGTCTAAGTTGGGCAGGAGGAATTTGAAATGCTAAGTAGTCAATAAGAGAATAATAAAGGAAAAATATCATTGAAGTAAATAGGAAAAGAGAGGAGATGATAAGATTTTGAAGAGACATCATGAAAGTTGCAAAACACTGGAGAAGATAGAATGCCTTAAGAGACAACAAGAAAGCAATGTTTAATGGAGCCAAGGAAGTATTTGAGAGTAGGCTAAGGAAGTGTCTAAGAGTAGGCCAAGGTAGAATTCTAGAGTAGGCTAAGGAATCATCAAAGAGCAGGAGATGAGGAAGCATCTGAGAGTGGGAGCCAAGTAGCATGCAAGAGAAATACATTAGTGTGAGAAACTAGTTGAGGCATTGTGAAATATTAAAAGGCATTAGAAGCACAATGATGGAAGAGAAGCCTGATAGATTAGGTAGAATATTGGGAGTAACATTGAATTGTTTAGCTCCAAGTAGAGAAGTAATGGCAAGCATAGGCACATGAGCAATTTTAGAGAATTCCAGGTAAAGTTATCACCCTAATTATATTTTTTAATTATCCAAAATTGAATACTAATTTGGAGGAGGAGGTTTATTTAAAGGAGATATTTATTAAATGTGAAAATTATTAAAAGAAGGATACAAATTTTAAAAGGTGGAGAAATAAATTTATTAAATAAAGGAGATTTATTGGAGGAAGTAAATTATAAGGGGAAAGGACAAAAAATAATTTATTGGAGGGAGTAAAATTATAAGGAGAAACTTCAAGCTTACTATAGTGGTAAAGGCTTTGACCTCTCTTTGAGAGGTCCAAGGTTCAAACCCCACTCAATATGATGGTACTAGGACCCCTCATAAAACCCTATGTAAACTCATTGAAACAAATTATAAGGAGAAGAGATTAATTAAAAGGAAGAAGTTGAAGAAGAAAGAAATAATTTAAAATAGTTTATTAAAAAAAAATAATTGAAAGGAGAAATATTTGAAGAAAGAATATTGTCCAAAGAGATATGAAAATTAAATTAAAGAAAAATATAAAAGCTGAAGAAATAGATTAATTATATTTGAAGAAGAAAAACTTAAATAAAGGGGAATTATTGTCCATAGTGATAGAAATTAATTATTTGAGAAAAATTATTGAAAAGAAGAATACTAAAATATTGAATATTGAAGAAAGGGAAAGAATATATTGATGGAAATATTATTGTTTGAAGAAAAGAAGATTTAAAATATCAAAGTTGGGGGTAAAAAAGATTTCAACTACAAAGTAAAAATCATTTGAAGAAGAAGATTACATCATGGCATAAAAAAAGAATTCTCTTTTGAAATCTCAACTACTATAAGGACCTAATTTTACCCCATGGAAAAATAAGATGAAAATAATACTTATTTTTGAGAAACTTTGGGAAGTAGTAACTTGAGATAAATTTATTCTAGAAGATACAGCTAAAAGACAAAAGTATAAAAATGAAGATGCAAAATCTCTTATGCTAATAACATTTGGTATATTAGATGAAATTCAAGCACATAAAAGTGAAGCTAAAACATCAAAAGGTACTTGGGATCAATTATGCACAATATTTGAAGAAAAAAATAAAGCTACACTTTACACTTACAATCATAATTGTATTTATTAAAAGTTGATGATGATCAAAACATAGAATATTTTATTAGAATGATAGTAGAATTGAAATCTAAGCTACAAACTATGGGAGATAAAATGGAAGAAAAAATTAGTGTCCAAGTTACACTCAAAGCACTTCTAAAAACATTCAAAACATTGGTTACATAACTTAAAGTACTAAATATAAATGTATTATTTGATGAATTGGTCAATATAGGAACATGAAGTAGAAAACCAAGAAAGAGATGAAATGACAAACAATGCTTTTACAAAGAAAAATTACCAAATAATACAAGAAACTCTAATATCTCATCTCCATAGCATCAACCATAATGGAAAGAATATATTGCCACATATGTAACAAAGAAGGTCATATTATAAAATATTATAGATATAATTCTCTAATTAAATGGAATGAATTACAAAGACCTTTTAAAGTATATCAATAAAAACAATATCAATTTAATTAGCAGCAATATACAAAAACACAACAACAACATACACGATGGGAAAATCAAAGAGGAAACAAGGTCCAAGAAGTACAAGATAAAAAGAGCAATGATGAGGAAGAACATGAAATAACTTATAGAGATCTCATGGGAAAAATAACTATAGATGTATCCATCTTTGATAATGCAAGTTCAAGAGATGAATGTATGGATCAAATAACAAACAATATGTCAAATATAGTAACAATAACTATGATTTATTGTATTCAAGACATGGTCTTCAAAATACACAAAAGAATTTGGACAAGACAATGTGAATGATTTTATGAAAAATAACAATGAAACCAAGTTTGTAATAGGGATTATCTATAGCACATGTAATATTGACATCAAGACAAAAGTTATTAAAAAGGAAATAGGGAAAAAAAATAAATATATGGAAAAAAGCAAAAAATGTTAGATGCTTTAGAGTTGAAAATTTTGTAGAAATAACAATCGGCCTCAAAAGGCTTGTCAATGAAAAGATAAAATTGAGGAGCAAAAGGAACATGTAGGAATAAAAGACAAGTCAGAATTAGAAGAACAAATTCAGTGCCCAAACCTAAAGGAACACAAAAACCAAAGTCACTACCAAAGTTAGAACATAAATACCAAGACCAAGATGAAACACTACAAGAAAATGAATACAAAGGACCTTCTTACCAAATAATGTAATATGGGGGGTGTTAGAAGTATTATATTATTTAGTGCCTTGCAAGAATATTGCAAGTATCATGTAAATATTTTAGTTTAGAGTTATGTAAATATTTGAGTCTAAAGTAGGTATCATGCAAATACGTAACATATATAGATTTATGTAAATGTTTATCTTTTAGTGTATGTAATAATTAGAGGTTTGTTATTATGTGGAGTCAATAAAATATATTTCTCATATGAGAAATATGAAGATTTAGCTCTCCTATAAGTTTGAGGAGATGAAGAGTTAGTGAAAGTAGAAAGGTTAAGGATTCTGTGAATGTGAAGAGTATCATGTCCAAGTTGTATATATTGGATATAAAGCATTGTAATATTTGAATTGAATAATATTGGCATTACACTATATTTGCATTGTTTAACTAGATATATTTCTCAATAATATTTCTAGTGAGTTATTGTTCATTGTTATTTTCTAGTTATTGTTCATTGTTATTTTCATTGTCTTGTGAATATTTTATCTTGAAATATTATGATATCCTATGAGGAAATTTTTGAATTTGTAATAGATACATGTTTATAAAACCAAAGTAATTTTTATTAGTGTTGGTAATAATGGATTGGAGATTTTAGTTTATACTAAAATAATTTACAATATACTTAAGAATAAATAGAATTTACACATTAAACAATAAATAAAAACTAAATCTAACATATGCGCAACTTAGATATGAATGGTTCCCTTAGATACTAAAAAATAAATAACTATCTCCAATCGATGAAAAACTGGTTGAACAAGTTTAAGTACAAGTATGCATAATACAAGTTACCCATGGTCAAGGTTAAAGAATCAACCAAAAATATAATTATACAATAATACAGTAAAATCCATTAAGGTTCTCAGGCCCAAAATATGATATACAAATTATTATAATACAAGGTCACTCATGGCCTCAATTGATAGTTAACACCACCTATTTCAACATACTCATTTTAACAACATAAAGAGACCCTTATCAATCATCCTCTTGAGGAATGCTTCTATATATTAATATGCTTCCACAATTATATAAAGGTCACCTTAAAAATAGATTTGATTAGGATGCATGTATATTGTTTTGTTTAAGGCACATAAATTGGATTAATCACCCATGAACATACTACATCAACACCTCACTATGATTTGTTTAATTATGAAAAATAAGCTTACAAACAAGCCTAATAGAGATTTTATTATCATAAAAGAGAGGAAACCACTAAGGAAATTATAACTACTCAAGAGGCATTAGCATCCATCAAATATGTTTGATAGTCTTTTTAGAAGTATAAGCTTTAACTCTATGTATAGTTCATGTATGTGGAGTATTAAGAAAAACACTAAGAAATAGGTCCATAACCAAGCTAGAACCCAAAATCAATAGTATATCACTATTGGTTCTGATCAGACACCCAATTTCTACTAGAGTAACAATATAAATAAGAGGATCCTACTAGAACAATGAATACCAATTTGTTAGGAGCCTATAATATACAATAGAATATACTTAGTTATTGTATAATAACTCTTATAAGGTGCCTATATATACCTATAAAAATAGCTCATAAAAAATGTAATCTCTCATCTAGTGTGTGTGAGATAAAGAAGACCTCCAACAAGATATCTATACAAAGTGGTATAAAACCAAATGAGTAGAATAATATTCTCAAAGATTTAGGCTTGAAGCATATAGAGTATGGAAAGGATTATAGCTATCCATATTAATTTAATATAGAATATCCAAGGCATTCTTATGATAGGTTATACTGAATAATATGTTTTACAATCCCTAAATCCATTTATCCTAGATCTATAGTTTTCTTTATGTTAGTTCCATTGCTAGACTTGTATTCTAGGTCGTCTTGCATTTTGTCTTATATAAATATATATCTATAAGTGAATATAGTCTAGTTTAGCATGTGTTAAATTTTTTCTTAAACCTTGTTAAGTCCCATTTAATATCTCTTAATCTAGTTTACAGTCATATGATTTACATGCTTTATATATGCACATTTTCTTAAAATCATTTGTCTTCCTCTTAGATTTGTTGATCTTGTTTTTTTTTTTGAAAAAATGAAAAATATGTTTTATTTATAGAATCTATATTACAAGGTAAAATGAGCTGGAGAGGCATCAAAAGAGAAATAAAATCTTCCTCCAGTCCCTTTTGGCTCAACAATTACCTATAAAACATTACCATACATAATGCAGATATCCATACACCTCAGCACTACCATAGTAGAATTCCAATTTATCTAAATTTTGTAAACCAAATATTTATCTTCATGTTGTGTTTCTTTATGGCCTAATTGTGATAGATTCATTAGACTCACTATCTGCTCTTCTTTTTATGCTATCTACTTGTATCATCTCTCGCATTTGTTAGATTCTTTGGCACCATATTATCTAATTTTCCATTTGAGAGCCCACATATTGCCCTTCCTCCATATATTTTCCCCATTTTTCTAAATAGTATGCCACCCTATTTCTCTCTTGCTTGATATGTATAAGAAAAACATATTGAAAAACCTACCATATCTTCTTAATGACTTCCACCTTCCTTCTCTCTTCAATTCCCAACACCTTAAAGGGCCTTATCAGATCTAATATTCCATCCCATACCTGAGAGTCTATCTCTATCCACATATTATGTAGCTATATATTTTTAGCTATCACTGATGTTGACAAGATCACCTATCCTTCTGCTTCATTATTTTTTACCTTCCCCATGACTTCTACTCTCCAATACACTTGTTTTCCTTTTCAATTTCACATGATAATGTCAAAACCAGCTTTCCTAGGATTTTTAGTAGAAGCCCCATCTATGTTTGCCTTCACCCACTCTTTGGAAGGTGGTTTCCACTCTTTTATTTGAGGGGATCTCACCTATGTATCCATACCTAAGTTATTTCTATGTTACAGTTATTCCAAGGCTCTGTAGAATAATCCCTTCCTCCATTTTTATATATGTTCCCTCCTATAATCGGATAGATAGTGTTTCTATTACCTTGCTTATAATCCTCTCCCATACTTTCTCCCTTGTTTAGTGCTCTGATGTAAATATGTGTGCATTTTTTTATAGCCATACCTACCACCATATGAAGCTAGGTCCCAATTTCCATGTCATTTTTATTATTTTATTCTTAAAGTTGCATTGCTTTCATTTCTCATAAAAGTTTTCCTAGCTCTCAAAAACTTTCCAATGTTGTCTCATCTACCTCCACAAATTGATTTATATATCTTTATCAAAAGAACATCCAAAAAAGAGGTGATTCAAGGTATACTTTTCCTTTCCACACAAAACACATTTGGAAGGCCTAAATAAACCTTTTTTTCTCAAATTATCAAATGTCAAGCACTTTCTGTGGTTAATCAGCCATGAGAAAGTGTTAAATATTTTACCATCCTTCATTTTTCCAAAAAATATCCATGGAAGTGGTACTGGGGTAATCTCATATCCACAAACTACCTTGTATCCCTCATTTGTCTTATAAATTCCCAAGTTTCTTCCTCCACATCCAAGTATATCCCTCTTAGAACCATCCGAAATTAGATGTCTTTGGAGATGTCTCCATAGTTTTTCCATTAGTTCCTATGTCCCCCTCACTGGCCATTATTGGGGATGTTTCCACTGTAGTAAGTCTGACACATGTTGATTCCATGATTTCATAGAGTAAGAGGTTTTCCACCACCCTACCTTTTGGAGATCTGCTTTCCAAATCTCCATCTCTAGGAATGTTTAAATAATTGGTTGAGATTGATTCCATGAATTATCTCAAAATAGAGCATCCTTTCCATCCCTTAACTACCAATATAGGTATGGCTTTATTAACTCTTGTCTGATAACATTGTCCTCCATACTGTAGATCCCTCTCCTTCTAGTATATGTCTTAGAATGTTTTTCTTAGCCACTCCTAGGTAATATTTGGCTTGTAAGAGTCTACTCCATAAACTTCGATAGCTAATCCATCTCCAATATATCTTCCCAGCTAGTACCTTGTTGTTGTGGTATGTTGATATTATCCCCAATCCTCGTTTTTTTTGTTGGCATATCTTCACCCAACCCACTAGTGTTATTTTGTGTTCTTCCCTTGCACCTAACCACAAAAACTTTCTTGTGTGTTTGTCAATATTTTTTAGAATTCTCTTTGGAGCCTGAAATATGGAAAATTTATAAACTGGAAGAGCTTGTAGCATAGCTTTAGTCATTGTAAGCCTTCCCAATCTTAGCCATTTGTGAGTCCAGTTGCTCATCTTAGCTTGAAGTCTATCCATCAACCCTTTCCACTTCTTGATTTTTGTTTTCTTTGTAGATAAAGGTACTCCTAAATATTGCATGGGTAAAGAAGTTTCCATGAATTTCAACAATTGTATAATTTTATATCTCACCCTCTTTTTTGTATTGAAAAAACAATTTGAGATTTTTTTCATTAAAATTTTACCCAGTAGCTTGAGTATACCCATATAAAAATTATTTTATGTTTCTTGCTACTATGATATTGGCTTGACTAATAAGAGTAGTATCATCCATAAATTGGAGATGATTTATCTCAATTTGAGAACTTATTTTCAGGCCCCTTAGCCTCCCCTCTTGTCTCTCTTTTTTAACAGTCTCTTGAGACCCTCTACGTAAAGGATAAAAAAGTAAGGCGAGAGAGGGTCCCCTTGCCTCAAGCCCCTTCTTGTTGTGAACATGAGAGAGGGACTACCATTTACCAAAATTGAGAATGATGTAGTTTGTTTACAAGCTTTTACCCAATCTCTCCACCCCTCTACAAAGCCCATTTTTCTAAAATCCTTTGCATAAAGGACTAGTCTACTCTATCATAGGATTTAGAAAGATCTAATTTAATAAATATATTGTTGGTCATGAATCTTCCTAGTACAAAATCTATGTTTTGTGCACCCTAGACCCATGCAACATTGAAATACCGAAGGTAAGGAATGTCCTTCGAGCCAAACTCTAGAGAGGGTTGGCTCCCTTTCTAATCTACTCTGGTTTAAAGCTTAGGGTAATAGGAAATAAATGGA
The DNA here is from genome assembly GCA_028583015.1 of Wollemia nobilis. Classification (NCBI taxonomy): domain Eukaryota; kingdom Viridiplantae; phylum Streptophyta; class Pinopsida; order Araucariales; family Araucariaceae; genus Wollemia; species Wollemia nobilis. Next base: position 15,735,672 of record JAQPPZ010016704.1, read on the forward strand.
GAAATATAGCTATAATTCAAAAGTGTAGGATGGGGATAGACTAACAGCTAAAATTTAAATCAAGTAGGAATTAGCATGCAATAGAAATGGAAGCATAGGAACTACTTATAGTTTTGCAATGACAACCTCCAAAGAGCACCTCAGTATTCATTCCCTCACCAGCAAAGATTAAATTCAGATGTAGAATTTAAACATAGAAAATAATGAAGATGAATGTAATCAGAAATGACATACCGAAGATTATCAAATCAACACCATTGACAGCACCAAAATCCGAAGTCTTTCTATTGACGTAGAAAACTTGAAGCATTTTTTTGTAGAATTTCCAACATACTTTCTTACATGAAAATGATTAGTATTTATAGAGGGTTGCGCCTATTTCATTTAATGCACTTACAAATAAAATGTTGGTAGATCAAAAACCAACGAGAATAATTTCCTCCTCAACATCAGTGATGTTCTGGTCAAAATATTCTTCATGGAAACTATGATCTAGCTTTGGTGGAAGAATCACATGGGAAAATTAGTAGGATTAAATGATGGAAAGTAGCCTTTTGCATCGGTGCATTGGGATGCAACAAAATCGCCAGAAAATTGGGAGCTTATTCATTGAATTTGCTTCATCTTTGTGCCTTGGAACACCACCTTCATCAAGAAAGTGTAAGTCTAAGTTTAAACTAACCTTAGATTAACATTAGTCCAAGGTAATAATAATTAACATGAATAAATTAAATCCAAAAACATGCATTGAATAACCAGTAGAAACATACATTAACTTAAACCTTATATAGGCTTAGAACAGGCGCTAAAGTAGGGAAGGGAAGGTGGAGGAAGATCGGGGAGTTTAGAGAGAACGGAGGAGTAGGAAGTGGAGTGGGAGGTGGCAGCGAGCGTGGGGAGAGGAAGGGAGTGGAGTGATAAGGGAAAATGGATGGCAGGAAAGGAGGAAGTCGAATGGAGGGATAAGGAGAAAATGAAGGAAAGGGAGAAGAAATATCATGCCGACCATCCAAGCAAGATTAGCCGACAAAAGGTGAGTGTGTTCACACCTGGGCTTAGAAAAACTAGATTTTTCTAAGCCTCGTTTCAAGCTAAGTCCTCGTTCACACTTGCAACATTCTCCCCCTTAAAGTTGAGAGAACCGACTATACGAGTCTCTCGGCTTTACAAATTGAGCTTTAGCCGATGCATTGGTGAAGATGTCGGCGACGTTCTCCAAAGTGTGGCAATAGTGAAGCTCAACAATATCGGTTTCCACCATATCTCAGATGAAGTGGTACTTCATATCAAAATGCTTGGATCTACTATGGTGGACAGGATTGTATGCCAACTGAATGGCACCCGATGTTGTCATAGAATATTCGAGTTGGACCACTTTGCTGCTCTCCAATCTCTTCTAATACCTTTCGGAGCCATAGAGCTTGAGTACTAGCATGAGTCACCGCTATATACTCAGCTTCTGTTGAAGATAGTGCTACTACTGTCTGCTTCTTGGAACTCCAAGTTATTAGGCCTGAACCAAGACTAAAATAGTTACCCGATGTGGATTTTCTATCATCAATATTGCTGCCCCAATCACTATCACTAAAGCCTTCAAGCTTGATAGTATCACATTTGTAGTACTTGGATTCCAAAATCCAATGTACCCTTCACATATCTCAAAATCATTTTAGCTGCCTCGCAAATGCAGCTCGGATGGATTAGACATAAATCTAGAAACAAGAGATACAACATACCGAATGTCTGGTCTGGTGTTGGCGAGAAACATCAAACTCCCAACAATGCTTCTGAAAGTGGTCACATCAACTTTCGGTGCTCCATCATCCTTGCTTAATTGGATCCCATGTCCAATTGGAGTTGCAACTGATTTGCATTGCTCCATAGCAAACTTCTGAATCATATCTCGAGCATACTTAAGTTGACAGATGAAGATCCCTGAATCTGTCCGATGTACTTCCATTCCAAGAAAGTATTTCATCAAGCCAAGATCCTTCATCTCAAATTCCTGCATCATGGAGTGCTTGAACTCCATGTTAACTTTTTCATTACTACCCATAAAAATGAGATCATCCACATACAAACAAACTATGAGGATGTCATTTCCTTGATTGAGGTAGTAGAGCGTGGGTTCATTTTTGCTTCTGATGAACCCATAATCTTTAAAGTACCCATCAATGCATGAGTACCAAGCTCTCGGTGCCTGCTTGAGGCCATAAAGAGCCTTCTTCAGTTTGTAAACAAGATGTTCCTTGTCTTTCTCTTCAAATCCCTGTGGTTGCTCAACATACACTTCTTCTGTCAAGTAACCATTTAGAAATGCACTCTTTACATCCATGTGTTGGACTGTCCATCCCTTGTGTGCAGCTAAGGCAAGAACTGTTTTGATAGTCTCCTGTCTGGCTACAGGAGCAAAAGTCTCTTCATAATCAATTCCATATTTCTGAGTAAATCCCTTTGCAACTAATCTCGCCTTGTGCCTCTCAATGCTACCATCAGCATTAAACTTGGTCTTGTAGACCCACTTACATCCAACACGTTTCTTTCCTTTAGGAAGCTTCACCAGCTCCCAAGTGTCGTTGTTTTTTATAGAGGTGATCTCCTCTTTCATGGCATCTTGCCAAATATTTTGAGTACAAGCCTTCTCATAACTAGAAGGTTCAAGTTGTGTATTAGTTAACAAAGCATAGTTAACTAAATCTCCCCTAGGTTCCTGTTGGGAAACATCATCACCATACAAGTGCATATTTTCTAATCTTTGTAGAACATAATTCATTTCACTAGCTTGACTCCTAGTGTATCTTTTTGAAAAATTCTTATCCAACATCTGATATGATGGATGATTCTATAGAGTTCTCTTACCTCTGGATGGAGAATCGATGTCCATTGGTGAGGAACTTACTGATCTCTGCGGAGAAGGACTTGGTGAAGAAGTTGAATCAGAAGATGAACCTGGATCTCTGGGAGGAGACTGCTTACTTTTCTGTGGTGTCTGTTGTTGCACCTGCTGAGAACCTACATCACTAGATTCATCATCACTAAAAATCTGAGGCTTACCCCATTCTCCCCCTTCATCAAAAATCACATCCCTGGAAAGCACAAACTTTCTTGTCCTGGGATTGTAGAGTCTGTAAGCTTTTGTATTCTCACAATATCCTACAAAGATGCATGCCTGACTCTTTGGATCGAGCTTCTTTCTAAGCTCATCAAGAATGTGAGAATATGCCAGCGAGCCAAACACTCTAAAATACTTAACATTTGGCTTTTTACCATACCAAGCTTGGTAAGGTGTCTGTCCTTCCAAACTTGAAGTAGGACTTCTGTTCAAGATATGTACGCTGGTCCTGGCTGCATCTGCCCAATATGAATTAGTCAAATGCTTCATCTAAAGCATAGACCTTGCCATCTCCACAATGGTGCGATTCTTCCTCTCTCGCGACACCATTCTGTTGTGGAGTGTAGGCAGCCGTGAACTGCCTCTTAATGCCATTTTGCTTACAAAAATTCAAGAACTCATTAGAGGAGTATTCTCCTCCTCTATCTGATCTAAGACATTTTACAAAATATCTACTCTCACTTTCAACTCTTGTTTTGAAATCGACAAAGCATTCAAATGCTTCATCCTTATATTTCAAAAAATATATCCAGCACATTCTAGTAAAATCATCAATGAAGAGTAGGAAGTAAGAGTTGTTACCAAGACTCTTGGTCTGCATCGGACCACAGATGTCCGTATGCACTAGCTGGAGTGGATAGCTGGCCCGCCATGCTTGTCCATGAGGAAATTTTGATCCGGCATGCTTCCCAAGAGCACACCCTTCACAGACTTCCTTACTATCCTGAACTTTAGGAAGTCCGGTTACCATCGCTTGGGAAGTTAGCATTTTCAAACTAGCTGAATTCAAATGACCATATCTCAAGTGCCATAGGACACTTGGATTGGAAATAGCAACATTTGCTAACTTATCTCCCCCGGGCTGGCCAAACTTTAAAGGAAACAATCTATTCTTTGACATTGGCACTTGTGTAATGATTCTATTACTGTTATTTTTATCAAAAATAGTGCATTTACCCTCATCAAAAAGCAACTTGTAGTTCTTTTCTAACATTTGACCAACACTTAAAATATTGTGTTGAAGATGGGGTGTGTAATAGATATCACTTACATGTTTGACGCCTTCTTTAGTTGGAACTCGCCATTGCTCCAATGCCTTCAACTGCCAATGATTTATCATCTCCCAATTTGATGTTGGATTTGTATGAGGAGTTTAGAGTAGCAAAGAGCCCTTCTTTGCCACTCATATGGTTTGAACACCCAGTGTCCAAGATCCATGTATCATTCATGTTCTGATCTTCCTGACCATAAGAGAGAAAGAGATTTGTGGCCTCTTCCTCTTCTCCAAAATTTCCAAACTGATTGCTTTGGCTGCTACTAGTTCCTTGTGAAGTCTTTGTCCAACAGTCATGAGCATAATGGCCAAGTTTGCCACAATTGTAGCAAGATTGTTTTGACTTATCTCCTCCTTTGCCTCTGCCTGATTGTTTTCCTCTATTTTGTTGTCCTCCTCTATTCTGTTGTTCACCTCTGTTTGAGAATCCTCCTCTATTCTGATTTCCTCCTCTGTTAGGAGTTCCACCTCTCTGATTATTTTTGCCTCTACCTCTATTCTGTCCTCTGCCACGGCCTCTACCTCTGCCTTCTTGTGAAGCAAAGGCTTTATCATCTCCTCCGTAACTTGTGGAAGGAGTTTGTTGTAACCTCTCTTCATGTGAGAGAAGTGAGCCAATTAGGGATTCAAAAGACAGAGAAGTTAGGTCTTTGGATTCTTCTATAATTATGGCAACTGAATTCCACTTAGGAAGAAGTGTCCTCAACACTTTCTTCACTATAACTTCAGGCTTTACATCTTCTCCTAAAGTGACCATCTTATCTACTACGACTTTCACACGCATGCAGTAATCACCAACCTTTTCACTCTCTTGCATTTTAAGAGTCTCAAACTCTCGTTTCAAGGTTTGTAGTTTAACTTGTTTGACTTGGTCACTACCCCTATAACTTTCTTTTAAAGCATTCCAAGCAGATTCAGTAGTTATAAAAGAAGCTATTCTAGGGAAAATACTTCTATCAAGGGCGGCTTGGATATGATAAAGGGCGGAAGAATTATTCTTCTGTGCTTCCTTTCTAGCCCTTTTATCAGCAACACTCAAAGCGGCCCATTCAACAGCAATAGGTTCAGTATATCCCTCTTCAATCACATCCCAAAGACCTTTGCCTATCAAAAGAGTTTTCATTTTAATTGACCAATACTCGTAATCACCACCATTGAACTCAGGGATTGGTAGACTAGTATTGGAAGCCATATTAGAAAGCAAACTTTATTGCAACTTCAAACAAGTAGTACAAAGAAGTACAAAATAGATCACCGATTTACTGATTTAAATCAAATCTAGCTTTCTTAATATGCTCACTGATTTGGCGTTCTTCTTCTCGAGGATCACCCAAAACTGGAAAGGTGAAATTGTCCGCTTCGTCGTCACTAATTATAATGACTTCAGGTGCTCGTCTCTGGTTCATAACTTCTTTTGAGAACATTTCGTTCTTCAATTGCAGGTTTCACCTCCATTGGTTCTGCTTCCTCTTCTTCTTCTTCTTCTTCTTCTTCTTCTTCTTCGTCTGAATCAGGAGAGCGTGGTGTATAGCTCTCACTTGTTTCTACTTCAGGCACTATAGGTGTATAACTGTCACTTGACTGTCCTTCAGGTACTATTTCAACCGTCTCGGATTCAACTATCCTTTGCCCGAAGATATTATCTTCAGAATCTGCCTCGTAGCTAGAATCTGGTTTCCTCAGATGAGCAATCACTTGATTCTCTAATTGGCAAAACACTGTATGAAGTCCATACCGCTGGACTCTCCCGTCAAAGGAATCAGGAGTCTCTCTTCTCAAAAGAGAGAGTAATGCATTATAGCATCCGGTTGACCGGATCATCTACCCAGAATCACACCGTATGAACTGGGTTACAACTTAGTATGATGCCAAAAATAAACTTTTTATATCAAAATATCTTTGCACCCTTTTTTTTTTTTTTTTTAATTCTAAAATTTGTTTTAATAAAGACTTTTTAAAAAAATTAACAATTTCCTATATATATTTTTAATTATTTTTTTTAAATGAAATGGATATTTAAAAAACAATAATAAAAAAACATATATAGAAATTATAATTTAAAAAAATCTTAAAAAAAAACAAATAATAAAAAAATTAATTAAAAAATTTAACCTTTTTTTAAACCCCCACTGGGATTCGAACTGGTAACCTCCGCTAGCTACCCAGGGATCTTAGCTGCTGCACCACGCAGCTTCGGGTGGTAGCAAAGAAACAAACAACTATATTTAAAACCTCCAATCAACGCGAAGTCAAAAAAAAAAATTTTACCCCGACGGGATTCGACCCCGGGTCTCTGCTCTGCAAGGCGGGGACTTTCGCCGCTAGGCCACGCTAGTCGGACGAGATAGGAGAGGAAGGAGGTTCTTCTTATAACGGCGGGGAAATACTGTTTGAAAAAAAAAACTTCCAGTTTTTAATCCCACATGCAGTGGGCAAAACAAATGTCCAGGCTTTATCAAAGCCTGCGGACACACAAGAGGTCGATTGCCTTTGGGCAATCGATCCACCAATCCTTTTGCCCGTCAGACGACCAATCAAATGCCACCACGTGGCACACACCGGAGCCCTCGTCCATGTCAGCCACCATGTCAACACATGTCCACGTCAGTCAGCCACGTCAGCCTCGATCCTCATGCTGCCAGCTCCACCGCCACATCGGTGTCCAGTCAGCTCCTGGTCAGCCTCGATCCACGTGCTGCCAGCTCCACCGCCATGTCAGCCTACTATCAACTCTATCGCCATGTCAACCTCTATCAGTGTCGTCACCATGTCAGCATCCAATCAGATCCTCGAGATCCATGCGCTCCTCGGGATCCATGCGATAGCCACTCCATTGCTCCTCGAGATCCGTGCACTCCTTAGGATTCGTGCGATAGCCACTTTATCGCTCCTCGAGATCCATGCGATAGCTTCTCCATCGCTCCTCGAGATCCATGCCTTTGGCTTTCGTGCCTTACCTCGGCCCTCGAGATCCGTGCCCCCTCAGCTCTGATACCAGTGTAAGTCTAAGTTTCAATTAACCTTAGATTAACATTAGGCCAAGGTAATAATAATTAACACGAATAAATTAAAGCCGAAAACATGCATTGAATAACCAGCAGAAACATACATTAACTTAAACCTTATATAGGCTTAGAACAGGCGCTAAAGTAGGGAAGGGAAGGTGGAGGAAGATCGGGGAGTTTAGAGAGAACGGAGGAGTAGGAAGTGGAGTGGGAGGTGGCAACGAGCGTGGGGAGAGGAAGGGAGTGGAGTGATAAGGGAAAATGGATGGCAGGAAAGGAGGAAGCTGAATGGAGGGATAAGGAGAAAATGAAGGAAAGGGAGAAGGAAATATCATGTCGACCATCCGATAAAATTAGCCGACAAAAGGTAAGTGTGTTCACACTGGGCTTAGAAAAACTAGATTTTTCTAAGCCTGTTTCAAGCTAAGTCCTGTTCACACTTGCAATAGAAAGTCCACTGAGCATTAAATCTATCTTGAGAAATGGAAAAGTCGGTGGGTGGTGCATTGGAAATGAACAAGAATGGCATCTGATCTTGCAAATTTGAAGCAAAAATCCTAGAAACACTGCTTGCATTGCTTCGAAAATTAAATTCCATCCTTCCTTGACTCTTCTCAAGAGAATCTGCAAAAATAGTGCCTTGGGAAGCAACGCCTTTGAGAATAAATGCAAAGGAATTGATTTCACCCAAAAATGAGGTGAAATAACCTTTTTGGAGCCATAATGGGTGACAATGACGACTTCATTCGGCTTCTGACTGACCTCTTGGTGATTTTGTCCCTAATGCTTCTTCCCCTTATCATCTTCTTATGCTCAAAGAAAACACCTTCAATTTCCTTTGAAATTCACTTGCATTCTTTATTTCATCCTCAACGATGACCAAGGCTAGATTACAATCTTAATCATAGCAAAATTTATTATTTTTTCCCCTCCTGGAAGGCGATAGGGACTTTCACCCCTTCCGAGAGGTGACATTGACTTTGACTACTTTTCTTTAGGATGAGCACATGCTACAACTTCCTTTCACCCAAAATTCATTTTTAAAACTTCATTCACCCCTTAGAGAGGCGAAACCACATGGCGCCTCTCAACAGGGGCGCCTTCGACTTACTATGCCTTAACTTCAGGCCAAGCGCTTCCCTTTTATATTTTACCCATCATGGGTGAAAACACCAACATATTTAAAAGAGGGCCCACACTATTACTTAGCATCTACATTGAAAATATTTTAATATGGCCTTTTCACCCCAAAGAGAGGTGACAATGAGTTTCACCCCTCACTTGGGGCGAAAGCATTTTGCTCTTTTCTTTTTGAAAACTTATGATGTTCACCCCTTTTCTTCAAACTTATGACTTTTGCCTCTTTTATTTTGTGGGAGTGAAGCTACTAATTTTTATTATGTTTCACCCCAAAGAGGGGTGAAAGTGATTTTTACCCCTCAATTGGGGTGAAACTAATTATTTCCCTTATTTTATTTTAAACTCTTTTCTTTCATGACTTGTGCTCCCTTCTGGGGTGAAAGCACTTGTGGGGTAAAAACATCCAAGTTTACCCTTTTCCATGTAATTTCACCACCAACTTAAAACTAGGCATTCTTTGCAGTCCTTCATCTTTGCTTCATTTCGGGTGAAACCATCCTTGTGTCATGCTTCACCTCTAAAAGAGGTGAAAAGGACTTTCACCCTTCATGAAGGGTGAAACTAGTTGCTTCTTCTTTCTGAGGTGCTTCTCCTTTTAAAATTAATTTCCTATCGATGCTTTTGCCCCTTAAACATTTTTCAACATAGTTCTTCATTGCATTCATGACTTCCATTTTATGTTTACAACAATACTATTTAAAAGAGAGCAAAACAAAATTACAGTAAAATAGACAACAAAACTATAGCATCTTCCTTCAATCAATTTATCAAAATTTTACAATCGAAGTTCAACAAAAATTCAATGTGGCAAAGTGACAAAACTACCAATATTTTTGGTGGCTCTCGGGGTATCCAGCTCGCATGGATGCAATCGACCCCAGGCCTTCATCCATTGGGCTCAGGTGTCAGCTCCACTTGGTGCATCAGACTACTTACTACTTGCTCTAGCATTCTACTCCTCTACCTCCTTCGCTACAACTTCTTCCTCTAAAATATGCATGACTATAGCCTCGAATACTGTAATGACCTCAGACCAAGCATCTCCACTAATCAACTCTAGACCATTAAGAGAATCCACAAGGTACCTAAAGGTCTCCACTTGCTCCATATCAATGTAATTCACCCACTAGCTGAGCTCTAACAAACCAGATTCAATGCGTGTAAGTTTTCTCATCAAAGGCAGCACATGGTCTTCAGTGAGAGGCTCATCCCAATCATCAATTTTGGAGGCATCATCAACAAAAATTGCCCAAACTGCTTCCAGGTCCTCCTTTGACAGAATGTTCCCCTCATCATCAGTGAAACTAGGGAAACCATTATTGGCCACTGCATTAAAGTAGAGTGTTGAAACTCTTCTCTCCTGCTCAAACACATCAAGTAGCTTGCGAGCCTCTTTAACCTGGTCCAACTTAGAAAAATATTGGTGCAGTATAACTTTAGCACTTGCCCAAGCTCAGGCCATGTCACTCATGGGATGAAATCTGAGATCTGATCTAGCTAGCACCTGCATTTGTGTCACCTTTACCAGGAGGGGCTCCAGGTGATCTTCGCCATACTCCACTACATGTCGACCATATGAGATGACTATCTGTATCTCTTGAAGGTACATGAGGACCTATGTCACCTTTTTTACCATGGTCTTACAATCAACAAGCAACTGGTTGCGTGCCTCCTTGACCTTTTCCTTAGTCAGAACAATCACTTGTGTTGCTTTCATGGCCAGTTGATCCTACAAATTCTGGAGTTGGCCCTTCAATGCCTCAACTTGCTATTTCTACTCCTCCCTTGGCCTCCTGGTGCTTTTGAACTATCTTCTCCAAATCTTCTACCTTCTTCTACCAATGAGTCACCTCTGACTTAGTGGATTGCAACTGTGCTCGAATTTTTACCAAAGTCTCCTCCAACTCGGTGATCTTAGCCTCAACTTCAAAAAAGCACTTCTTATAGTGCTCGCCATGTAGGTACAAGGAGCTCGTATCTACCTAAATATTCCCCATCATCTCCATAGTGTCGAGCTTTGTAAGGTCCTTGGTGATGATCTCATAAGTATAGTCGCTCGAAGTCATCTCTCCTTGAGGCTTCTAAACCTAGGGAAACATTTTCACTATATGGGCCTCCATAGCATTAGGATCAAAAGAAACCTTCTTCAATGGCTTCATTGGTGCCAGAGCCTCCCTTATTTTATGGCTCTTCAACCACTATGATGAACTTAGGTGAGCTTGGATGATATTTGCTGCAATGGGTTATTCTAGTACAACCTCCATCTCTGATTCGGGTAACACCTATAGCTCCAAAAATGGGGTAAAAGGGAAATGAGCCTATTGTGGATTTGGCTCGAGGGAAGTGGAAACTGGCATAGTGGAAATAGTTGATGAAATGGAGGTGGTGGTAGGAATGGAAGCAAGGGGTTCGACCATGGTCACACTCACTCGAAGAGGAGCTTGTGTGCTTACAATCGTAGTGGAGGCTACTAGAATGGAAGATATAGGAAGTAAAAATGGATTCAAGGTGGATGTAAAAGAACTGAAAGAAAGGGAAGTAGAAGAAATGGGAATAGAAGAAGAGGGAGCATTGGTGACTGGAGGTTGGGAGATAGGAATTAAAATCGAGGTGGAGGGCATACCAAATGGAGGTGAAACAGAAGTGGGAACTAGAGGATGGGAAACAATAGTCACCAACTGCTCGAGAATAGGAGAAGGGGGAGAAAATGTACCTTTGAGCTTTGACACCATTTGAGCCGATGAGGATGAAGGTGGTTGTGGCACTAGCTCCTTCTCTACCTGGTCCTTTGGCTCTACCACAATGTCCTCCTCAAGATTTATAATCTTGGCACTTTGGCCCAATGGCTCTATCCGGACCAAGGGAATAGCTTCTAACACTTCTGTCCATTCAACTAAAACTGTAGGAGGAGGGTTTGATGAAACTACACCAGTCCTCTACTTCTTGGAGATCTTTATAATGGGTAGATTTTCCCATTTTCTTTTCACCTGATATTGCAGTGGCTCTTCCGACACTTGTCCTTCTTCCTCTTCTACAAGTGGTGCTTCTTGGACCATGAGGTGTTCTTCTTCGACCATGCTCTCCTCACTACTAGATTTTTGAAGACTTTGAGGTACAATACCAATGAAAGTGATCGATTGATAACTGGTGTAAAACTCATCATAAGTGTCCAAAAATATTTCATCCATCACCAAGCCATATGGTGACCTAGTTTTTCCTTGATGAGCCCTCATAATCCACCAGTTTGTAATATTTTCTTCGGACCAACCCAGAAGTTGCTCCTTCATATAACTAAATAACCCTGGAGGAGGAATATGATGTTTATATACTACAAGTTTATACTCGACCTCCATCTCATAAAAGTCATGCCATGGTGGGAGTGACATCATATTTTCCACGTGCCACTCTAAGTCATGCCCCTCCAGATTATTTTGATATTTCTCAATATCTGGCCTAGGGCAACAATGAAAACTCTTGGCCTTAATTTACTCCATGAAGTGACCCAAAGGATCGTACTTCCACCACTATGGCAACTCCACCATACCGATGTCATAGAAGGTTTCAGTAATTAACTGATTTTGGCCCACCTAGCTCACCTCAATGCCTCCAAAGCGAAAAGGCATAGCGCACGTGGTTCTTTTTCCTCATCCTACCCCATATACATCATTGATAAAATCATGTTGGTGAACGACCTCCAAGGCAAAAAGGTGACCTATGGCAAAATATGGAAGAAGAACTGGCTTTCCAGTATAGCCAAAAATGCATAGAACGATACCCTATGTTAGCAAAAATATATCACCCCTCTCCTTTGAGATGATTTCCTCTCTCATTGCCCTTGGTACCCTCTCACATTTGCCAAAAATTAGCTCCAAGGTAGGACCCACAAACATACGATTAAAATTATAAAAAGACTCTTTCCTTGACAAGTTGGAGGTCCACAAATATACTAGCAATCTCTTATTCTCTCTGTCAACCTGCCTAACTACTATGAAGGAAAATTTATTGTACATGTGAAAGAAGAAATACCATATTAAAAATGATGTATGCCTGAATGCCATGGTTCCTTCACTCTACATTTTCTCCAGTTGGGTATGCATCCTTCTAGAAATATAGTCAACCCAATCAAAGAAAATGGGGTTTGTCCTTACCATCATAGCAGTAGGGGCATAGAATTCAACCTAGGAAATGCACTACACCAAAGCTACCTACCACTTGTGCACTATTGAATCAGTCAGAAGGCCCACAACCCAAGCCACCATAGAAAATAAATTTAGGCTCTTGAAATCTATCAATGGCTTCAATAAAGTTGATAATTCACCATGTTAGGGTATTTTTATTAGTTGGGTCTCCATAAATCGGTGCAATGTTACCATTGATTGATATTTTTCCTCCTATTCACCAAGATGCAATCTCTTAAAAATAAAATTAGAAGGAGGTTTAATTCCACAAGCAAATACCTCCTGAACATCATCAGATGAGATAGTAAATAACACATCTCCTTTGGCATTCTCGACAACTCTAGTGTCGAGATTATAAAACTTTGAAATTACCTCCACCAACTCTAGGCAATAATGGACTGGTGTGCATAAATACCAAAAAATCTGAGCATGATATGCAATAGTGAGAGGACTTTCGATGTCAACCCCTATCTGACTACAACATCTACATCCTGGCACAACTTCTCAATGCCCTTATTCGTAATAACATAGTCTCCAACCTGAGCTAGCGTATCAAAATATGGATCCAAGTCAATATTTTCATTTTGCTTGGCCTTCTTGGACTTCTTTCCTCCCTCAACTTTCTTCTGCACCTTCTTCGATTCGATGGTGCTCTTTGATTCTGCAGCTTTTTTACCCATCTTCGAGAATTCTTAAACGCCCTATAATTCCTGCACTCAAGTAACCAAACGCGACAATGCTCCAAAAAATATAAAAATTTTACCTCCTCTTCGTGGATGCACCAAATTTATAACTACGCCTTCATCTACCAAATTTAATGCATGTGCTAATTTTCAAAGAAGTTGGGTGAACGTGCATCTCGATCCTCATGCTAGACATAATTTTTAATAATTTTTCTAACTATCTTCAACCTCCTTTCACCCAAAATCTTCCTTGATCCTCATGCTTTGGCCACCTTCAATCTTAAAAAATGCACCACGAATATCAACGGCTAGCCTCAAAAATAAAAATTCCAAGTGTCGATGAAGGACACTCCTCGAGATGAAAATAAATCAATTTCTCACTTTAAAACTTCATAACGTCAATCTAGGGTGAATCGGGTGAAATTTAAATTTTTTCAGGTACACTTTCCTTCAAAAACATCACAAGAGCGCTCCAAAATTACTTCTTCCTACAAAAAGCATTCAATGGGACTTCCTTTCTAATTCTGGGAAAATAATCTCTGCAATCTTACTTCTTCAATCAACTCAGCACTTCAAAAATCATCCTGCTTGTTTGCTTGGAGAAATCATAAGATTGGCAGCCCTTTTAAAATAATCTTCTTCCCTGATTTCACCTCAAAAATGCCTTTCTAAAAAAACAAGCTTTTAAGTGCCACTGCTTTTACCGAAAAAGCAAATTAAAAATCAATTTCACCCTACTTTTGCCAGAAATAACTTTTAAACTGGGAGTTTTTAAACTACATGATATTTACTTTTCTTTGGGACTTTCACCTTGAAATAGAATTTAGTCCCCCTCCAAATAAAACTACATGATAAAATTAAACTTGGGCGAAATTTTAAAAATTTCGTTGCTTTTCCCCTTTTTTATTTTCTTTCTCTTTTCGCCTTAAAGGGGGCGAAAATGACTTTCACCCCTTACTTGGGTGAAAGTATAATATATTATTTTTATATATATGTGTATTCCCCCCTTTTACTCCGTTAATAAAACAATTTTACATTTTTCCCGAACTCACTTTGCCAAAAGCTATTTAAATGATTTTCACCCAAAATTAAAAATGAGGTCTTGAAAACTCTTTTTGGGGTGAAATTAATTTTATCACTGAGGATGTGCTTTCAGGGTGAAATCACATGTTAGGGGTAAAATAAGACCATTTTTTTTTTTATATATATATATTTTATAAGCATAAAATACTTGAAAAATAAAAAAAACATATGTACATATATACATACTTGTTCTTAAAAATTCAGTGATAATAGGCCTTCAGATGAAGACCATTTATCGAAATCGGTAGCTCCCGACCATCCATGTCCTGAAGATAATAAGCATTGACTAAGTTCACCCCTAAAATCTGAAATGGACCTTCCCATATAGCTTCAAACTTATGGTGCTTGCCAGGTTTTGCTTTATCCGCATTCCACTTTAACACCAGATCACCAAATTTAAATGCCCTTTCAGATATCTTCTTACTGAACCATTTTTATGTTGTTCTAGCATGTTCCATGAAAGCATTGTATGCCTTCTCTCTTTCTTCTTCTAGTTGCAAGAGTTGTGCTAATCTCGTGCTCATAGGGTCAACTTCATCATCCTCATCAACAAGCATCTACAAGGTTTGAAGGACAGGCAACTCAATATGTATAGGTAAAACTACCTCCTTACCATACACCAGAGAATAAGGAGAAGCCTTAATTGATTTCTTAATCGAGATATGATCTACCCACAAGGCTTGGTCTAGCAATAGATGCCAACTCCTCTTGTTGTCTCCAAGGATCCTCTTTAAAATTCTCAACAAGTTCTTATTTGTAGATTCGGCCAAACCATTCCCCTACGGGTAATAATTAGAAGATGATTTTAGATAAATTCCATACTTGTAAATTCATTGATTTTAGCACCAATGAAGGGGGTCCCATTATCTATCACAATCGCATCAGGGATGCCAAAGTGGGTGATTAACCCCTCCAAAAAGGAGATAACTATGGCCTGATCTGCTTTCTTAGTTGGAATGGCCTCCGCCCATCTAGGTGAAATAGTCTATTGTAGTTAGAATATACTTATGTTGGGTAGAAGAATTGGGATCAATAACCTCGATAAATTCTAAGCCCCATTGTTGAAATGGTGCTTCGAATTGTATGGGATGAAGGGGTAAAGATACCTTCTTACTTCTACCTACATATCTCTGGTAGTTATCACAGTTTTAACTAACTTTGAATGCATCTAAAAAAAGAGTAGGCCAAAAATATCCTGCTTTGATGATCTTAAGTGCCATGGGCCTACCTGCATAGTGGCCGCCTGATAGACCAGAGTGAAACTCCTCTAGAATATTCTATTTTTCTATCTCCTTAACACATCTAAGGAGGACTCCATCAATATTTTTATGGAACAAGCCACTTGGCAACAACACATACTTGAGGGCTTGCAATCTAAATCTCCTTCTTTATGAGGAGTTGAGGTGTGATGGACATCTCCCTAAATTAAAATATTCAATGAGGTCCTCTATCCAATCATGATCGATCGAGGCTTGATTAGCGAGATTACTCTCACTTAGTATATTATCAACCTTGAGATCAACTGATTGAGAAGCGATGCTCTTAGCAAGCTCTTGGCAGAGTGCTCGACCATGAACCAACTTAGTTGGTTGAATCTCTACATCAAACTCCTAGATTTTGGAAACCCAATCGACTCTCTTATCACCAAGTTCACCCTAAATAATGAAACTTCTGACATCTGGATGGATGACATAAACAATTGTCTTGCTCTATGAAACAAAGTACCAAAATTTCTTCAGAGATTTCATAACCGCATAGACTTGCTTCTCAATAAAATTATACTTCTCCTCATGTGGCTGGATGACTTGGCTTAAGAAAGCAATTGGTTGTTCATCTCCATCATCTCTCTTTTGTGTGAGCACAATTGCATAGCTTTCTTGTTCACCCACAGCATAAAGGATAAAATCCTTTGAATAATCTGGATTGATCAGGATAGGGGCTTGGACAATTCTTTCTTTGATCTCCTAGAAAGCTCACTTTCTCTGCTTTATCCACTTAAAATCTACATTCTTCTTAAGGAGCTCGGTCATCGGCTTCACGACTTGAGCAAAGTCTACAATGAAATTTTAGATAAAATTAATCTACCCAAAAAATGACTGTAGTTCTTTCTTATTGGTAGGTAGTGGCAACTTCAAGAGAGCTTCAACTCTGGTAGGATCAATGGCTAACCCTTCCTTCAAAATCACATGACCTAGGAGTTTCCCCTCTTTAACAACAAAAATTGATTTCTTGGGGTTGATAGAGATTCCAAACTCATAATATTTCTCAAAAACCTATCTCAGGTGAGAACCATGCTCTTTCCTATCATGAGAAAAAATAGTCATGTCATCCAGATATATCACAATAATGTGATTCAACAACTCACCAAAGGCTACATCCATTGCTCTCTGGAAGGTGGCACCAGCATTTGATAGACCGAAAGGCATTCATTGGTAGGTGAAGGTGCCCCACTTGGTAGTGAACGTCATTTTGTGTTGGTCTTCATCCTTCACCCAGATTTGATTGTAGCTAGAGAAACCATCTAGTAATGAGAATATTTGTGCTCTAGCAACTACATGAAGGATCTAGTCAATCTATGGCAAGGGATAATGGTCTTTTAATGATGCCTGATTCAAATTATGAAAATCCATGCACAAGCGAATATCTCCATTCTTCTTTCGCACTAGGACCAGATTCACCACCCAAGTTGAGTGCTTGATAGGATATATGATTTTTACCTCTAACATATTTAGTAACTTCACCTTCATTAGCACCTCAATATTTGGATTAACAGATTTTTGCTTCTATCTAAAGGGTTTTACCCCTTCTTACAACTCGATGGTATGTTGGATCACATATTTGTTATAGCCTTTAAGATCATGATAGCTCCAGGAAACAATATCTAGGAACTCAAAACATAACTCCTTAATTTGTTTGAGCTCCTCTAGAGAGCAATCTATCCCAACTTTGATTATCTTATCAAGTTCCAACTTCAACTCAGTATACTCTTTCTCATCCACCTTGATCCTATGCTTTTTTGCTCTATCATTATGATCAAAGAGGCTCTCAAGAGTAATCAATCCTTTTGGGATGTGATTATTTTTGAGTTGGATTAAACCTTCAACTTCATCTTCATCCAACATCCTTCCCTCCACACTACCGACTTCTTTAATAAAAAAATTCACAATCTGCTCATCATTGTCAAAAACTTGCCAATAGATATTTTTATCAGGGACTGAAGGTCTATAAATTAACCTTACAGTCTTGGGCTTTCATACCACATTCTCAATAGGAGAGAAGTTCACACCAAGGGATGCCAGGAGATCTGCATGTTTATTTCATTCTCATAAAATTGCTTGAACATTCAATGCATCAAATGACTCAAACAGATCCCATACCTTATTGTGGTACACCTTCAAGTAGTGCTGCTTTGAAATGCACTTGCTGGTCACCTGGTTGACAATTAACTCAGAATCTCCAAAAATCTATAGTTGTTTGATCTCGAGATTTTTTGCTTTCTTCAAGCCCAAGCATAGTGCTTCGTACTCGATGGCATTGTTTGTACAACTCCAAGTCAACCGGTATGAATATGTCTTCTGAATTCCAGAAGGAGAGATAAAGACTATTCCAGCTCTAGCACCATTCTTGCATCTAGCACCATCAAAGTACATTTTCCATAATTGGTCAGGGGTGGAACCTAGATCATCAAACACCTTCACTTCAACCTTCTCAGGCTTAGTAATGGTGTAACAACCGATTTTGGTCTCCATCATTGCATTGAAATCAAGCATTAAAAATTCATCCTCTAACCGAAGCTCATCTAGAGCTTGCTCCATCAGATCCATCTCCTCTAGTTCTTTAGTCACCATATTGATCGAATCTACAACCTTTTCTTCCTCTTCAATATTTTCAATATGATACGTAGAGGGCTTCTCATTGTAAATCTGGATTCTCCTCCCTTTGAATGGAATCTCTAGGTGAGAATAGTCTAGAGATAGATAGCCTCCTAACTTGGCTATGAACTCCCTTGATAAGCACATGTTGAAGTATGACTCCAAGTCTACCACAACAACTTCTTGAATGATAGTTATCTGGGGCATGTTGTGTAAGACAATCAAGATATCTTTGATCACCCCCACCATTTTGATAGGAGTGCCATCCAACTGCAAGATGCCTAGGCTGCTTCTTGTGTATTCCATACCCATGATTTCGCAAACTACCTTTGGCATGATAGTTGTCATTGCACCAGAGTCAATCATACAGTTGTGCATGATCCAACCCTCCATCTTGAGAGACAGATAGAATGGGGGAGGTCTATTTTTTCCCATGGTAGAAGTGGGTAGCGTTTGAGCTAGCACTATCTACGTAGGGATTTTCCTTCTTATCCTTCACAAATTTCAATGATTCTTGCAATAGGTCCACTTGTCCAAGCAGTTGTAGTGCATCATAGAGGCTCACCTTGGTGGGAATCCTCTTCAGTTCTTCGACAATATTGTATGACTATGCATTGGACTCCCTTCCTTCACTAGCAACTTCGTACTTGCTTTGGTACTATTGTGTAGCTTCTACCCTCTGATGCTTGGTCAAGGATGGGTATTTGAGCCTCTCCTTTACCTGCTCTTTCATTTCTATCTATGCTTGTGTAGCCGAAGGTTGTGAAGTTGATAGTTTTGCTTGCAATCTATCCTTCACTGGTGTAGGTAAAAGATCTTTCAATAAGACCAGCTCATCTGCTTTAGGTGCCAGCATAGGCACTTTCACTTGAGATTGCCTCTTTTCATTTTGCACCTTCTACTCAATAGGTACCTTCAATGGCTCCATTTTAGCTAGATCTACAGTGATAGGCTTTTTTCTAGATCTTGTGAGAACTGAAACTTGTTCAACAGATGGGACCATGAAGTTGTGATCAATTTCCATGATCATGTTGACTTGACCACTAGAAGAGCTATCTACCAGTGTCTACACATAGTTCAAATGAACCATGCAAGTATCTTCACCATGTGGGTCATTACAGGTAGAACACCAAAATGTTCTCTCTGATGGGCCAACTTCCTCATTTGCAAGCATAGTAGTACCCCTTTCAGGAGATTTGCTAGGAGCAACTGCTTGTTCTTTGGTGATCGGTGGTGGTTGAAATCTCCTTGGTCTAAAATCACTTTCAGCCTACTTTCTTTTAATCACCATAATTTCATTACCCATCGCTCTTATAGCAGAATTCATAGACTACAACTCTTTCAACACCTTGTCTTATAGATCGAGGTTTGAGGGTGTTGGGGGGGTGGAAAGGAAAGGAAGGGGGGGGGGGGGGGCGGGGGAGGGAGGGGGGGGGGATAAGAGAGGGAGTTGAGGGATAGAAATTATCATCATGGTTTGGGATGTACTTGGATTCCATGAAGGAATTGGATACATGGGTGACATGGGCAAAGGCTGAGAAGATGCATTAGCATACAAATACTATGGAAGATTAGGGAAAATAGGCATGGCCATTTTTTGTGGAAGCTTACCGATAGCAATCAGATCAGCTTCAGCCTTTTGTGCTATGGAATACAGCTCGAGGAATGTATTGGCATTGGACTATCGAATGGCCATACTGATGTCAGAGTTGAAAGCTCGGAGGTAGTAAAAGGTTGCTTGTTTAGGAGTCGACCAGAGACCATCAAGAACCCTATGCCAAGTTTGGGATAATATGACATTAAAGTCCATGATTTCCTCCTATAGATACCTCTGAATAGTAGTGAACTGATGTAGCAGGGAGAATGGATATGCTTGTTCATTGAACCCTTTGATTAGCAGTTTAGCCAACTGGTCCCAGGTGGTGATGGTTGTAGGTTGTAATGATCGATACCAGTAAAGCAATTTTCCTTGAAGAGAGAGAACAAGTAATCTTACCATTATATCCTCATCTATGATGCCATGAATTATTGCCAAAGTAACTACATCTTGAACATGCTCATAGGTCATCTTTCCTATACCATCGTAAGTTGGCAAAGCCTTCATCATCGCTTGTGGGATCGGGTTCTGAGCTTGCATATTTAGAGGTCTAGAGTGGTTCCATGCTAGAAACTGCCTTGGTGGCTATTGTGGTGGTGGATTTTGAGCCATATGGACTGGTGTGTGTGGTTGGGGAGGTGGAAAACTAGTGGTTGTACTAGCAGGACTCAAAGGAACAGAAAACACACCAGCTAACTAAGAAGATGTTGTACTTGATGGGACAGTTGGAGTAACTAACCTAGGGTGTTCTCCTAGCACTTGGGTGTCAAGTTCATAAAACTCAATGAGGTCTTCTAGATTTTTGGCCTTCGATCTTGTGATCATGAAGAAAGCTTTCGCTCACTTCACGTTCGGAGGCTTCTAGGTAGAGTTGAGTCACCAGATGTTCTAATCATACAGTACAAAGGTGAACATCAAACCTTAATACTATTGAAAGTGGAACCTTTTATTTAAGGTCCCATTGAGCATGCCAAAAACTATTGGTCATGAATCCGCCTAGTTACAAAATCTATGTTTTGTGCGCCCTAGACCCGACCAACATTGAAAGGTCGAAGGAGAGAAATGTCCTTCGGGCCAATCTCCAGAGAGGGTTGGCTCCCTTTCTAATCTACTTTGGTTGAAATCTTAGGGTAACAGGAAATAAATAGGGAAATATGGCTATAAGCTAGAAATGTAGGATGGGGATAGACTAACAACCAAAATTCAAATCAAGCAATGATTAGCATACAATAGAAGTGCAAGCATAGGAACTTCTTATAGTTATACAATGATAACCTCCAAAGAGCATCTCAATATTCACTCCCTCACCAACAAAGATTAAATTCAAAAGTAGAATTTAAACATAACAGATAATGGAAATGAATGCATTCAAAAATGACATACAGAAAATTATCAAATGCAACACCATTCAAAGAACCAGAAGTCGAAGCCTTTCTATTGATGCAAAAAACTTGAAGTGTTTTTTTTGCAGAGTGTCCATCCTCCTTTCTTACATGAAAATGATTAGTATTTATAGAGGGTTGCACCTCTTTCATTTAATGCACTTACAAACAAAATGTTGGTAGATCAAAAACCAACGAGAATAATTTCCTCCTCAGCATCAGTGATGTTCTGGTTAAAATATTCTTCATGGAAACCATGATCCGACTTTGGTGGGAGAATCACATGGGGAAATCAGCATGATTAAATGATGGAAAGTAGCCTTGTGCATCGGTGCATTGGGATGCAGTGAAGTCGCCTAAAAATCGGGAGCTTGGTCATTGAATTTGCTTCACCCTTGCACCTTGGAACTCCACCTTCACCAGGAAAGTCCATTGAGCATTAAATCTATCTTGAGAAATAGCAAAGTCGGTGGGTGGTGCATTGGAAATGAACAAGAATGGCATCTGATCTTGCAAATTTGAAGCAAAAATCCTGGAAACGCTGCTTGCATTGCTTCAAAAATTAAATTCCATCCTTCCTTGACCCTTCTCAAGAGAATCTACAAAAATAGTGCCTTTGGAAGCAACGCCCTTGAGAATAAATGCAAAGGAATTGATTTCACCCAAAAATGAGGTGAAACAACCTTTCACAAAAAATGGCCATGCCTATTTTCCCTAATCTTCCATAGTATTTGTATGCTAATGCATCCTCTCAACCTTTGCCTAAGTCACCCATGTATCTAATTTCTTCATGGAATCCAAGTACCTGCAAAATAGCTAGAGTAGGAAGTTGAGGAACAAAAATAGTTGCCATGGTTTGGGATGTACTTGGATTCCATGAAAAAAATAGATACATGGGTGACTTAGGCAAAGGATCATAGGATGCATTAGCATACAAATACTATGGAAGATCAGGGAAAATAGGCATAGCCATTTTTGGTGAAATCTTACCAATAGCAATCAAATCAGCTTCAGATTTTTATGCTACGAAATATAGCTCAAAGAATATATTGGCATTAGATTGTCGAATGGCCATATTTATGCCAAATTTGAAAGCTCGAAGGTAAAGTCTGCTTGTTCAAGAGTCGACCGAAGACCATCAGGAACCCTATGCCAAGTTTAGGCGAACCTAACATTAAAGTCCACGATTTTCTCCTGTGAATGCCTCTGAATAGTAGTGAACTGATGTAGTAGGAGAACGGATCCACTTGTTCATTGAACCCTTTGATTAATAGTTTAGACAACTAATCCCAGGTGGTAATGGTGGTAGGTTGTAATGATCGATACCAGTAAAGCATTTTTTCTTGAAGAGAGAGAATAAACAATCGTACCACTATATCCTCATCTACGATGCCATGAATTTTTGCCAAAGTAGCTACATCTTGAACATGCTCATAGGCCATATTTCTCATACTATCGTAATTTTGAAAAGCCTTCATCATCGCTTGTGGGATTGGGTTCTAAGCTTACAGATTTAGAGGTCCATAGTGGTTCCATGCTGGAAACTGTCTTGGTGGCTATTGTGGTGGTGGTGGATTTTGAGCCATATGGACTAGTGTGTATGGTTGGGGAGGTGTAAAACTAGTGGTTGTACGAGAAGGACTCAAAGGAACAAAAAATACACCATCTAACTATGAATATGTTACACTTTATGGGCAGTAGGAGTAACTAACCTAGGATGTTCTCCTAGAAAATGGGTGTCAATTTCATAAAACTCAATGGGATCCTCTATATTTTTGGCCCTTCGATCTTATGATCATGAAGAAGGCTTTTACTCACTTCATATTCAAATGTTTCTAGGTAGATCTGAGTCACCAGATGTTCTAATAATATTGTACAAGGACAAACATCAAACCTTAATATTATTTAAAGTGTGCCAGAACTATTGGCACTGGTGGTGATTTTACCAGATAAATGCAAGCCAGAGATTTACCAACTTGGGCTCCCTTAAGCTACTGAGACTACTTGTCCCACCAATACTGATATGGTTTATCCCATTGAGCGTGCCAAAATTTTTTGGTCATGAATCCACCTAGTTACAAAATCTATGCTTTATGCACCCTAGGCCCAGCCAACATTGAAAGGTCAGAGGAAAGAAATGTCCTCTAGGTCAATCTCTAAAGAGGGTTTGCTCCCTTACTAATCTACTTTGGTTGAAAGCTTAGGGTAATATGAAATAAATAGGGAAATATGACTATAATCTAGCAATGTAGGATGGGGATAGACTAATAGCCAAAATATAAACCAAGAAGTGATTACCATACATAGAAGTGCAAGCATAGTAAATTCTTACAGTTATACAATGACAACCTCTAAATATCATCTTAGTGTTCACTCCCTCACCAGCAAAGATTAAATTCAGAAGCATAATTTAAACACAGCAGATAATGGAAATGAATGCATTCAGAAATGACATACAGAAAATCATCAAAGCAAAACAATTCAAAGAGCAAGAAGTTGAAGCCTTTCTAATGATGCAAAAAAATTGAAGTGTTTTTTTTAATAGTATCCATCCTTATTTCTTACATGAAAATTATTAGTATTTATAGAGGGTTGTGCCTCTTTCATTTAATGCACTTACAAAAAAAATTTGGTAGATCAAAAACCAACAAGAATAATTTCCTCCTCAACATCAGTGATGTTTTGGTCAAAATATTATTCATGGAAACTATGATCTGGCTTTGGTGGGATAATTACATGGGGATATTAGTAGGATTAAATGATGTAAAGTAGCCTTGTGCATCGGTGCATTGGGATGCAGCGAAATTGCCTAGAAATCAGGAGTTTATTCGTTGAATTTGCTTTGCCTTTGCACCTTGGAACTCCACCTTCACCAGGAAAGTCCATAAAGCATTAAATTTGTCTTGATAAATGGTAAATTTGGTGGGTGGTGTATTAGAAATGAATAATAATGGCATTTTATCTTGTAAATTTGAAGTAGAAATCCTGGAAACGTTGTTTACATTGCTTCAAAAATTAAATTACATCCTTGACTCTTCTCGAGAGGATCTATAAAAAAAGTACCTTTGGAAGCAACGCCTTTGATAATAAATGCAAAGGAATCAATTTCACCCAAAAATTAGGTGAAACAACCTTTTAAGAGCCATAATGGGTGATAATGACAACTTCATTCGGCTTCTAACTGACGTCTTGGTAATTTCACCCTGAACTCTCCTTCCTCTTATCATCTTCTTCTGCTCAAATAAAACACCTTCGCTTTCCTTTAAAATTCTCTTTCATTATTTATTTTATCCTCAAAAATGACCAAGGCCATATTAAAATCTTAATCATAGTAGAATTTATTGTTTTCACCCCTCCTGGAAGGCGACAGGGACTTTCGCCCCTTCTGGGAGGCGACATCGACTTTGACTATGTTGCTTTAGGATGAGCACATGCTACAACTTCCATTCATCCAAAATTCATTTTTAACACTTCATTCACCCCCTATAGAGGTAAGTTCACATGGCATCTCTCAACAAGGGTGCCTTCAACTTGCTATGCCTTAACTTCGGGCCAAGCTCTTCCCTTTTATCTTTTTCCCATCGTGGGAAAAAACACCAATGTATTTAAAAGAGGGTCCACACTATTACTTAACATTTGCATTGAAAATATTTTAATATGGTATTTTCGTCCCAAAGAGAGGTGACAATGAGTTTCATCCCTCACTTGGGGCGAAAGCATTCTGCTCTTTTATTTTTGAAAACTTACGACGTTCGCCCCTTTTCTTCAAACTTATGACTTTCGCCTCTTTTCTTTTGTGGGAGCGAAGCTACTAATTTTTATTATGTTTCACCCCAAAGAGGGGTGATAGTGATTTTCACCCCTTAATTGGGGCGAAACTAATTATTTTTCTTATTTTATTTTAAACACTTTTCTTTCATGACTTTTGCTTCCTTCTAGGGTGAAAGCACTTGTGGGGTGAAAACATCCAAGTTTGCCCTTTTTCATGTAATTCTACTGCCTACTTAAAACTAGGCGTTCTTTGCATTGCTTCATTGCTTCTGCTTCATTTCAGGTGAAGCCACCTCTATGCCATGCTTTGCCTTTAAAAGAGGCAAAAATAACTTTCACCCTTCATGAATGGAAAAACTAGTTGCTTCTTCTTTCTGAGGCACTTCTCCATTTTAAATTAATTTCTTACCGACGCTTTTGCCCCTTAAGAATTTTTCAACACATTTCTTCATTGCATTCATGGCCTCCATTTTACATTTACAAAAATACTATTTAAAAGAGAGCAAAACAAAGTTACACTGAAATAGATAGCAAACTTAGCATCTTCTTTTAGTCAATTTATCAAAATTTTACAATCGAAGTTCAACAAATATTCAATGTGGCAAAGTGACAAAACTTCCAACACATATCTTGGTCCTTTTGTTTTGACATTGTGTCTATCACCTCCTGGACCACTACTATTCCATCTATAAATTGTTTGCCTTCAACAAAACCACCTTGCTCA
The DNA here is from genome assembly GCA_028583015.1 of Wollemia nobilis. Classification (NCBI taxonomy): domain Eukaryota; kingdom Viridiplantae; phylum Streptophyta; class Pinopsida; order Araucariales; family Araucariaceae; genus Wollemia; species Wollemia nobilis. The sequence continues at coordinate 15,761,273 of JAQPPZ010016704.1, forward strand.
CTTGAAGTCAGATTTGGTAAAAAATATTTTCATCTTTCTACCATAAGCTTTGTTAATATCTTGTATACTACATTACATAGTGAAATAGGCCTATAATTATCCATTATCTCGCTAGGTGGACCCTTAGGAATCAAGCGATAAAAGTATGATTCAATGTTTTTAACATTTGCATACTCTATTTGATTTCCTCTAGTAACTCCACCACTGCTTGACCCACATTTTCCTAGAAAAATTGATAAAAATTAATGGGAAATCCATCTGGTCCTAGAGTCTTTCCTGTTTGTATTTTTTATATGATCTGCGAGGTTTCTTCCAAAGAAATTTCCTCCATTAATAATTTATTGTGTTCAGGTTTTACTAATTGCAAAATTGCCTCTAGTATATTCTTCTGCCATATTGCATTCAAATTTTCATTGTTGCTAAAAATAGTATGGGAGTAGTTAGTTTCTATAATTTTCATTTCACTTCCACTCATTTTTACCTAACCCATCATATCTGTAACACCTGTAATTATAAATTTTTATCTCCTGGCTATTTTTGTCTTAATAAATAATGTTGTGTTTTGATCCCCCTCCTTTAAACATGTAACTTTGGCCCTTTACCTCCAATAGATATATTTTTCTTCCTCCAAATCTTCCTATTTCCTAATAATTTCTTCCTCGTATTGCAACAATTCTTTCGTAATATTTCCTTGTCTTATCTCCTGAGCAATCTTCTTCTTTTGATCCTTGATTTTGTTCTTTTGGATTCTAGTTATTTCCTTCTTATGTTTACTCCACTCCTTTAGTTGGGTCCTTACATATTTCAGTTGTTTGTGGAGTTTGAATTAGGTTGTCCCAAATATTGGTTTCCCTAATTTCCACCATTCCTTTATGTGGCCCCCCAACACCTCATCTTTCAACCACCATAGCTCAAATTTAAAAGTTCCTACAACTTTATGATTATCTTCTTCTATGGTTAGGCTTACTGGAAAATGATCTAAATAAATACTATCCATGACCCTCACTTGATGCTTGGTATGCAAATATAATTCCTCCCCCATGAAGAAACTATCCAAGAAATATTTGACCATCTTCCCTTCCTTTCTTCTGTTTTTCTAGGTCATGGAGCTATCCATAGTTGGGATATCTATTAGATTCATTTGACATGTTATTTCTGAAAAAATATATCCTTTTCCTACAACATGTCTCTACCTCCTTGTTGTTCCTCTATTCTAAGCTTTGAATTGAAGTCTCCTCCTACAATCCATTGGTCATCTAGGTAGTTGTCTCTAAAATTTTGTATGGCTTCCCATTGATCTCTCTATAATCTAATTGTTTGTGCTCTATAAAAATTAAGTATAGTCTAAATTTTTCCAGTTTTCCTATTTTGTAATCAGATCATCAACACCCCTCTCGTAGAGGCTCCCCCTATCTCTAGGAATTATAGGTAATTCCAGATAGTGTCCAATCCACCTGAATTTCCCTGTGCCGATTAAGTAAGGATATCTCCTTTTTTCCATATCCTCCTATTTATTTTTTGTAAGTCTTCTCCTTGCATTTTGGTTTCATGTAAAAAAATTATATCTAGACTCATATCTATGATAATATTTTTGAATGCCTTTTATCTGGGATAACTGCCTAAACCCCTCACATTCCAAGTGATTAATATCATTAAAAATTAGGAGAGAAAAAATCAGCCATCAATTTTACCTTTTTGTTTTGGCTCAAAACTCTTCCCTATTCCTCCATATTTTCCTTGTTTGACTTCCTCCATGCAAATTGGTTCAATTTTTGTTTCTTATCCACTTGATAAATCCCTATATTAGGGCTTTTTTTATTCTTAGTTTCTTATATCATCTCTATTTCCTATGTCAAAATTATCCTCTACTCTATTTCCCCACCTATGGTCTCCCTCGTGGGTTGAATCTCATCTTTCATGAGAGAGGTTGTGTCTGGTTATGCTCCTTTATTTTTCCCTAACACTAGATTGGAATATTGTTCTTGATCAATTGGTGTGACTTGCTGAGTATTCTCCTCTAACCCTTCCAATTGAAAATCATCTTTTATTTCCAAGTTTCCAAGTTGTTTGAATATTTCATATCTGTTGTTTGTTCTTACTGCTCTTTCTCCTTGTCTCTGGTTACTGTACTGATTTATTTTTTTTTGGCCTTCTCATTAATTTTTGAAAGCCCTAAAAGTCTATTGGGCCTTTCCTTTCCTTTTAATTTCTCTTTTGGTGAAGAAATTGACCTACCATGTTAATATTTTCTTGTGTCCCCTCTTATTCATATTGATGATCCTTAACTATTGGGCACATTCTAGCCAGATGTCCATGAGTGTGGCACACCCAACATCTAAATGGAATAGCCTCATAATCTAGTTGTTTGCATCATAAAAAATCCCCTATTTTTAGGTCTATCTCTATTGGAAGAGGTTTTTTGAGGTCCATTTCTACACAAACCCTAGCAAACATTACCAATCCTCCTAAAACTATTTATCTTGATCTACCTTGATAATGCCCTAGTAAGTTGCCTATTGCCTTGAGTACCTCTACTTTCCAAAATTCAATGGGAAGGAAAAATAATCTTACCCATATTGGTACTACAGTCAGTTCCACCCTCGATTCGAATCCCATCTTCCATGGCTGCAAGAATAGTCCCACTAGCCCGTGATGATACGGCCCTCCCTCAAATACTTTTTGTCGATCTACCACCAATGTGAACTCTACATAAAAATGCCCATTTGGTAGAGTTATAATTTCATATTCTCCTTCTAGATGCCATTATTTCCTTATCCAAGTGTGGAGAAAGTGCACGGATGGTCTAAAACCCATGAATTTACCTATCAAGTTGTGTTTTAACTTATAAACAATATCCTTAGCTATCCAGTCCTCAACTATTTCCAATACTGGTATTTCTTTTTCTTATGGTAGACATTTTTTCACCTTCCCAGGTAGATAATACTCCTTTTATCACTTCCCTATGGTGTTTATAATTTTCTTTGCTTGTATTTGATAGTTTTTGAAGCTATCTTGGGTTCCACATAGCTTATCCCAAAATGAGATTCCTTTGTTTGGAGGATTTGGTACCAAAGTACCTATGTCCTCCATGATTGTTCATGATCCTTACTATTGTTAGACCTCTACCCTAGCTTCTGAAACCCTAGTTCAATTCCTCATATCTCCTCTCAGGCACCTCCAAAATTTTGAAACCCTAGTTTCTTAGTTTTTTTTTCCTCTGTTAGACCATCGTTCCTATCAAAGCCGATTTGTTGATCTTGTTACAATCATAGATTTATCTATATTAATATGCATGTTTTTGTTAAAAAAAAATTGATCCCATTTTTACATCTTAGTTGCAACCATATATTTTTTGTCTTGTTTACAAGAAAATGAAAAGTGCATATAGTTTAGGAAGCACCTTTATTGATTTTATCATTCTAGCTTAAGGATTTAGAAATGGTTTTTTTCATTTTTAAGGAACTTAAAATTACATGTAAGTTAGGAATCTATTTACTACATAGAATTCCTTAACCCCTTGCTCTAAAAGAAAAGGACATCCTCCTTTGTTTGCAATGAAATAAGAAAAGGACATCTTCTTTTGCATACATCATTGTAGGATTGCATTAGTATCCTAAAGAGTAGTTAAATTTTTGAGTTATTGGTCTTATAACTATTTAAGAAAGGTCGAAGTAGGCATGTATGTATTTTCTTAAAGTAATAAATTAAACTTAAATCAATTCACACATTACCCATACTTGTCTCTTAACTGGGGAGGAGTGGGAAGGGTAGAGGACCCAATATGTATTCCCTTGTCTACATCCCATCACCATAGGAATACCACTAATATACTTTAAAACTTAAGTCTTCTTGTCATTTTCAATGCACAATCAACTAATAAGTTTGTTGAACTCATCATTATATTGCTAAGAACATTGATCTGTGTGCTAATACAATTGCTAGAAATACATGTACTCATTCTTATGATGGTGAAAGGGATATAAATTATCATAAACCAACTTCACAAACACTTTATAGTTTGTGCAATAATATCCTTCATTTATGATCCTACTATTAGTGGTATCGCACCAACTACAACCAAATTTGACATCTTCAAGTTTTCAAAAGCAATCCTATCTATGTTAGAGACTTGATTGAAAAAAATATAACTCTAACTACTGAATCCATGTGTTCAACTCTTTGGAATTTATCTGAATTCATAATATTGTGATGTCATTTTTGGTCTCTGCCTTGAGCATGATATGGTTAAAAATAGGTGTATGCTTAGAAATTATAAATGAGGCTCTTATGTTGATCATGAGATGCCAAAATTACATTAAAACTACATTTTTTTTAGGTTATTTTGAATAAGCTTCTTGACATCTTACGTCTTGGTCTATGTTGATTATGACTTCCATATTTGATACTTCTTTACAAATATGATATACTTTAGGTTAATTAAATATAGAACTTAGTGTGACATATTTCTTCTTATAACATAAACATGGGTGAGTGAACATCCAATAATGAATCATATTAAATGATCTATTCTTATAAATAACCAATGTTTACGAAGATCGAGTAAGATAAAAAATAATAAAATGAGCATAAACTTACTTCCATGCTACTTGCACTACACCATGAGGTATAAGACATGGTAGCATAATGAACAACTTCTTGAACCGACTTATGGCATCATGTGACTTATGCTTTAATATCGTGTAATAGAAAAGGACATCAAAATATTCTTAGAAGAATTCAACTTTATTTATAGATAATAAAAATATAAAGACATTGTAGCATTCAAGGCATACATGGTTACATTGATAAAGTTTTAATGTTTGGTATTTGGGGTGTTTGGAACAATAAGGCATAGATTATTCTATTCTAATATTATGAAATAATTATAAGAATAAAATCTTAGGTGTTTTATGGATAGCCTAGATTTGTAATGTGATAAATATGGGAAAAGAATCTAAGTAAAACCTTAGAAAAGAACCAAAAGTAGAAGTTGAAAAATTAAAAAAAAAAAAATACCAACAAAATAAGGCATAGCTTGAGACAATCCTAATTTATATAAAAAGTATAAAATTACTACAAATAATTTTGGGTATAAGTGATTCAACTCCCCACTAGATCAAGAAGTAGTTTCAAATGTAGTTGGAAAACTATCCATTTTCTTCCTCTATAGATACCACCAATACATGAAGTGCCAAGGGGTAAGACTGGATTAGTGTAGACATGTATCTAATACATGGAAGTAAAAAATATTTGTTGTGCATTTTTGCATTTGACAATGACACATAGTGTTGACATCATAGGCCTATATATGGTTATTGATGCATAAGCATTGGTTCAAAAATAAATATAACACATAGATGTTATGATGCCATAAATAAGGTTGGTTTCATGAGGTAGTTTGATGCCACAACAAGAAATTATATCCAATATTTAATGAGAACTATATATGGGTACTAAGGCTTACAATATAAAATGGAGGAGGCATATTTATTCTTGGTAAACTGAGCAACCCTTGCTTCAATTATATCGCTAGTGTTGTATTAAATAATGATACCAATTACACTTTCAAGAATGTATAATATGTCACTAACATGAATAAAAGTATCCTATTAGTTAATGAGATCATAAAAAATTCCTAATTTGAAGTATGACTTTGTTGTAATAGTTGCATTAAGATACATAACACCAAAGTAATTTACACTAGTGTTGTTAAGAATGAATTGGATATTTTAGTTAATTCTAAGATATTTTACAATATAAAAGTACTTCAATGTTAAATAAATCTCTCTTTTCACAGTTTGGAAGCAACAAACAGATGCAGGTTATTTAACAAAAGGAAGAAAATCAAATAGTGTTAGAATATTAGAGACTTTGTGCCTTCTAACTAATACTAAGGGATGTTTAAAAATAAATAACCACTATAAAGCCACAGTGATGAAATAGACAGTGGTAGAACCACAATGGCCATTGGCAAGGGTTTTGATTAGAATTTTACAAGTGGTGACAAAACCACAACTATGGATGAACCACAACAATGGAGGAACCACAATAGGAGGCATAACCATGATGGCTATTGGCAAGGGTTTTGATTAAAATTTTACAAGCGATGATAGAACCATAGCAGTAGAATAGGCATCGGTAGAACCATGATGGCTTGATTAAAATTTCATAGGCAATGGAGGAACAATAGGTGATGGTGGAACCATAGCAACTATTGGTAAGGGTTTTAATTAAAAATTTATAGGCATAAGTGAAACCATAGTGGAAAAATAGGTGGTGGTATAACCACAATGGTTGTTGGTAAGGTTTTTTATTAGAATTTTATAGGTGGTAATAGAACCATATCATTGGATGAACCACGTTGATGGAGGAACCACAATAGGTGACATAACCATGGTGGTTATTGACAAGGATTTTGATGAAAATTTTAAAACATCCATTACAGTAGGTGGCGTAACCATGGTGACTATTGGTAAGGGTTTTTATTAAACTTTTATAGACAATGATGAAACCATAGTGACAGAACAAGTGGTGTTAGAAACATGACAACTTGATTAAAATTTCATAAGAAAAAGAGGAACCACAGGCAATGGTAGAACCATGACAACTATTGTCAAGAATTTTGATTAAAATTTTGTAGGTTACAGTGAAACCATGATGGCTATTGGCAAGGGTTTTGATTAGAATTTTATAGGTGGTGATAGAACCATAGTGGAGAATGAACCACAATAATGGAGGAACCATAGTAGGTGGCATAACCATGGTGGATATTGGCAAGGGTTTTGATTAAAATTTTATAGGTAAAAATGGAACCTTAGTGTAAAAGGAATAGCAATGATGGAGGAGCCACAGGTGATGGTAGAACCATAGAGGTTAAGGAACCATGATGCCAGAGGAACCATAGGTAGCAAAAAACCACAATGGTTGTTGGCAAGGATTTTGATTAAATTTTACAAGTTGCAATAGAACCATGACAGTAAAGGAACCATAGGCAATGATGGAACCATGATGGTTGTTAGAAATATACTTGTTGTGGACACTATATTAAAGAAACCATAGGTAGTGACTATAAGTAAAACCCGTGTGGTGGGTACTACAGTGGAGGAATCATAATCAGTAGTTGTTGGATTATATGGAGACCTCTAGGACTAGTAATCTTCAAGATAAGTAAGATTAGGTGGAGATATTTGGGACCAGTAACCCTCAAGGTCAGAAATATCAGATGGATACCTCTAGGGCCAATAAATATCAAGGTAATCCTTTGATAATGTCAAGTCATAGTGCTAGTAGTGCTACAATGGATTCTTCCAAGTCTCCTTTGGATTTAATGAATTTTCTCCTAGAAGGTGTGTTCAGATGGTGAGCAAGGTGATTCAACTCTATATATCTCTGTTTTGATAGAGATAGTAAGTAAGAGCTAAGTGGATTGAGTGAAGGCAATAAAATTTCCAACTTTGCTAGAAAGGAGAAGAATATTTTCATTCCTTCAGTAAGTGATGAGAATGCGATGGCCCTAAAAATTCCAAATAAGATTTTAGATAGAAAACAAATTGAGTAATAGTCTAATTGGTAAATTTATTGGTTATAGACCATCTATAGATTAGATTAAGAAATGGGCTAGCCTCAGGTGGAAAGTTAAATAGAATGTGGACGTCTCATATTTTCCAAGAAGTTTCTTTATAACCTCCCTTTTTGCTATGAAATATAGGGATTCAATTTTTTGGGTGGCCCATGGTTTATGGGAGGATCTAGACTTTTCCTAAGAAAATGGGCTCCTTGGTTCAATCCAGCATATAAAAACACTAAGGTTTCTTCCATTTGGGATAAACTTCCAGTGTTACCCCTTGAGTTTTGGAAAATGAAATTTTAGAAACTATTGGCAATTGCATTGGTAGCTTTCTATTTTTGGAGTTTGCTACTAAGGAGAGGAGAAAAATGGTCTTTTCTAGATTTTGTGTGCTAGTTGGAACGAATAATTTTTTGCAAAGATCCATTAAAATGAGATCAAGTAAAGGTACTTGGACATAGGATATTGTTTATGAAAATAATCCTTTTGGATGTTGGAGATATGGCAAAATAGGTCACTTGGATAAAAATTGTTGCCTTAATAAATATTCTATAATTAGTTTAGAGGAGCAAGGGAGGAAGGGTAAGGTCATTTAGAAATTGAAAGAGACTAACAAAACTTTAGAGGACATTGAAAAAAACCCCAAGTTAATCCATAGCAATCCATAAAGTGCGCAATAAAATATAGATGTATATTTTATTTCAATATTTCATGAGGAGGGAGAAGCAAACCAAAGGATCATGGAGTAGTTGGGTATAAGCCCCCTGGAATGTAACGAAGTTGTATAGGACCTGGAGATTATCCCTTCTACATTACCTCTAATACTAGAGAAAGATAATGTGAATATGGTGAAGGCAAGGTAGGAAGGACCAATCTTCCCTCAAGTAAAAGAAGATGTGAATATGGTGAAGGTAGAGCAGGAAGGACCAATTTGTTCCCATGTGGATATGGAGACTGTCCCTTCTACTTTACCATTGATCCTGGAGAAATAAAATGTGATTATGGTGAAGACTGGGTAGGAAGATCCAAATTATTCCCATGAGAAATACCAATTAGAGATTGATACTCATGAGACTGTAGAGGAACAGACTATTGAGAAAGGTCCATCTTATGTTACTTCAAATGTAAGAATAACCAGGAGTTCTCATAAAGCCCTGACCTAGGTCAAAAAGAGTCTAGCAAAGTGGGTAGGAAGTCCTTGAAGGAAAAAAGATACATGAACGCATAATAAGAGAAATTTATGGGGTCTTAGCCTAATATTATGAAAATTCTTATGGGTATAAAAAAGCCTACACCCTAGAACCAATGAAACTCCTAATATAGAATGATAGGGGCATGAACGACCCTAGAAAACATAGGTTGGTTAAGGACCTTGTTTGCTCTTACCAACCATATTTTTTGCTTATCCAAGAAACTAAATTGAATCTTACAAATTGGGTAAAAGTTTATAAAGGTATTTGGTAAAATGCTAACAACTTTCAACAGGAAGCTAAAGGGGCCTCCAGAGGGATTATATCTCTTTGGAATTCCAATATTTATGAAGGAGACCTACTAGATAAAAGTGAATATTAGGTCATAGTACTTCTCACAGCTAAATCTTCTAAATTTTTCTTTGTGATTACCAATATCTATGCCCCCAACTCAACTAAATTTCATAGAGAACTATGGATTTCTTTAGAGGAAATGGGTAAGAGTTTAAAGGTTTAAAATGAATTATGGTATAAAATTTTAGCACCCCCTTATCTCTAGGTAAAAATTAGGGTATTGTGGTTGAGTTCTTAGAAATCATGCAAGATCTAGGGAAGCTTTTAGTTGATGGTGATCTGTTTGATGTGGATTTAGATGGTAACAAGTTTACTTGGATGAATATATGTTGAATATTTTCCATGTTATTCTGGTGGGGTTAACACTAAAAGGTACTGGACACTGTGTATGATATACTCATCGGGGTTCGAGGCATGTGAGCCCCGAACAGGGGTTCGAGGGTGGTAGCCCTCCGAAAAGTAGGGGTTCGAGGGTGGCAGCCCTCGACCAAATTTTTAGGGTTTTTAAGTTATTTTTAGACCCATATGGGCTTTTAGGGTTACTATATTTGAACCCTTGCTTTTTTACCCATGATATTGTAAAATTCGTGCATGTGCCTTTGTTATATATATCGCACTTGCATTAGGGTTTGGAGAGAGACAGAAGGAGAATATTATTGTATTGGAGACGGTCAAGTTAATGCAATAATAAGATAATATTGTGTTGGTTTTTCTTGGTTGAGGGTTTCCAAGATAAATATTGTGTAATGTGTGAATCTACTATCTTCTTCCTTTGATTCTGTTATTACTGCTTTTCTAGTTTTAGTTTATTGGGGCTCTTTATTTCTCTTCATTTGGTATCAGAGCTAGGTTTTAGCTTTGTTCGAGGAGTAAGGGTTTCAACCCTATGATAAATTAATTCTTGAGTGGGAGTCATACGTGAAAGGATCCAAGCAAAGGAGAAATATGGGAAGCACATGAATAGAGATTGAAAAATTTAATGGATAAAATTTTGAGTTATGGAAACTCAAGATGGAGGATCTATTGGTTGATAGAGATCAGTGGATTATGGTCTCGAGAACAAAACCAACATCGATGATAGATGAGGATTGGCTAAAAATTGATAGGAAGGCAAGGAGCTCTATCAGATTATGCTTATCTAATTCGATATTATTGAATGTATCTACAGAGACCACAACAAAGTTATTATGGGAGAAGTTGGGAATATTGTATCAGACAAAGTCATTGGTAAATAAACTCTTTCTTCGAAAGAAGTTGTATTCACTTTGGATGAATGATGGTGACTCTATGGCTGAACATCTGAATGCTTTTAACACTATGGTAAGTCAATTAACCTCTATAGAAGTAAAAATGGATGAAGAGGAAAAATGTATTACTTTACTTTGTTCATTACCTGATTCATGGGATAACCTTGTTATGGCTATCACCAATACTACATCTACATTGAAAGTAGAGGATATAGTAGGAACTTTGCTGTCTGAGGAGATGAGATAAAAATATTCTGAGGATTATCATCAAAAGGAAGCCTTGGTTGTGAGAGGTCATTCTCAAGAAAGAAGCAAAAATAAATCAGGAGAAAAGAAATCAAAATCTAGGGGTAAATCTGTTGCCCCAGAAAAGAGGAAATGTTGGAATTGTGGTAAAGTAGGGCATTATAAAAGAGACTGTAGATCTAAAAAGGTTGATAATAATCGATCATCTGATGAAGGAACTTCTACAGAAATGAAGACCACAAATGAAGATTCAAGGGACTTATTCTTAGCTGCAGCATGCTCAAGTGAATGCGATGACTCATGGTTGATTGACTCAGGTGCTTCTTTTCATATGACTCCTCATAGGGAGGGGTTCTATGAATATGAAAATATAGATGGAGGTAAAGTCTTCTTGGGAGACAATTCGACATATAAAATAATAGGTCGAGGAAGAGTCAAGTTGATGCTAAAATATGGAAGAATTAAAACCCTTCCTGGTGTGTTGCATATTCTGAGTTTGGCAAGGAATCTGATATCTATGAGTAAGATGAATGATGCAGGTGTGAATGTGGTATTCAATAAGGATAGTTGCAAGATGGTCCATGGATCCTTGGTGTTGGCAAGAGGAGTTCACATAGGAACTTTGTTTAGACTTGAGGCTAGCACTGTAAGTATTAATTGCAATAACTCTTCAGTTGTACAGGAAAATAATATGGTTGAAATGGCTTCGAGTATTCCTACAGTGAAGACAATGTTGTGGCATCAACGCATGGGGCATATTGGTGAGAAAGGACTTCGAACATTGAAAATGAAAGGTATGGCTGAAGGACTTTCTGATTGCCCATTAAATTTTGATTTTTGTGAGCACTATGTTTTTGGGAAACAAACTAGAGTCAAGTTTCCAAGTAGTGCTACAAGGTCTGAAGGAATTCTACATCTAGTTCACAATGATGTGTTTGGACCTACAAAAGTACCATCATTAGGTAAATCTATCTATTTTATTACATTTATAGATGACTTCTCAAGAAAGACATGGGTATATTTTCTATGAAACAAATCTGAGGTTTTTAATAAATTTAAAGAGTTTAAGGCTCTTGTAGAAAATCAGATAGAGAAAAAGATAAAGGTTTTGAGAAGTGATAATGGTGGTGAGTATTGCTCTAATGAATTTGAGCAGTTTTGCAAGGACTATGGAATAGAAAGGTAGAGAACAACTCTATATACTCCACAATAGAATGGGGTTGCAGAATGGATGAACAGGACATTGATGGATAAGGCTAGAAGCATGCTAAGTGGTGCAGGGTTAGAAAAGAAGTTTTAGGTAGAAGTTGTGTTAATAGCTTGTTATCTCATCAATAGATCTCCTACCTCAGCTTTGGTGGACAAGACTCCACAAGAAGTATGGACTGGTAAGAAACCCTCTCTCAGACATATAAGGGTTTTTGGTTGTGATGCTTATATGTATGTCCCAAAAGAGAAAAGGACTAAGCTAGACTATAAATCTAAAAAATGCATATTTGTGGGTTATAGTACTAGTGTTAAAGGATATAAGTTGTGGAACCCAGAAACACAGAAGGTTGTTTACAGTCATAATGTGATCTTTAGAGAAACAAAAGGGGTTTTAAAATAGGAAATGCAACCAAGCAAAGAACCAAAAATAGTGCAAGTAAAATTGGAATAGGAGGAAGAACCAGTGGTAGAACCTGAATTACAGAGAGAGTCTGAAGAGGAATATTCAGAGGAAGAAGGTGAGGAGGAAGCTGAAGATGCAGAACCTAGAACTCCAATTTTGAGGAGATCAGATCGAGAGAGAAGACTTCTAGACAGGTATAGTCCTTCAAATTTTTATTCTACATTTAATTTATCAGTTATTGATGAAGAACCCAAGACTCTAAAGGAGGCACTTCAGTCAAGTGAGAATAAGTCTTGGAAAAGGGCTATGGAAGAAGAAATGGAGTCCTTGGATAAAAATAAGACATGGGACTTGGTGAAATTACCTCCTGGTAGAAAACCTGTTGGTTGTAAGTGGTTATTCAAGAAGAAGTACAATGTAGAAGGAAAGTTGGAGAAGTACAAGGCTCGCTTGGTAGCAAAAGGATTTTCTCAAGTTGAGGGAATTGACTTTGGTGAGATTTTTTCTCCTGTGGCTAAACTAACTTCAATCAGATTTTTGTTGGCTATTTCTATTGCTTTTGATTTTGAAATAGAATAGATGGATGTAAAGATAACTTTTCTACATGGTGAACTTGATGAAGATATATATATGTCACAACCAGAATTCTTTAAGGTAAAAGGTAAGGAGGACTTGGTATGCAAGCTGAAGAAGTCTCTTTATGGGTTGAAGTAGTCTCCAAGGATGTGGAACCAAAAATTTGATAGGTTTGTCTTGACACTTGGGCTTGGAAAAAGCAAAGCAGATCCATGTGTATATTTCAAAAAGGAAGGTGAAAATTTTGTTATCATTGTATTGTATGTGGATGACATGTTGTTAATTGGTAACAGTAAGGAGATGATAAAGTTACTAAAATCTCAATTATCTTCTGAATTTGACATGAAGGATTTGGGTGTTACAAAATTTATTTTGGGTATGGAAATAATAAGGGATCATGCAAATAGAAATTTATGGTTAAATCAAAGGAAATATGTTGATTTGATACTACAGAAGTTTAGAATGCATGATTGTAAACTAGTATGTACTCCATATCCGATTGGTCAAAAGTTATCTATTGAACAATGTCCCAAAATAGATGAGGAAATTGAAGAAATGCATCATGTTCCTTATGCTAGTGTTGTGGGTAGTTTGATGTATGCAATGGTCTGTACTAGACCTGATATTGCACATGCAGTGGGAGTAGTTAGCAGATATATGTCAAATCTAGGAAAGGAACATTGGACTATTGTGAAGAGGATCTTCAGATACTTGCATGGAACTACAGATTATGCTATCTGTTATGGAGGAAATTTTGGAGGTAATGATATTGTAAATCTACAAGGGTTTGTGGATGTTGATTGGGTTGGAGATCTTGATAAGAGAAGATCCATGAGTGCTTATGTGTTCAGGATATTTGGAGGGGTAGTAAGTTGGATGAGTAAAAAGCAATCAGTTGTTGCTTTATCCACTACAAAAGCAGAGTACATTGCAGCAACTCATGCCAGTAAAGAAGCAGTGTGGCTACAAAGGTTGTGTTCAATAGTTGGTATTAAATAGAAGGTTGTGAGAATTAATAGTGATAGTCAAAGTGCAATATTTTTGGCAAATAATCCTGGTTTTCATGATCGGTTAAAACATATTGATATAAAGTACCATTTTGTGAGAGATATGGTTGAAGAGAACCGAGTGATATTGGAGAAAGTTGATACAGAGAAGAATACTGTTGATTCGTTAACAAAGGTTGTACCTACTCAAAAAATTTCTTGGTGTAGAAGATCTATGGGCATGGTTGCCCTTGATAGTTGACAATGGCAGTTGTTAGCCCCTATGGAAAGTATTCAACAAGTGGGAGAATGTTGGAAATATGTTGAATATTTTCCATGTTATTCTGGTGGGGTTAACACTAAAAGGTACTGGACACTATGTACGATATACTCATCGGGGTTCGGGGTTGGGTCGGGCCCCGAACAGGGGTTCGGGGGTGGTAGCCCTCCAAAAAGTAGGGGTCCGAGGGTGGCAGCCCCTGGCCAAATTTTTAGGGTTTTTAAGTTATTTTTAGACCCATATGGGCTTTTAGGGTTACTATATTTGAACCCATGCTTTTTTGCCCATGATATTGTAAAATCCGTGCATGTGCCTTTGTTATATATATCGCACTTGCATTAGGGTTTGAAGAGAGATAGAAGGAGAATATTATTGTATTGGAGACGGTCAAGTTAATGCAATAATAAGATAATATTGTGCTAGTTTTTCCTGGTTGAGGGTTTCCAGGATAAATATTGTGTAATGTGTGAATCTGCTATCTTCTTCTTTTGATTCTGTTATTACTGCTTTTCTAGTTTTAGTTTATTGGGGCTCTTTATTTCTCTTTAATAGATGCTCTAGTAGAAACTTGATTCAAGTTTGGTTAGACAAAGTTCTTCTTTTAGAGGATTGGTTCCAAAACAACTTCATGTTTAATATGAAATCTCTTCCTAAATCTGAATCTGATCACAATACTTTGCTCTTTTTGTGTAGTGTGGAAGATAAGAAGCATAATGAACCTTTCAAGTTTGAATTTATGTGGTTGCACCACCTATATTTTTATAAAGAAATTGAAAAATGGTGGAGTATTCCTTCCTAGGGTACTAAGATGCAAATTCTTACAAACAAGCTTAAAACTATGAAGAAAGAAGTCAAGAAGTGGAATAGGGAGGTCTTTGGAAATATCTTTCAAAATAATAAAGCTATTCAATTAGAGTTGGATATGTTGTAATAATATATCAATAGATTGGGTATGAACCAAACCCAATTCCAAAGAGAAAATGAGCTTAATATTGAACTACACACCATGATAGCCATGGAAGAAACATATTTGAGGCAAAATTTCAGGATCTAGTGGTTGCAAGAAGGTGATAAGAATTCTAAGTTTTTCCATGTCTCCACTATCAAAAACAAAAGCTTTGCCTACATTGATGAAATTCTAAAGGATGATGACCAGGTTATTAGAGAGAGAAAATAAATTGAGTGTGAGGTTGTGGACTTTTGTCCAAATATTCTAGTTGAAGATATGGAAGAGGATGATTTAACGGTTAAGGAGATGACTAATCACATTCCTAGGTTGATATCCAATAATATCAATACTCAAATTTCAAAGGAGATTGAGGAAGAAGAGGTAAGGATAGCCACTTTATCCCTCGATAGAGATAAAGCTCCAGGTTTGGATAGGTTCCAAGCAGATTTTTTTCAAACCTTCTGGGATATTGTTAAATTTGATGTTATTGAAGTAGTGAAGAAATCTTTAAAGTCAACTTAGATCCTAAAGTATTTTTAAAAACCTTCCTTGTTCTAGTTCCTAAAAAAGAAAGGTTTAAAAACCTTCAAAAAATTTAGACCTATAAGTCTTTGCAATGTTATTTAAAATATTATCTCTAAAGTTATAGTCCTTAGATTGAAGATCTTCCTCCCATCCATTATCTTCAATGAGCAAGGAGTCTTTGGTAAGGGTAAACAAATTTTATATGGAATTATATCCCTTCATGAATCCATGCATTCTATAAATATTGGTGAAATAAAATGTATGTTCCTGAAGTTAGACATGAGCAAGGCTTATAATAAATTTTCATGGAGTTTTTGGATAAAGTTTTAGTTGCCATTGGTTTTTGTAGACTATGTAGAAGATGGGTTGGAATCTACTATAATATTGCAAGGTACTCTATTCTAATCCATAATAAACTAGCAATTTTTTTTAGTAGTAGTAGAGGTCTTAGACAAGGTGACCCCCTCTCTCCTTATCTTTTCATTATTATGGCTGAAACACTTGAAATATACCTCAATGAAACAAAGGCTTCTAGCTATATAGGGGACCTTAAATCAGCTCATAATCTTGAGGGATTACTTATTTTCAATATTTTAATGATACCATTTTACTTGGTAATCCTATTTTGGTAGAGGCAATTGAATTTAGAAGAATCTTAGACCTCTATGAGCATGCCTATCACTAAAAGATCAATTTGGACAGGAGCAAGATCTTCTTCATTAAAACTAAATTTGCTCTCTAGATAAGGGTTTCTAGAGTGATAGAGTGTCCTATATCAACCCTACCTTCTTCTTACCTTAGAATGCTTATGTTCATGGGAACTTGCAAGGCATCTCTTTGGAATGGTTTGGTTGACAGGTTCCAATCCAAACATGTAGTATGGAAAGGTAATATCTTATCTCAAGGAGGTAAAGTATTGTTGGTTAAGAGTGTTTTGTAGGCTATCATGATTTATCTTCTCTTTTTTTAAGATCCTTGCTAAATATTCCAAAATCATAGAAGGAATTCAAAAATAGTTCTTATGGTTAGGATCTGAAGAGATGAGAAGATTCCTCTTGTATCTTGGTAAAAAATATACCATCAAAAGAAGCATGGTGGTCTTAGTCTTAGGAGACTCAGCCTAGTTAATATTTCTATGGCAGCTAAGGTGGAATGGATATTTCTAAGGTATGGTCAAATTCTTTGGGCAAGTATTATTAAAGAAAAATATCTTGAGAGCCAGGAGGATACCAAGTTTCTCACATCTCAAGAACCCTATCATGGATCTTCTTTATGGAACCACTTGGTGGAGGCTAGGAAGGCCTTATGTAAGGGTGTGAAATAGCATGTTGGATATGGGACCTCTAAAAGTTATGCTTTAATAGCATTCAAGTTGGATATGGGACCTGTAAAAGCTATTTTTTTTAGAAAGCCAGTGTTTTTAGTAACTTGAGTTGTTTTAGCTTTTAGATTTTTTGATTGATCAAATTTGATCAATCATTATATATATTGTAAATTATAATGATTTGGATATAGAAGAATCACTTTATATTCTTCCAATTTGTTGGCAATTTTGGGTTTGAGATCCTAGCTCCTTGTCTATGAGTTGTCATTGATGTCAAAAGGAAATGGCATTAATGTTAAGAGGATGTGTTGGCTTCAAAGGTGAAAGATTCCAAGAGAATATTCTTAAGAGAATCCGAAGAGATTCCATTGGATAAGGTTTTTGGATAGGGTTTTTATTAAAACCAAGTTAAATGGTTTTAATTAAAACCAATGGAGGTTCTCTTTATTATTTAATTATTATTTAAAACCCTTCAAGGTTTTAATTAATTAATTATTTAATTAATTAAGGGAGAAATTATTTTTAATTTATTAAAAATACTTAAAGGTTTTTAAACCTTTTTATTCTTAATTTATTAAAATTAATTAAGGGTTTTTAAACCCTTTAGAAAGCAATTTCGATTAAATTCGAAATTACGTTTCTCTGCCGTCGACGTGTTCTAAAGTCCATGATTGGACTATAAATATGGGAAGGATCCTAAGGTTTAACTCTCTCTTGAGAATTTCGAATGCATTAATTTTTGGCTGCGATCGATGCTCTGTTGACGCCGTGGAAGAAGAGAGCTCGTGTTTGAAAAACTTACGAAGTGCTTGTTCGTTGAAGTGGTAGGAAGTCTGTCTTAGACTTCGTTAGCCCCTTGTGGGCTAGTGGCAGCATAGGCTGCATTTGGGCTTTGTGTAGGCGGAGGTCTGCGTTTCGATTCCCGTAGAGGAAGCTGTGCATGGATTAAGTCATGTTTTTGTTAAAACGTATTTTGTTCCACGATTTTCGGATTCGTCAAGGGCAGCCATTCCGCGATTTTTAAATTCTTCAAGGACAGCCATTCTAAGGTGTGATTAATTTCTTGATATAATTTTTGGCATTGTTTAGCATTGTTTAAAAGACATAGGAGAAATAAGGGGATATTTCTTTGGTTGTATTTTTGAGATTAGTCTTTTGCTATGCTAAAGTTTAAAATGGAGATATAAGGTGTAAGTTTTGGTTGTGTTTTTGACTTCTTTGGTGGTTGTTTTCAAAAGAAGAGAAGCTAAAAGGTGTATTAAGGAAAGTTTTTATATGCTCATTTATCTTGGTTCTAACCCTAACTTGGTTGGAAGTTTGAGGGTTGTGTGTGGTGACAGCTTTAAGGGTCAAGTTTCTTCTACTCCAATAAGGTATGGGCACATTCTTCTTATGAGTATGATTGGTGTATGTTTTTTGAAATAAGGTTGGAGTGAAAAGGTTTTCAACTAGGTTTTCTTTGATTGGGTGTAAATCCTATTTTCTGGTTTTTTGAAGACTACTTATGCATTGTTATCCTTAAGGAGAGTTTTTTGATGAATGCATAATTTTTGGTTTGAGATAGTGGAAGATTTGTGCACTAGGGTTTGTATTTGTGAGTCAAGCTACTTGCATTGAGTTGGTGGAACCCTTGGTTGGTTGTTTTGAGTTTGATGGTTGAGTTGCTTCCATAGATGTTGTTTGATCAAGTTATTGCTTTACTTGATTCATGATATTGGGCTTACTCCATTGAGTTGATTTGAGCAAGTTATTCTTTGCATTTGGTGATATTGTGTTGGTGGTTGTTTTGTTCAAATATATTTGGAGGTAAAAGGATTTCTACTTGTTTCATTTTCTTGTGATGATTGGTTGAATGCTTCAAGGTTAATGTTGAGTTGAATGATATTGGTTAAACCTTGTCTATAAGCATTGTTGTTAAAGCCCTAATTGGTTGATAAAATATATTGGTTGTGGAAAGAACATGAGTATCATTGTTATATGAGATATTGCTTGTTTGGCAATTGTTGGGTTGTGTTTCATGTTCTTGAGAAAAGCATACTACATCTATCTTATTCTTTTGAGATTGTGATTGAGTTGAGATTGAGATTGGAAGTTAAGTATAGAACATATTGAGTCTAACAATTCTATTTATACTTATATGAGGTTGATGAATCACATTGGGTCTCTAACAATTCTCTTTGTGGGTTCATGCTAAGCAAGTTTTTCTTGGTGAACTTGTGAGCTGTTTTGGATAGGTTCCGTTGGGGACTTGTGAGCAGGTTTTGGACGAGTTCCGTTGGGGACTTGTGAGCAGGTTTTGGATAGGTTCCGGTGGGGACTTGTGAGCAGATTTTTACAGGTCCTAGCAGAGGACTTGTGAGCTGAGATTGAAAGTTCTATCAGAGAACTTGAGGATAGAGGTACATTGGTTCTATCAGAGAACCTGAGGACAGATTTGGCAAGTATTTGAGAAGGCTTGTGGACAGAGGATTGATTTGTTCAAGAGTTGGACAGATCTAACAGACAGAGGAAGACTTGTACTAGACCAACTAACTGTGTTTGGTATAGGTTGTTGAGCTGTTGTGGATGTGATCATAGAAGGTAGAGGTCTCTTAGGCTAAGCATTGAGGACAAGAGGTCTTCGGTGGAAAGGAGTTCCACGTGCTGGCAAGAGGTAGAGACAGTTGATCTTCTGAGGGATCATATCCAGAGCATAGGGGAAGGTATCTCCTTTGAGCAGAGGCTCATAAACATTGTAATTGGGAAGGATTCCCAAAAAGAACTTTGAGATAACTTTTAGAGAAAAGTTTTGTGGACGTAGCCCAAGCATTTTGGGTGAACCACGTTAAAAATGGGTCTTCAATGTGTGATGCTCTCTGTATTGATTAATGTTGTGTTGATGCCACTGCTATCTAAAGTTAAAATTACTAATTGTTTAAGTCTTATACTATTCACCCCCCCTCTCAGTATAAGTCCATGTTCTTCACAATTATGGTAACCTTCTCATCCTACCGGAATGCATGGATAACCAGTTGCTACATCCTCCAGGTGCTATAGGGAAGATGAATAGGTACAAGGTTCACTTTCGATACTTCGGGAAACACAATATCAAGCTTTTAAAATTAGATTTTTGGGCTCATGGGAGACTCAAAGCAATGGAGGATATTTCTCCCTTTGACATCAAAGGGGGGATTGTTAGGGGTGATGTCAAAAGTCATCCATAATTAATGAGTTGTAAATAAATAAAGCACATGAAAAATATATTTAATTGTGTGCTTTATTATTCATTCCAATTAGGAAGTTTAGTTAATTTAAGAATTAAATAAAAAATAGCATTCAAGTTGGTCATGTAAAAGCTATTTTTTTTAGTAACTTGAGTTGTTTTAGCTTTTTTAGCTTTTCTGATTGATCAAAGTTGATCAATCATTATATTTGTAAATTGTAATCATTGAATATAGAAGAATAACTTTCAGTTCTTCTAGCTAATTGGAAAATTGATTACATTGTGCAAGATATTAGAGAGATTGTAAAGCATTTTGAATAAGTTAACTTTATTCATGTCTTTAAAGAAGGTAACAAACCAACAAATTGGCTGACGAATTTTGGTGTCATTAAAGAAGAGGATAATATATGGATCCCCCTAGGGGTGGTCCATGAGGACTTATAAAATTTCACGAGGGAGGACTGCAACTAACTAGGGTCCAAGATGAATATTGTTTGTCTTGCATCCAAGGGATTTTTGGCTACTTACCCTTGGTAGTTGTGTAGTTGATGGGCTAAATTTGTGTTGTAAAAGGGTTTGGGCCCTTTCAAAATAATTTTTTTACCTTTAAAAAAAATATATACTACAATATACTCAAAAATAAATGGGATTGGCACATTACTAGATAAAGAAAAACTATATCTCATATATACATAACTTATTTATGAATAGTTACATTAGACACTAATGGATAAGGAACTATCTCCAATCCATGAAAAATTAGTTGAACAAGATTAAGTATAAATATACATAATACAAGTTATCTATGGTTAAGGTTAAATAAAAAATCAAAAAATATAATAATAAAATATTATAATAAAGTCACCTATTAACGTGCTTATACACCTAAAATGCAATATACAAATTATTATAATACAAGTTTACTAATGGCATATAGTGATGGTTAACACACCTTAATTTAAAATGCTTGCTTAAAGGACAAAGAGAGACCCTTATCAATCATCCTCTTGAAGAATGTTTTTCTATACTAAGATGCTTTTCTATATATTGCTTTTTTGAAGTCAAATAAATGGTTTAATTATCCATGGGAAGTATTTTAATGAGCATACTATATCAACACCTCAATGTGCTTTATTTTTTGATGAAAAATAATATTACAAGTAAGGCTTATAGAGATTTGATTATCATAAAAGAAAGTGATAAGAAACAACTAAGGAAATCATAACTACTCAAGAAGCATTAGCATCCATCAAAGATGTTTTAAGGTCTTATTATTGGTATAATATTTAGCCTCCATGTATAGTTGAGATATATGGAATGCTAAGAACAATACTAATAAATAGATCCATAACCAAGCTATAATACAAAATCAATAGTATATCATTGTTTGTTTTGAAAACCCATCCAGTTTGTACTGGAGTAACCATAAAAATTAGAGTATCCAAATAGATTAGTGAATATTGATTTGTTAGGAACCTATGATATACAACAGAATCTACTTAGTTGTTGTCCAAGAACTTTTTTAAGATGCTTATATATACCTAGAAAAAAATCTCACCATAAATGTAATATCTCATCTAGTGTGTGTGAGATAAAGAAGACCTCCAACAAGAGATCAATACAAAGTGTTATAAATTAAAGGAGTGGAATATTTTAAAGCTTTAGACTTGAATCACATGGAGTATGGAAAGGATTACATTTATATATCGTAATTTGATATAGAATATTGAAGGTAAACTTATGCTAAGATATAGTGATTAATGTGTTTTACAGTCCCTAACTTCATTTCTCCAAAATCTATAGCTAGTTGCATTGTTATGCTCGTATCCTAGGTTGTATTATATTTTATATTGCATTAAGATAGATTTGTAGGTACATATAGTCTATTTTAGAATGTGTTGAAGTTTTTCTTAAACTTTGTTTATCCTCATTTCATATCTATTAATCTAGTTTGCAATCATATAATTTGCCTACTTTGTATATGCATGTTTTCTTAAATTTATTTGTCTTTATGTTAGATATGTTGATCTAGTTATTATCAATCTATCTATCTTATATATGCATGTTTTCTTACATTTATTTTATTCTATTTTTAGATCTTAGTTGCAACCATACATTTTGTTGTCTAATTTGCAAGAAAATAAAAAGTGCATATAGTCTAGGAAGCACCTTTATTGATTTTATCATTTTGGATTAAGGATTTAGAAATGGTTATTGCATATTGAAGGAAAACAAAATCATATCTAACTTAGAAACATGTTTACTACATATAACTCCTTGAACTTGTGCTCTAAAAAGGATTATCATCATAATTTGTTTGCTCTAAAATAATAAATCATATAGCTTAGGCATATTTTGTGCATGCATCATTGTATGATTGCATTAATAGCCTAAATAATAGTTATGCTTTTGAGTTATTGTTCTTATACCTATCTAGGAAAGGTAGATGTAGGAATTGATCTTAGAGGAAATCATAGGTGTTCCCTTGAATCAACACATCAAATATAGATACATTCACACATTCCCCATACTTATCTATGAGGTTGGGAGGAGTTAGAAAGGAAAAGGATCCAATCTATCTCTCCTTATCCACATCCCATCCGATAGCAATCCCTGTAATATACTTTAAAACTTAAGTCTTCCTATAATTATAAATTCATAATCAACTAAGAATTTTGTTGAACTCATCTATATATTTTGAGAAATATTGATATATGTGCTAATACAATGGCTATAAGTGAATGTATTCATTATTATAATGGTGAAACGGATACAAGTGATCATGAAACATATTCACAAACACTATTTAGGTTGTATAGGCATCTCCTTCGTTTATGATCCTACTGTTAGTTGTTTCCCACAAACTAGCAACCAACTTTAATATCTTCAAGTTTGCAAAAGCAATCTTATCCATGTTAGAAAATTGATTGAAAAAAGTAAAACTCTAACTACTAATTCCATGTGACCAACTCTTAGGTATTAATTTGAATTTATAATACTATAATATCAATTTTGGTCTATGCCTTGATCATGCTGTGGATTAAAATAGGTGTAGGTTTGGTAACTATAGACAAGGCTTTTATGTTGATCATGAGATACAAAATTACCTTAAAACTATATTTTCTTATTTCTATAGATTATTTTAAATGATATCCTTAACATCTTATACCTTGGTATTTGTTGTTGATTATTGTTCCATTTTTTATGTTTGTTTACAAATATAATATAATTTAGGTTAATTAGGCATAGAACTTAGTGTGACGTATTTATTTTTATACCATGAACATGGGTGAGTGAACATCCAATAATGAATCATATTAGAGGATCTATTATTTTAAATAATAAATTTTAAATAAGATCAAGTGAGATAAAAATAATAAAATGAGCTTAAACTTACTTCCAAACCACTTGCACTACACAATGAGGCACAAGATGTGGTAACACAACAAATAACTATTTGAACAAACTAATGATATCATATGAGTTATGCTTTAATATCATGAAATGGAAAAGGACACAATAACATCTTCTTAGAAGAATTCAACTTTATTTATAAATAATACAAACTTAAATACACTTTAGAATACAAGTTCCACATGGTTATATTGATAAATGTTTGAATGTTTGGTATATGGGGTGGTCGGAATAATAGGGCATAAACTATACTATTCCAATGTAGTGAAATAAGTAAAAGAATAAATTCTTACAAACTACATAGGTAGCCTAGATCTACAGGGTGATAAATATGCATATACTATATTATTGGATGAATGTAGACATACCCCTAATACATGGAACTAAAATATAACTTTTGTGAATTTTGGTGTTTTACAATAACATGTGGTGTTGACACCATATGTCTTTATATTTGTGGACATTTATTCATAAGCGTTGGTTCCATATTAAGGATGACACCATAGATGTTATGATGCCATAAATGAGGTTGGTTTCATGAGTTAGTTTCATGCCACAACAAGAAATAGCATCCAATGTTTTATGAGAAATTGTATATGGGATCTAAGGCTTAAAAGATGAAAGGTATCCCTCATAATTATCCTTGAGAACTTTAGCAACCCCTTATTTGATCACATAATTAGTGTTGCATTAAATAATTCTACCAATCATGCTTTCCAAAATGTACAATATGTCATTGACATAAACAACAATATCCTATCAATTATTTAGACTATAAAAATTCCTGAATTAAAGTATGATTTTTTTGTAATAGATGCAATGTGATCTAGGTATGTGACCATTTTGAAGCATATATTTATGCTAAAATTGCTCAAACAACCTTTTTATCCTAGCTACATTGTTAGGGGTATAACATTGTGCTCAAGACTCTATTTTGATCCATTCATGAAGTGTTGAAAATATTAGAGAGAGAGCAACAATTTCCATAACTAAATATATAATAGATAAGTTACAAACATATTTATAAAAAATGCTATGGAGTCCCTAAAAAATGTAAAACAAGATACTAAAAATAGTCATTTTCTATTTTTAGGTTTTTGTAGCCAAAATACATCTCTAGCTATGTTGACACATCATTAAAATACAAGTTATATACATGTAATTCTCATTTAATATGCACTTTTAGCCCATGAAAGGTGAATCACCATATTTACATATGAGTGACCTTCCATATTCAATACAATGGATTTTCAACACACCAATTATTGTATAAAGATAGATTCATCCCTACTTGTAAAAAGGATGAATAATTGATGCAATATTATAGAATCACATATCTTCTCAAAGAATACCTACATTCTACTCTATTTTTGGAACAATAATATCATTTTGTTATTTTTCTTATATATTAGTGTTCTAATTTGTTATACTTTGTTATTTTTTAATTGGATTCTTTCATGATCTTCCTTAACTTAAAATTTTGAGTTTTGGATCATTGGTATTAGAGCAGTGTATTTTGAGTCTATGTCAATAAACACAAGATTAGGATATCAAAATTTTGGGTATTAAGTGTGAGATCTATGGGTAATATAATGCAGCACACTTAGCCCCTGTCCTTGCTAAGAGGCAAGATCATGTCCTGGGTCGGATATGCTAGGGTGGAAGTTTTGCTCATGGAAATATGGTTCGTCTGAATCAAATCACCGACCAAGCTGAGGTGGTAAACTCCAATGAGAAGGAAAGTTTAAACCAAATAAAGTCTCGAAATACCCCGTCCTAGCCAGGGTGAGAATTTTGAATGCCAAAAAGAGGTAGAGTTATCCCATAACCTTGCCCAAGTTGGGTGGGTAATTTGAAGAACCTTTTGGGTAGAGTCATCCAAAAATACCTGCCCTAGTTTGGGTAGCACTTATTATATTTTTAAGAATGGATGAGGCTTGAGTAGCTAAGGGATCCATTCTTGAGAGAAGCATAGGATTCTCTCAAATATTTTGCATGGAATTTTTTTTATGGTGCATGTTTTGCATGGTTGAATTCTTTTCTTACATAGTGTATGTTAGGCTTGCATATGCATATGAGAGGTGTCCTAAACCCTAAACTTCTAATCAAGTTCATGGGAAAATGAGCTCAAGAGGAATACTTTGAAAGGGGATATGAAACTATGGAATATTCATCCGATATGTATTATTATTATTGAAGAAGATATTATACCTGGAAAGTATTTGTAGTGAAATTTTTGATGAGGGAAAAGTTGTATTGTAAATATATTGTTATAGTATTGAAATACTTGTCCAAGAATGAAAGTTTATATGTTGTTATTCTTTAAAGTAATTTCTTGGAATGTTGGTTATGAAAAGAATATATTATCAAAATATTGATAGAATCTAATTCATGGATTATGGTTATAATTCTTTTAGATGTTGTTTCATTCTTTTCATTGTAAATAAAGGAAATGCTAAATGCTAGTTTTATGATTTGAAAAGTATTTAAGTTCCTAGTTTTAGCAATGTGTTATGTTGAGTTTAATTATGATTTAATATAGCACTTCATTTCCTTTTTGGAGAGAGTTGGTTATTTTATGACTAATGGATTGGTATGGGGTTTTGGGCATTAACTAGAGCCATATTAGAAAACCCTTGAGTCAAGGTGTACCCAATTTTTGTAGGAGCTACAATGAGGCAATAACTAGGTATTTGTAAATCTTGGTAGGAGTTGTAGTAAGGCAATAACCAGATATTTGTGAATTATACACCTTGAATGGTGAGGCTTGGGTGTTCCAAAGTGGTGAGGCTTGGGTGTCCCAAAGTGGTGAAGCTTTTGGATAGTCTTAAGTGGTGAGGCTTGGAAATATTCCTAGCAGTGATGTCTAGGAATCTAAACGATGGATTGGTATGGGATAATCCAACAAATCACTCATAAGATAATATAGGGGTGGCACCTTGAACAATGAAGCTTGGATAACTATGTTCATTAGGTGAGTGGTAATGGCCTCTGTAAACCCATGAATGTGCAACTAACTAAGCACTAAGGCATCACACTAGAATAATACTACATAGATAGACTTTTGTAGGGTTATGGAGTAGGCATTCCCTTTTAAGTGTTATGGGCCTTAAAGGGTAATCCCTATGGCATGTTCAAGTTTTCCTATACCAATGAAGGTATAGGAAAAGTGGGGGATCATTGATGGTGTCTTTTCTAAATGGTGGGGTTTGGAAAAGTGAACCCTAAAAGTATGAGAATTTGGCCACTCTTGTCTACTTGAGTGTCGTCTACAGTGACGTTGAACCCAAAATGTGGTTATACCTTATACTACTAAAAAATATTAGGACTTATTTATGAATGAAAATGAAAAAAATCTCTCTCCCTTGTTATAAATGAGATGCCTATTTGCATAAGGGGAGGAGAAAACCAAATTTAGAACAAAAAGAATTGGCATCTCACCCTAGTGAGAGAAGAAGGCTATAGGTACATATAAGATTCACAAATAGAATAAAATGATTTGAAGAAGAAGAAGAAGAGTGGGTTCCTCCAAATGAAGATGGAAATCAAAACATGAAACCTTTAGTGATAAATTTAGTGGTATAAGAAGAAGTCCCACATCAAGTGATAGGAATAGTATATCCTCAATTGGAATAGCAAGAGTTACCTCAATAATTGTATGGGCAAAGGAGGATACAATTAACAATATGATACTCAAATAGGACAAATACCTTTGATATGGAGATACCAAATCTATATGAAGGTGTCACAAATAAGGAGTTGGCTAGTGATATGGCACCAATCGAAGCTATCTGTATATTAAAATCACAGGGCTTAAATAAGCCATACAAAATACCAATGTCGACAATAACAACCAAGATAAGTGTTGCTGGCCTACTCTATGGAATACAACTTTGGCGACATTATAAAAATATCGACAATTAAAAATATTGGCACATAACTTTAGAAAAATAAAATAGAAATGAAAATGAAAATCCTAAAGTCTAAAATCTATCCTAAATCAAGCCTCATCACTCGTACCAAGAACAGAAGCATTGGACTCCAATGCTTTTAACAAATAGGGAAAATCTCGGGATATGAGGTGAGTAGAAACCTAGCGAGCTTGGTGTGGAGACTAGCCATGACGGGCCACCAGATATGAAGTAGAAGTACCTTGGCAAGTCTGTCGAGTCTTCATATCAAAAAGTGTATCGACAGCAAGCGAAAGTTGTGCATCAGGAACCACATCAGCAGGATGACTGATAGCTGGAACTGATTCCAAGGTGGAATCATAGTATGGCTTGAGAAGATCAACATTAATGACGTCATGAATGCCTAGATGAGCCGACAGATCCAGGTGAAAGGTATTATCCAAAATCTTCTCAATGATGGTATAAGATCTATAGTGGAGAGGTTTGATTTTTCTATGTACCTTATCCACAAAGCGTTGCATGTCGAGATAAAACTATAATTTGTCACCAAATTGAAAGTGATGAGGAGTATGATGGTGGTCCATTTTTTGTCATTGTTTCTATTGAGTCTTCTGAAGAATCTGAACCACCTTTGATTGAAGGCTTTGCAAGTGTTGTATGAACAAGCTGGCCTTTTCTTGTTCCTTCTGAATGTGCATGGTAGATGGTGCGAGCAAGGACAAGGGCAACTCATAAGGAGCCAATGGCTGAAAGCCAAAACAAACCTCAAAAGGAGAGTGCCTAGTAGAACTATGAATGGCCCTGTTATACGCGTGCTCAATGTGAGTGAGGCTTAAATCCCACTTGGCTGGAGTGGAATGATGATAAATCCTCAAACTCTGCACAAGCGTATGGTTAACTACCTATGTTTGCCCATCGGATTGTGGATGATAAGCAGTAGAGAAGTTAAGTGAAACTCCTAAGATCTTCCAAAGGGACCACCAAAAGTGACCCACAAAGCGTGAGTCTCGATCAGAGACAATGCTGGTAGGAAGACCAAAAGAGCGCCACACTATCTCAAAGAAAAGTTGAGCCAAGTCCTGAGTTGTACTCGTCTTACGACATGGAATGAATTTGGCCATCTTACTAAATCTGTCCATGATGACAAAGACACAATCATGTTGTCTCACTGTCATTGGAAAACCGCTCAAGAGGTCCATGGAAATGCTCTCCCAAGGATTATAAGGAATGGGTAATGGCATGCTCAAACCCAATCTCTTGTTTGTGTATTTAGAACGGTTGCAGATGGTACACTGTCGCAAGAAGTGAAGGACATCTCTCTACATGTGAGGCCAAAAGAAAAATCTTTGAATATGATGAAGAGTTTTCTACTTGCCAAAGTGTCCTCCATAAAGTGTAGAATGAGCCTCCTTCAAGAGGGACTCCCTATGCTCACGGGGAACACACAACTTATCCAATTTGTACAACATTCCATCCTGAATATGAAAGTCACGAAGGGCTCTCAAATTTGAAGAGGAAGGATGAGAAAGTTGTTGAAAGACTGTGCCAAAGTTAGGATCCAGAGGATATTGTGAAGGCCATGACTGGAAGCCAATATGAGACATAGTTACAACAGTCAATGCATGAGCTGATGGAGGTCGACTGAGACAATCTGCCACTGCATTATTCTACCATTTCTTGTATTTGATCACCAAATGTAATTGCTACAAATATGATGCCCACTTCATGTGTCGAGCTTCTTCTATTTTGGACTGAGATTGAAGAAACTTAAGGGGCATGTGGTCAGTGTGAACCACGGTCTCTTTACCCAATAGGTAATGCCTCCAATATTTGATGGCCTGCACCAAAGCATACATCTCTTTATCATAGGTGGAATAATTTTTCTTGGCCTCAAAAAAATTTTTTGAATGATAGGCCACTGGATGGCCATTTTGTTTTAGCACGGCTCCAAGTGCATACTATGAGGCATCTGTCTCAATCTCAAAAGGTTGGGCAAAATATGGCAACACAAGGACATGTGCACTACACAACTTGCATTTCAAAGTGTCAAAGGCTTCCTGTTGTTCCTTTGTCCACTGAAACTGAACCTTGATCTTTGTCAAATGGTGCAGAGGAGCTGCAATGGTGGAGTAACCTGCAATGAACTTGCGATAGAAATTAGCAAGTCCTAGAAAACTCCTTAACTCTGTGACAGAAGTAGGAGTTGGCCATTTGAGGATGACTTCAATTTTTGCAGGATCCACTTGAACTCCTTTTTCATTGATTACAAATCCCAAATAGGCAATGGAAGTTTACCCAAAAGAACACTTGGGAAGATTAGCATACAATTGATTCTTCTAAAGAGTTTGAAGAACATACTCCAAGTGCTCAAGATGACATTTCCAAGTTGGGGAATACACAAGGATGTCATCTAAATAAATGATTATAAATTTTTCCAGACAATCACGGAACACTTCATTCATTAGTCGCATGAATGTGGTTGGAGCATTCGTAAGACCAAAAGGCATGACAAGCCACTCAAAAAGCCCCATTTTAGTCTTGAATGCAGTCTTCCAGGTATCTTCTGCTTCAATTCTGACTTGATGATATCCACTTTTGAGATTGATCTTGGAAAATAATTTAGCTCCTTGGAGTTGATCCAAGAGATCATCAATTCGTGGAAGTGGATATCAATTTTTTATGGTGATCTTGTTTAATGCTCTAAAATCAATGCATAGTCTCCATGTACCATCTTTCTTTAACACAAGCAAAATTGGTGAAGCACAAGGAGAAGTGCTTGGTTTTATGAATCCTTTTGCCAACAGATCATGGATTTGTCTTTTAATTTCTTCCATTTGCACTATTGAGTGTCTATACATTGGAGCATTAGGTAGTGAAGCAGCAGGAACAAGTTCAATGCTATGATTAATTTACCTTTGTGGAGGAAGACTTGTAGGTTCTCGAAAAACTCCTGAATATGATTGTAACAATGAATTAACTGAAGCATGCATATGTTGTGTTTGCTTGGGTGGTTGATTGCCTTCATTATGTGGTCTGATGAAGATGAGTGCCAATTCCCTTGCTTGATTTACAACTTTGCGTGCTTGTCTACAACTGAGCATCAAATTTTGTGGTGTTTGTTGAGTGCTTCTGATTATGTAGGCCTTACCATATTTGTGCAAGGTATATGTATTTTTGAACCCATCATGAATAGACTTCCTATCATATTGATAGGGTCTCCCAAGCAACAAACCACAACAATCCATTGGAGTGACATCACACTCAACTGTGTCCACAAAGGAGGGACTGAAAGCAAAAGTCACTATGTAGGTGTGTGTGATGTCCAATGAAATCCCATTATCCTTCCATCCTAAAGGATACGAATGAGGATGGGGATTCATAGGCAACTTCAATTTGTCGACAACGGACCTCGCAATTATATTCTTCTGCGAGCCACTATCGATGATACAATCAATTACAAAGGAATCATTAAGGTGAACCGTGGTCACAAACAAGTTCTCACGATCCCCTTTTGAAGTGTTTACAAGGGTTATTTTGTTTAAACCATCCAATTCCTTGTAGATATTTCTTTCACCTGTAGCCTCAATGGGACCTTCTTAAGGCTTCTCATTTGAAGGATTTACAACTAGGGACTTCTTTTTCAAATTTTTCAACTTAAAACATTGATGTCTTTGATGGCCCTTCTTCTTACAATATGAACATTCCACAAAATATTTAGAAGACTTTTGAGAAGAAGAAGAGGAAGAAGAAGAAGAGGGAGAAGAAGAAGAAGGCTTAGCCGCCTTAGATTGTTGTTGAGAAGCCTTCGGATTTCCTCCCATCGATGAAGACCGCGTCCCGCGCGATGATTCTTTTAATTCCTCCTCCACAAGAATGGTTTGATTGAAAGCCATATCAATGCTCAAAATGGTCTTGTACTTCAACTTGCGATAGAGTGGTTCCTGCAATCCACTCTTAAATTTGGTGACAAGTTGAGTAGCAGTATCATGTATAGAGTTCAAAATACGCAACTTATTAAATTGCAAAATATAATCATGAACACTCATGTGAGCAGTTTGTCGAAGACGGAGCCATTTGATTTGAAGGTCTTCGACATAGTTAGAGGGATAAAAATTGCTCTTTAATACACGTTGTAACTCATCCCATGTATAAATGGGATTTTGGGTGCTTTGTCGATCTGTGACAAGGATTTTAGCCAGACCGGACAACTTAAGCTTAGCAAAAGCAACTTGTTGGGCTTTCTCCAACTTTGTATACTCGAACCAACTGTCCATGTCCAAAATCTAGTTATTCAGTACCTTCGGGTCCTGCGATCCATCATAAATGACAACATCGCAATGTGGCTGAATATCTTGAGTTGTGACCTTATCGGCCAAAACACTCACAAGTTGAGTGAGTTGGGCCATCTTATCAACTAAATCAGCAGCCATTTGAGTCAGAGTAATCACCACAAGGGTTTACAATGGAAACACAAAAGTTAAAAGTGCTTTCAAATGTTTAGAGTTTTAACAAAAAAAAATGTAATTCATTAAATAAATAAATAAATATATATATATATATATATATATATATATATAAATAAATAAATATATATAAATATATATATATATATATATATATATATATATAATTTTTTTTTTTTTAAGATATGTTAACAAAGATAACTCACAAATGTCAAATAAATAGAATCAGTCACATGACCATGTTCAAAGTGCCTTTTATAGAAGTGGCCCCCTATGTGAATAAAATAAAGGTAATGCTAATATCTTTTCAATTAAACTGCAGCCTGAATCTTTTTGGATGACCTGCGATCAAGTGGGATGAATTTTTGGCATCTATTTCGTGGCTCCACTCTTTCGTCAGCCCGAACACAGCTGGTACAGGCACAGCATGCAGTAGCAAGGGCAAGTAAACCCAGATAAGTTGCGAAAGGATTACGGTAACCGTCTACACGTGTTGGATACGTCTTTGTCAACGGAGAGAAGCCCGTAGCACAGGGCCACAGAGCGGATGCCGTTATCAGAAATTGCAGAAGATGAAATGGGTGTGCGTCGTCCCATAATTTGCAGTAAAAACAGGTTAAATTGCCTCCAACAGGGCGTCACCGGCATTGATTTGCTGCAGTAAGACGTGGCCAAAACGAGTATTAGCTGACCAGGGTAATCGCCACACAGAAATCGAATTGAAGGGATATATGAGC
Organism: Wollemia nobilis; assembly: GCA_028583015.1. Classification (NCBI taxonomy): domain Eukaryota; kingdom Viridiplantae; phylum Streptophyta; class Pinopsida; order Araucariales; family Araucariaceae; genus Wollemia; species Wollemia nobilis. The sequence goes on from JAQPPZ010016704.1 coordinate 15,793,856, forward strand.
TAGCACTCACTGAGTAGGTAAATTTTGTACTCGAGGTTTGCAGAAGCTTGAAGCAATGGATTGCCTTATCGGCGATGTTAAATTTGTTTCCGATGCCTCGCGCCAAAGATAGCAGGCGATTCAATCTGACTGCCAATGCCACCTTTATGTGGAATTTCTCTACCAACGATGCAGAGAGCTCCTGAGCGGCTGAAGTTAGCAGTCAACCTGCAAAAACTTGTACCTGCAAAAGTCGTACAGAGAGCTTGGAATACAACACCGTCACGCGGACACAGAGGTAAATCAGATACAAAGGGCGATGATTTTTTTTTCTACATAACATCGTCAATCGCGGACTGTTGCAGTCCTCGACAGGTAAGCAGGCAGGCAGCAGTGTTTATTAGCTAACGCAGTCAAATCGTGTAGGCAAAAATCAACACATGCAGATGCAGAAAATCATCGCAATCAACAGGATCTCTCAACTGCCAGAAACACGGGGTGCCAGCTGCAATCTGCTGCAGTTATAGATCATCAGGTCCCCTTAGCACAGGGCCACAGCAAACTCTCTGGTTGGACAGCCAATAACGAAGTCTTCACAAAATTTGTGCAAATTGTCACTACAAAACAAAAATTGTTGATTTCATCAACAATTCCGCAGCTCTTTTGCAATAGACTTAAGAGCTTCTAACAGGACTACTGAATGAGTGAGGTCGAAAATGACCCAAAACCTCACCAATCAAGCCGCTTTGATGCCAAATCTGATATGGAACCAATCGTAGCTATCTGTACATTAAAATCATAGGGCTTAAATAAGCCATACAAAATACCAATGTCGACAATAACAGCCAAGATAAGCGCTGCCGCCCTACTCTACGGAATACAACTCTGGCGACAATATCAAAGTGCCGACCTACTCTACGGAATACAACTCTGGTGACATTATCAAAGTGGCGACATTATCAAAATGTTGGCAATTGAAAATCCTAAAGTTTAAAATCTATCTTAAATCAAGCCTCATCAGCTAGACATATCTTATTAGTCCAAGTAGGTATGATACACCAATGGATGCACAACTAGGAATAATAATTGCATGAGGAATATGAGATATTGTGAGCGCATAATGCAAGACTTTGAGGATAAATCATTCAAGAATTGGATGATACAATACAAATACTTGATGAGCAACATGCTACAAGGCAACAAGAGCTCAAGAAATAGGAAGAAGAAGAAGAAAATATACAAGTACAAGAAAGAGCACAAAGAATTCAAGAAGGTTTGAAACAAAGTACTAGTAGGGATGAATGATCACAAGTGGAACCAAGGGATCTAATGCAAGATCCTTCAATTACAAATGAAGTAGTAGAAATACTATGGAGAGATATTGAAGAAGATACTATGTCACTAGGATAAACAAGAAAATGGAAAACAAATTTTAGTGATGATGGAGTTACCTTAGTGGTCATGAATAGCAGTAGTGCAGAATTCTTATAAATAACCCAAGAATAACAAGTTTACCTCAAAGTATAAAATTATATCACAACATGTTAACAATTTAGAAGGAAACTAAGGGATGTGAGGAGACTCCAAAGGATAATGTATGTCACCTAGATGTACCTTGCAATAAGAAGATAGTTGCAATGACTCGAGCATTGACTCTATTTTTTTATAACAACATAGGTAAGTCTTGCCAACTTGTGAACCACAAAGGTATTTGAGGTGATTAAGATGTGTGAATTGTAGACTAAGGTCCCTAGGACAACTGTTGCCAAGTACTAAACATCTTGAAGGGTATTTTTCCAATATAGAAGTTGTTGAAATTACTCTTACACTTGGGAAAGAGGGAATCAATTAGACAAAAACAAACAATAGCAAGGTGTCCCAAGTACCATAGGAAGGCAACTAGGCTATCAAGGAGGCATAAGACAACTTAATCAAGTTAGAAGTTAGTCAAATCCTCTATCTTGTGGGTTGAGGGGAAGGAATCAACGTCCTACCTCTAGATGGCCTAGTCGATGTAATGAATTTCAACAAGCATATTTCAATTTAACAAGGAATACGTAGAGGGTACACATCTCCCAGGGTGGATCTTTCTAACCCTCTAAGGGACCATATTCCAATAGAGAAAATTGGTTGCAACCACTAGTGCATCATCAGGGATCAAGATCAATAGAAGTGGGAAGAGGATTACTCTAAGTGGGTGAGATTCAACCAAACATTTGACGAGGTACAATAGTAAGAGTGCAAGACCAGAAAAGACATATTCAAGGAAGAAGAGAGTCTATAGAAATGGGACAAGTATGATTTCAAGAAGAAAGTGACTGAACTAGGTGAAGGACCTACTCACCAAGTTTAGATGTAATCCTAGTTCGAGAAGATAAAAGTAGAAGTTTTTCAAATGAAGATCATGTAGCAAGGACCTTCTCAAGTCAATACTTATTGAGCATACAAGACAGAGAAAATACCAAACAAGACAATTATAAACCTACCAATGAATCAATAGATTGGATTTAAATGATCGTACGATTAAGGATTGTACGATTCTTGAATGAGATCATATAATTCCAACAATAATAGATTGTACGATTGGAAATCATATAGTCCAAGATGAATATGGTGATACAACTCAAGAAAAATATAAAAACCATAAAAATACAAACTATACAACTCTAGGTGAAGATAAAACTTGTACAAATCCAAATCATACAATGGGTAATGAATAAAATTGTACGACTAGTCAATTTGATCCAAACTGTACAACCTTAATAGTTGATGAATCATTGAAACAATAGGCTGACATATCAGCATGTGAAATTGTATAAGTATAGATTAATTTAACCATATGATTTATGCATCAACCATAAAAAAAAAAAAAGTAAAACATAAAAAGTGCATGCAAGCATTAAGGTGGCAGTCATCTATATATTTGGCCATTATAAACTAGTTTAGAATATTATAAAAGGGTACATGAATAAATATTTAAACATAAACCAGAAGGATGAAGTTCCAAAAGAGAACTAGACGATGAAAGTTGAAGTGCATATGAAGCTTGGTTGAAGTAGAAAGAAGATAGGGTTTAAAAAAATAACCTAGCTACCATCAAGATATATGGGTATAAGAACCTCACCAGAAGAGAAGCATAAGGGTTTTGGGAAGCAAGGGCCCATGCAACATGAGGAAATTTATAGAATAGCAAACAAGAAAAAATGGCATACATCGAGTAGCAAGTGGGCCAGATATTTAATAAGCCCCCATAAGTAAATGATGTGATAAGGGTACTTATTCACCAAAAACCTCTCAGGAGTTTTGTAAAGGGGAGAAAAAACTAGGGTGCATATGAGTTATACTAGTGAGGCAAGTTGGTTAACTAGGAAAAATCATTTTACAAAGTTGCAAAGGGCAAAGAAACTAAAATCCTACAATTGCATGCATGAAATTGGATAAATAATTAGTGAATAATATTGTAGCACAAAATTTTTGGACATTACAAATGAAAGCATGCCAAATCAATTCTCAAAAGACACATGTACGATTGCATAAGAATATTGTACAATTGCATGGAGAAAAATTGCACCAAACTGAAGCAAAATGCATTATATGATTGGGATAGGGTAAAATCATATGAAGAAAAAAAGTGACTATACAATTGTGCAAAAGGAAACTATATGATTATTGGATGAAATTGTACTGTTGGAAAAAATTATATGATTGCTAAGTGAAATCATACAGTTGGAAGAAATCATATGATTACTGAGTGAAATCATACAATTGGTAGAAATCATACAATTGTTGAGTGAAAATGTACAATTGGAAAAAATCATACAATTGTTGAGTGAAATCATATAGTTGGAAAGAATCATACACTGAGTGGAATCATACAATTGGTAGAAATCATACAATTGTTGAGTGAAAATGTACAATTGGAAAAAATCATACAATTGTTGAGTGAAATCATATAGTTGGAAATAATCATACACTGAGTGGTAAAATTAGACGTTGTACACCAGAATCATACTATTCAAGGAGGAGGAAATTGTATGGTAATAATTAGGCAACATGAACACTACAAAAATATGAGTTAAGGGAAAATTTTATGTGAGCACATACATATTATTGTTGGACAAAGAATTGAGCGTTCACCAGGCCCATTGCATCAAAGGGAACTATGGCCAAGATGGAAAAAAAATTATTTCCAATCCAAGAAGAACCAACTTATTACATGCAAATATGAGGATGAGGGTTTCAGTCAAGATGATGATGTTGTTATCATCCTTGTATAGGACAAGGTTATCACCTATGGTAAGGACATGGCAATCTATGTAGTGATAATATGGAGGAACAAAATTAGCCTTGTAGGGAGCAGTAGAGGGAACCTCCTAGGACACACCAAAGAGAACTTTGGAGTGAAGTTCTTAAGGAAACAACATCCAAAGACCATAGTGATACACAAAGTGAAGGAGAAGATGCACAAATAGCATTTAAGAATATCACCTTCACTCGTCCAATATAAAAATATTGTTGTAAGTGGTGGAATGAGACTTTGAAAAAGCATGAATTAAAGGTAGCATTGGATAAATTTGATGTGAGTATTCTAGCATAAGTACCTCCTTTTGATAGAAACTTATTCAATGTGTAATTTTTATATATCATGCAATCATATGATGCCAATAGAAACTGCACTTTTATCTGCATTAAAAATTGATATATTAGAGTAGATTTCTTAGCAGAGATTTTTTTGTGGACATTTGATCTACCATAGGGAGGACAACCTATAAATAAGGGACATGTGGATCTGATTGAATGGTATCAATTTATTCATGACTTTATGGTCCTTAAATCTCCAATGAAAACCAAGTATTTTGGTCTAAGAGGTTAAGGAATAAAACAAAGTCAATTGAAGACTCAAGAACTTCAATGTGTCATGAATATTATGATGTCATGGTTGTTCGATGAAACACAATCATCAAAAATTCTCATGGTTGGCACAATATGTGTAAGGTATAATGAAATGAGTGTAGTACAATTGGGGCACATACTTATCACAAAGGATCTAGAGATTACTATAATAAGAAACTAAGAAATTCTCCATGATTTTTCATGTGATTGGAGTTACGTTGGATGCAGTTTCTTAGGTTGGCATATATTTTTATTGAATGATAGCACCAAGGTATTTTTCCAAATATTAGCATTCAATTTTAAGATGTGTAAAATTAGTACTAATCAAAAAGACCACTCCATACAAGTCGAAGACTAAGAAAAATGCAAGAAAACTAGATCAAGTTGTAGTTGAAGAGAGTGAAGCTTTAGAAGAGGCAGTGCATCATAGACAAAAAAGGAGAAGTAAATTGAATCTAGAGTATAAACAAGATGATTTTATCCTTGAACAATTGCTACACGAGCAGTCAATGCTTCAAATGAGAAAATAAGAACCAACAACAAGTCCTATACAAACAAGGCAACAACAAGAGCAAGGAAAATGGCTACAAGAACAATACCTTCTAGTACGTAGTGAGAAAAAATAAGTATTGGCTATAGATTCAAATAAAGAGGTTGGATTAGGATTGGTGGATATAAATCATGCAAAATAAGAATACCATCCAAAATAAACCTATGGATCACCTACTCTGATATATGCAAATGAATTTGAATTTATGGAAGAAGCAAAACAATAGATAGAGAAGGTTGCAACACCATCAAGAGCTAGAGTGGGAAGTCAAAAAAGATAAGGAAGTAGTGGTTACACCACCAAAAAATAAGGAAAAATAAATTAGAATTATTGTGAGAGGCGACAACAATATAAAACTAATCGGGGATGGGAAGGTTGAGGATGGAGAACAACATGATCAAATGCTAGAACCATAGGAATAGATTATAGAGCAATGGGATCCAATGGATGAATAATAGGTGCAAAGTGATGTGCAACAAATCCAAATAGAAACCAAGAAAGATATTGTTATTGAAAAGTAAATCTAGTAGAGCTTGTAATAGAATAGGTAGATCAAGAACAAACAATATTAGATTAGATCAACCAGCAAGAAGAGACCAAAAACATGCAATTGGAAGATATTAGAGAAATACCTTCAAAACAAGAAGTAATGAAGGAGGAATAAATACATGGGACGTTACAAACACTTTTTTTTATTGAAACACCCATGTTTGGGATCTCTGATGGAAAAGAAGAATAAATTGATGAACGGGTAGACCAATTTTTGAACAAGTAATAGAAATGTTTCTTACTACTCAATTACAATTTCGTATGGGCTATGTAGGATAGCTAAAATATTAGAAGGAAAGAGCTTTTGATTAAATAGATAAAGTGATTAATTGGGTGTGCAATGAAAAAAAAAGTTAGCTAAAATCTATGTGCAACAACCTTAGTAGTTACTTGTTGGAGTGGTAGAAGTCAACGAATTATCAAAAGAAACAAAAACCAATTAGAGTGCCTCAAAAAACATATATTGACTTAAGTACATCCCATATATGTCTATAAAATATGGCAAAAATGGAATACCAAAGAGCACCACCAAAGTTGTTATTCTTGTTTCATAAGTACAATTTCCTAACACATAATGGCTTACATTAGGATTGTATCATATCCATCAAACCAAGGAAGCACAACAAGGAGAAGTAGAAGCCACACAAAATAAAATGGCTGCTATAGAGGATGAAATCAAATAAATTAAGAAAGAAGCTAAAACTAGGTAGAAATATATAGAGATTGAGATGAATGGTATGAAACAGGCCTTCAAACATAAGATAAAAACTTGAGAGGAACAATGGAAAATCATAAAATATCAAGTAGAAGAACAAAGAAAACAACTACAAGAATAAGAAGAGTTGTTGAAAATATATGCAGATCAATTGAAACAACAAGAAGAGCAATTGAAATTGAATAGTGAATAACTCATAAATTGGGAAGAACAATTGAAATTTGACGATGAGCAATTGAAGAATCAAAAATATTAGTTGAATAATGAAGGAAAATTTGTAATGGCCCTCCCTTGGTAGGACTTAGTCCTAACACTTATTTTATGTATTGATGTGTGGATATCTAATGCATAATCTTACTTGGTGTTATTAAGATGTATTGATAGCTGCATTTTTATCCTTTGTTATATTATATGGAGAATATGGTACTATTGATGAATTATATGGATGCAAGAAAAGGTACTCTCATGGGTGGATTGGTATGGGACAACCACCAAATATGAGAGAAAATTTGGAAAATGATGGATGACTTGTTCATTGACAGCTCAAGGATAAAATAATACCCTTCATTTAGATGCATTGCATATATGCTTGTTGTTTGAATACATTGTTGGACCATGAGATTGCTATTGGCAAAGGAGTCATCCTTAGTAGGTAGGGGATAATATTTTGGTTATCTTAAAAATTCACCTCCTTATGAAAAAATAACAAGATGCATATTATTGATTTGCAAAATCTTTGTATTGCTTGAATTTTTGTTTGGAAGGATGGAATTGGTTGATTAATCCAATGAAATATTAATATCAATATTAAAAATTGGTAGGTCCGAGGTGTAGACCAATTGGTTCATCCAAACCCCATAAGGGGGGCAGAGGCCCAAGGTTCAAATCTCAGACCTTGTCGAACTAAATGCTTGTCCCTTTCTTGGTGCTTTCGACGGCGTAAAAGGTTTAAAATGATTGTGGCATGGCAATTATAGGGGCGGACTGGGCAAAGATATGTGTGGCGGCTTTTGGGGCGAACAACGCAGAATACTGTGGCAGCCATAAAAGTTGGACAACTTGCCCAAATTCATGGTGGCTATTGATTCCACCATGTAAAATATATATATATATATATATATATATATATATATATATATATATATTAACAATTGGTATTAATTGGTAAGTAATTAATTTGATTGCCTTATTGTTAGAGGTAATAATATTTTGGATGAGATATTAGATTAATTACTTATAGTTGCTTTAAATTATTAGCCTTAATTCTTAATAATTAATTAGAATTTCTAATGTTGGAAATATTAAGGAATATATTATTATTAAAAAAGGGAATTAACTAATAATAAACCTTTGTTTAAGTTAAGTATTAGAGTTAGGATCTACTCATAAACCTCTTTACTAACGTTCACTGAGAGAACGTTATGAGTTGGGCAACATGGAGAGCGGCTAGATCAACCAGTGAGACCATGGAAATATCCTCGAAATGCATGGAATAGCTACCAAAACTATTTAAGATGGAGATTTTTGTAATTTTTGGGGTTGTTGATAGAGGAATTGGATCACAGTAGCAGAGGAGTGAAAGGAGAGCACTGGGAAGGATGAGAATCTTTGGTTTGCACTGCAAAGGAGGTAACCTTTATGTGATTTATTCTTATTGAGTTGCAATCTAGATTATTATACATTGTAGTGGTTGTATGCTTTCAAATATCTTGTTATTCTATATGCTTTGTTATGTAAGTTGTGCCAAGTTTCTTTGGTTATAGTTTTGTTGAGGTTCCTTACTATGTGTAACCTAGAATCTAGCACCTATGTTTTAGTTGGATTTGCACCCAGGTTTTGAGTTATTTGTTGCTTGAGTTGTTAACCTTTGTTGTTATGTTGAGCTATGGTATCTTTATGTGTTGTTTGTGTATCTATCCTATGGTTTTTTGTGAGCACCTCCTTGTGAGTTCCTCCCTATGAGCACCTCCTTATGAGTGCCTCCCTGTGAGCACCTCCTTGTAAGAACCTCCTTGTGAGCACCTCAATGTGAGCACCTCCCTATGAGTACCTCCCTATGGGTACCTCCTTGTGAGCACCTCCCTATTGAGCACCTCCCTATTGAGCACCTATGTTATATGTGTTCTTTCTAGAGCTTTTTCCTTACTCAAAAGCATGGAAATAAATATGCTTTATTCTGTATAAGGTTTCTTTTTGTTTTAATCATGGTTTGAAGCTTGTGATGGTGATGTTGTGCTTTGTGTATCACCTGAGTTTTATATTTATTAAAGCACAAATTTATTTTATTTCTTTCCTTGCTCTTTCTTCATAAAAGTAGCTTGTTCTTATGGTTTTTTCCCTTTCCAAATTTGGTAATCATAGTCTTTCTTTTGTATTGCTAACATCCACTTTTAGAAGGAGTTTTTGGAATGTCTTATGGGTGAATGTAGTGTTATCATTTTGCTCTCTTGATGTTTAAAATAAAGAAAGTTGCTTGTCTAGTTAAAATATAGACCGTTGTATGCTTAAGTTATTATGTTAGAAAGAAATAAAATTCCTTTAAGTGTTTATGTATGATGTTAAAAAAAAAATTAAATGGGTTATTATAAAATATTGATGAATAAATGTGATGATTGAAAAGAAAAGTATTTATTAAAAGTTAGTTTTCTATTTAGTTGCTTGGTTGGAAAAATTGGGTCATGGGGTTTTGTAAAGAAAAAAAAATGGTGTTATAATGGTTCTCCTGAGACTTGAGTAGGTAAGAAAACCATTATGAAGAGAAGTATGGGATTCTCTCCTTGTTGGATTGAAATGTATTTTATTGCTTGGTTGCTTGCATTATGCATGGAACATGATTAGTTGCATTGCATGTAAGAGTTGTCTTGATCCCTAAAGTTATTCTAAGCTAAGATTGTGGACAAAGGAGCTATTCAAAAGAGGACATGGAATGAACCAATATTGAAAATTAGAACCTTTGTATTCTATATTTTGAAAAAAAATACTTGAAGAAAATTGTAATTGAAATTATGCAAGCTTATTGATGATGGAATGTAATGTAGTTACATTGTTCAGTATTTCAAGTTTTGATCATGGAAGAATGAAAAGATATTGTTGTTTTATGAAAGTTCTTGGAATATTGATTATGTGTGAAATTAAAAAATGAATTATGGATGAACTATGATTATAATCTTGTCCTTTCTTTCTTGTCAAGATAAATAAATTGCTAAATTCTAGTAGTATTGACCTTAGTGAGCCTGCGAAGGTGTGGTAACTAAGCACTAAGACATTACACCAAAAATATCCTACATAGATGGACTTATGTAGGGTTAGGGAATAGGTGTCACCCTTCAAGTGTTATGGCACTTAGAGAATAATCCCAATGCCATGGTCAAGTTGTCCTATATCAATGAGTATATGGGAAAGGTGTGGGAACCATGATTGACATCCTTTCTAAATGGTGAGGTTTAGAAATGTGAACCCCAAAAATACAATATTTTGACTACTCTTATCCACTTGAGTGTCGTTTACAACGATAATAACTCAAAATATGGTTATGCCTTATATATATACTAGAATGTATTAGGACTTCTTTGTGAACCTTACTTGTGACATTATATATATATATATATATATATATATATATATATATATATATATATATATCAATTTGGTTTTGGTGGGTTGTTACACAATTGCAACTTAAGGATCAAAAACAAAAAAGGATATGAAAATGTATAATAAAAATATTGTGGAATGAAGGCCACACTTCAAGTTAGATAATATTATTAGCAAGCTCATCAAACATAGTTAAAGTAGCAGGATCAGATGATTGCTAACAAGAATGAATATTTAGCCATCATAGCAAGAACGGAGGTGGAATTGATAGAAAAACTACGAAAAGGTACATCATAATGGGAGAAGTAGTTGTTATAGACCTTAGCCAAAGTAGAAGAGAAAGCAAATAAATATGGATTAAAGACCCTGGAACTCAATAATTGTGCTTCCAAATTCTTTAGGTCCAAGTTGCAGATCTACAAGTTGAGCAGAAGCAAAAGTAGCCAGCTAAAGGAAAGTAGTAAGTATAAGTATGGATGTTGACTGATTTAAAGGGGATGGAATATGTAGGTGGAAAATTTACCTCTCAAAAAAATAAGAAATAAAAGTGTTTAAATTGTAAATTTTGACAAATTGATAAAGTGTTGAAAATACAATGTAAATGAAATTTTGTGAAATGAGTGTGAAATGCAAACTAGACTCAAATTATATTAGATGAAATTAGGAAAAATGTAAATGAAAAGTGGTTTTATAAAAATAAAATTAGACTTTATTAAAAAAGTAAATTAACCTCTAGGATGATGGTTATGAGGTGGAAGTTGTAAATAATGTGTTGTCTCAAGAACTGCTTGGAATAACCTAGGTAGGTATTATAAGACCTATCATTCATCATCATTCATGCTTTTGAGAGGATATTGCACAATGTTGTGTTATCTTATGGATACTAAGGTTGTTAACCCTATGTATTTTTTATAAAATTTTAATGTTGCATGCAACATCCATGATTAATGCAAACCAAATTTACAAGTATAATTGTTTGTGCATGTGTTGAGAAATGAATGGTTTCATGGTAAAAATATCTTCTATATTATATGTATAGTGTAGTTGTAGGTGCCAATATTGTTAGGATAATTTTTTATTGCATATTTTGGAAGAGACACTAGCACAGGGAATCATATGGATAGCTACAGTGAATTGATAAACATAATATGTGATGAAATCATGACATGAAAGGAATGAATGGAACTTGACTAATGGTTGTGGAAAGATGGTGCATTCATAGTGTAAATTGAATGAATGAAGGAGAGAAGCAAGTTTTTGGTTGATCTTCACATAGATTTATCACTAAACGTATAAGGTTTTAGGAATTATACATTTTCTCAATGAACTATATGGTTAGCATACTGCTAGTTATAATTGAACGATTTGCCAGTTGAACGTTTTGACAGAATTGATAGATTGCCAACTGAATATTTTGGTGATTAAATATTTTATGTGGAATTACATATTTTTGGGTTCTACAGTTACACCATTATAATTTTTTTAACCATACAGTTATACAAATGTACATTTTGGATAGTTATAAGATTGGGAACCATACAATCGTACGATTGATATAACTACACTCTATAAATTAAGAATGAAGATAAGCTCAGTGTTTTACTTCTAAATATATCAACACTCCTTATCAGGAATACCACCACACATGCTATAGTAATATCATGTCCAGGACTTAAGATGCATATCCAAGTGGTTGAGGTAGTATAAGGTGCACATAAAACCTCAAAAGTGCATCTTTGGATAACACTAGGATGACTATTGATATTTATTGTACCCCAATGTAGCATTGAAGTTGATCTTGATAAAATAATTGATATAATTGATATGTCACCTTCTCAAACTCTAAACTATCTTAGGATCCCCCAAGGAAAAATCTAAGCGATCCATAGATTCATTTTCTAGCTAGCCAACAAGTGTCAACTTTTTACAAAACTTTTGAGGAGGGATGTAGTCTTCAAAGGGGGTGTTGATTACCTCTAATATTCTTAAATCCTACCTTTCATACATTTCTATCCTTGTGCTTCCTAATACCCATAGTTCGTTGATACTATACATAGCAACCATTGACCATGCCTTAGGATATATGTTGGTATAATACAATGAACAACATAGAGAAAAGGCAAGTTGCAAGCTTATTACAATGCTAAAATTTCTTGGGTTTTCATTTAGGATATCCAAGATCAAACCTTGCTTAGTATGAGGGGACTAGGACCCCTTATAAAATCACATGTAAATTTAAAGTAGCAACTAGAATTAGCTCAACTAGTTATATTCCTTAACAATTAAAGAGGATGACAAGGTTCAAATATTGCTAAACAATACATGGATAATATCTAAGCTTTGTTGCAATACCACTATGTGGTGATGATGTAATATGTGTGGGGCCTGTTTCAATCCCATATAACCAATTGAAAATAAAACATGGAGAAAGGGCTATTTTCTAAACCATTAGGACTTTTGTTAGTTACAAAGTCTAATATATGCCTTGGAAAAGCTCTACCTAGTTGTACGGTTTTCTTCTTAGAAACCTAGATGCTATATTCTTAGCCATAAAATATATAATAATCAGGGTCTATCCCTTTCACTATCTCATGTCCAATCCTCACCTCTCAAGATGAACTTCTCAATGGACCATTGCACTTAATAAATTTGATCTTGAGTTTGTTAATCCAAATACTATGAAAGATCAAGTTATTATTGTCCAATTAATAGCCACACATTTAGAGCCTAGTTGTCCCTTACAGATAAACTTTCTTGATGAATTAATCTTCAACCTAGAAGTAAATCAGCCTAACTCTTTAATTACATACATTTATGGTGCTAGATGTGTCAAATGAGTAGTGTTAGGATTCATATTGAGGACCCTAACTAATTGGGTTGAAACTTACCTCGAATATTAGCACGAGCATTAGTGTCCTTCTAGTTTTTCTTGAGGACAAGGTCCCCAAACCTCAAAAGAATGATTTCAAAGTTTCTTATAGTAATATCATCAAAGTCTATCCTGATAGGCTCGCAAATGCTCTAAGTCATAAATGCACTTTTTATCCAAAAGCTCCAATTAGTGCAAACAGTTTGTGTGATACTCATCACCGACCGAGGCATCTTGCAACAAGATGTGCAATAAGGGAACCTCAAGCTCAAAATAAAATATTACCTCAGATCCATATACCAAGACATATGGTGAGGCACCTATGGGGGTACACACGCTAGTGCGATAGGCCCATAAGGTAGGATAAAACTGGATATGCCAGTCATGATCGGTCTTACTAACCAACTTCTTCAAGATCTTGATCAAGGACTTGTTGGATGATTCAGCTTGTCCATTACCTTAAGGGTAATAAGAATTTTACCACCTATGCTGAATCTTGTATTTAGAACAAAAGTTATGAATATCCTTATTCTTGAAAGGAGTGCAGCTGTTAGAGACAATCATCGAAGGAATTCCAAACCTATAAAGAATCTAGTTGAAGATGAACTTGGAAACCTGGGCTCCAATCATCGTATCCAAGGGCATGGCTTCAACCCATTTAGTGAAGTACTTAGTCACTATAATGATAAACTTATGACCATCAGACAACACTAGGTTAACCTTCCCTATAATATCCAATCCCCACATGGAAAATGGTCAAGGGGAAGAGATAACCTGAAGGTCTTGAGAAGGAGCATGAACAAGATGGTCATGGTGTTGACACTTGTTATAGCATCGCACATAGTCGCATGCATATTTCTCCATGGAAGGCCAATAGTACCCCATTTGAAGGAGCTTTTTGGTAATAGCATTGCTGCTAAAATGACCTCCACATGAACCTTTGTGAGCCTCACTAAGAGCAAGTCGGGCTTCATCGAAGTTAAGACATTGCAAGAGGATACCTTCAAAAGAACATCGATACAAAGTATTTTTGATTATGATGAATCAACATGCTCTTTTACACAAAATCTTACGCTGATTATGATCTAAACCATCAGGTATCGAACCATCCTTAAGGAAATTAAAGATGTCGGTATACCATGGCTCAGATGGGGAATCTATGATGGTCAAACAATCTAATAGAACAAGACAAGAACCAAGTGATGCAGGCTCTCGGAGTTATCTAATGATAATCGATGCTTGATCATCTTCCAACTCTAAAGGGAACAAGGATGCAGCAATGGCCATGGCATCCACATGGTGGTTTGAGGATCTAGGGACATACTCTATGGTTACTCTATCGAACGAGGATAACAACTTGGTGAAAATATCCTTGTAGGGCTTAAGTTTATCATCCCGAGTCTGATAAACATTGTTAATCTGATTGACCACAAGTTGAGAGTCACCAAATATTGAGAGGACTCTAACCTACAAAGCTAAGGCTGCTCTAAGGCCAAGGATCAAAGCTTTATACTCTACAATATTGTTTGTGCAAGAGAAATGAATTTTGAAGGATAAGGGGATGAGTTGTTTTTGTGGGGTGACTAGAATGACTCCAACACTAGCACCCTTCATGCATCGGGCTCCATCAAAAAATAAATTCCAAGACTCTGGCTCTTCAACTTCAACGTTGAAGCACTCATCAAGAAACTCAACGACTAAAGGATGGGCAACTTCTAGGGAAGCGGAGGCTAACTGATCAACAATTACCTGACCCTTGATAGCCTTATGACCTATGAAAGTTAGGTCAAACTCACTAAGGGCCAACACCCACTTAGCAACTCGACCTGAAAGGTGGGGCTTAGACATCAAATAGTGCAAAGGGTCAAACTTTGCAACTACCAATATCTTATGGCTGAGCATGTAGTGTCTTAACTTCTGGGAAGCGAACACTATGGCAAGGAAAAGCTTCTCTAGGGGAGTGTACCTGGTTTCATAGCTAACCAAAGTTCTACTAATATAGTAGATAGCTCACTCTTTGTTTTGATCATCATGTTGGGCCAACATGGCTCCCAAAGCATGAGCAAGTGGTTGCTATGTAAAGCATCAAATGCCTACCAGGAATAGGGGAACTAAGATAGGCGAGGAAGTGAGATACTATTTGAGGTTATCAAAAGCTTTCTGACACTCAAAATCCCACTAGAAGACCACATATTTCTTAAGAATCTTAAGAAAGGGCTGACACTTATCGACTAACTAGGCAATGAACCGATGAATAGCCTGAAGCTTACCTTGCAGACTATGCAGTTCGATCAGGGTGCAGGGAGGAGGTATGTCAATGATAGCCACTATCTTAGTGGGGTCCACCTCAATGCCTCACCTAGAAACTATGAAGCCTAACAACTTGCCAGATGTGACTCCAAACACACACTTAGCGGGTTTAAGATGAACCTTGAAATATTGAAGCCTTTCAAAAATCCATCTTAAATCATGGACATGATCCTTTCATTCTATGGAGAGACC
This sequence comes from Wollemia nobilis, assembly GCA_028583015.1. NCBI lineage: Eukaryota > Viridiplantae > Streptophyta > Pinopsida > Araucariales > Araucariaceae > Wollemia > Wollemia nobilis. Next base: position 15,809,507 of record JAQPPZ010016704.1, read on the forward strand.
TAAGAGATCATCCACATAATCCTAGATAATATCATGCATCATGTCATGGAAAATATAATTCATGGTCTACTGATAGGTAGCTCCTACATTTTTCAAGCCAAAAGGCATGACTTTCCAACATAAGGTACCCCATGGAGTGATGAATGTTGTCTTGGCCTGATCTTTAGGGGCAATCAAGATCTGATTGTATCCTGAGAAACCATCCATGAGCGAAAGCATTCCACATTTGGTGGTGAAATCTATGATCTGATCTATGTTGGGTAAGGGAAAATCATCCTTGGGACATGCTAAGTTAATGTCCCAAATTTTGGTACATACTCTGATTGTTCCTTCCTTCTTAGCTATAGGAATGATATTGGAGATCTAATCAAAATAGTCAATGGCTTTTATAAAATCGACATCAAGGAGTTTTTGGAGCTCCTCCTTGACTAAAAGGGTGACCTTAGGATGCATATTCCTAAGTTTCTACTTAACATGCTTGGCACTAGGCTTAACTACCAAATGATGCATAACAAGGGAGGGATCAAGCCCTGGCATGTCGGCATATGACCAAGCAAAAATATCTTGAAATTCTTTTAACAAATTGGTCAATTGCTCATGCTCATCCATGGATAAGGCTTTACCTAGCTTAAGGATTCTAGGGGCTTCCTCAGAACCTATGTTCACATCTATGGTCTCCTCAATGAGAATGGATAACTCATCCTCAAGAGGAGGTGGGGCAGGAATCACTCCTAGTTGCTCAAGGTCCTCGGGAGACATAGAACCAAAGTCCACTTGAGAACTAGAAGACTCAACCTGCACTATGCAAGGGATAGACCCATCAAATAAGATATTATTTTGAGGTAGATCCTCATCTGTGGTAGATTGCTCTGGGGTTGATACCAACAAAGAAGGAGAGGGTGGCCCCTCATCCTCAACACTCCACTCTAAACCTTGATGAGATTCATCTAGAAGAGGCTCTTGATGAGAAGGATTGTCTTGATCCCAAGATGAGATTTTGGTTATTGATTCCTCTCTTATATTTAAATTTTCAAATTGCTTAGTTATGTTAAGGAATCTGATAAATGAAATTGAGCTAGATCATCTGGTGAGCAATATTCAAATGGATGAGGATCACCCAAAATAGTGACAAGTTGGTTTTTAAATTCAAATTTTAAACATTGATGAAAGGTGGAAGGGATGACCTTCATTGCATGGATCCAAGGATGTCCGAGAAGCAGATTAAAATATGAAGGGCAAGATACCACATAGAACAATGTATCTAAAATATTAGGTCCAACCTTAAGGGGAAGAGATATGGTATCGCAAGCTTCTTGGGACTCATTGTTGAAAGTTTTAATGATGTCACCGAATTTAGTTAAATCTTCCTCTTTTAATCCAAACTTTTGAAAAAAATGATATGTGCATAAATTAAGGGAAGAACCATTATCAATCATAACTCTCTTGATAAAAGTATCCCCAATAAATGCAGTGATGTAAAGGGAAGAATCTTCTTGCAAATTTGAGGAAGAAATATCGTCATCCGAGAATGTGATATGATGTATCCCAAGAGAACTTACAATATTGGCCATAGCACTAGGGAAAATATCTGGGGGAATAGATTGTTGTTTTAGAACATTTAGCAAGGCTTCTCCATGAGTAGGAGAAGTTTGCAAAAGTTCTAAGAGAAATATTTGCTGAAAAACTCATCTCCTATTGAGACCGTTGGATCTGTCGATTCTGCACCTATTGTTTTGAAGTCGTTGCTATCATACCAACCATATTACCATAAGGAGGTGGCACATTCTTATAAGATACTTGATTAGCTACTTGTTGACCTTGCTTAGGTACATTCTGATTAATCGTGGACCCTTGTTGACCATTTGAAGATTGAGAACTTCCTACATCAAGACGTCCTGCATCAATCAAATCTTGAACCACATGCTTCAACTTCTTACAAGAATTTTTCCAATGTCCTACTTTGTGATATGCACAATGTTGTCCTGCCTTGTACCAATTAGTTGTAGTATCTGGTTACCTTATGGGAGGTAACTCAATCATATTAGCTTCCAAAAGTTGTTGTAGAACTACTTCCATGGGTATGCCAAGTCTTGTGAAATTCCTTTGTGGAGGTTTTTGAAGTATTATCTTTTGTAGAGTGTTAGCAATGCTATTAACAGGCCTACTATCCATTACACCATCACCTACCACATGCTTATTCTTATACTATGACTTAGTAGATTTTTCTTCTTTTACTTTGAGTTGTCCTCTTCTGATAAGAGCTTGTTCCACTTTCTTTGCTAACTCAATTGCTTGTTCAAAGGATGTGATAGTAGTTGTTTCTAGTGCATAGGATAATTGTTCTTGCAAATTTCCAATAAATATTTCAAGCATATCTCAAGGAGGTAAAGTATATCTTAAGCATCCAACTAGACTTCTCCAACGAGATAGAAATTTTGAAAAACTCTCTTCTTTACCTTGTTTCAAATTATAAACATCTTTCATGGTCACATTCTTCTCAACATAAGCACTAAACTGTTGAACAAATAATTCTGTTGTTTCTTCAAAATTCCTCAAGGAATAATTAGGTAACCGATAGTACCACTCCAATGCCATGCCACCAAGACTTTTAGGAAATGTTTTTAGTAACAACATGTCATCATATATGAGATCATGGCATGTTGTTCTAAATCTTCTTAAATGCTCTATTGGATCTTTTGTCCCTTTATATATGGGTAAAACTGGCATAGAAAAGTGCTTAGGATAAGGTCTAGCAGCAACAATGGGGTCCAATGGTTGATTGCACATCTCTTTATAACTGTAAGTGAAACTAGAAGGCTGAATCATCTCCACTTTTGAAACTAACTGTTTTACCATATTTGTCAAGTTCTGCACCTCTGGATCATTTCTATGCAATGCCCCCAGATTCCCTAAGGGAGGTTGTTGAAGGGATACTTGGCCCAAGTTGGAAGTATTGATATTATTGTGATATGTGGCATCTTGTTGGGGAGGATAATTAATAATTGGTGGAACAGAAGCAAAATTGTTGAGATAAGTGGATTGAGGAGGAAATTGAATACAATTTTGAGTGACACTACTAGTTGGAGGATCTTGCGGATTTCCTCCAACATTGGTGGTTATAGTAGTGGCATAAGTTGGATGATGGACAAGATTACCATGATTCAAATATTCACTCAAGGAGTTATTATGAACATCTTAAGGAGGGACAATTTGATGATGAGATGTTCTAACGTCCTCGAGTAGGGCTTCCTCTTCTAGAGCCATATCCAAGGCATGCTTATGATACTTGTAAAAGCTCCACATATGTTCAAAATATTTAAAGGTAAGGTTCCCATTGGGTCCCCTAATAGGATCAAGACTATTATCAATCTCTTCATTTTTCTCTTCCTCAAGATTATGATTTTCTCTATCAATCTGATCATTTTCTTGGAAAATATCATCAAGCCTTAAAAGCCTTCATCCATTCCCAAGGTTGGAAGCCATTAGGAAAGGAAAGAAGGGCAGAGTGGAAAGGAAGAAGACCAACGAAAACAAGCAAAATATTCTTTAAGATATTTTTTAATATTTTTTGATCTAAACAAATAGAATTAGTGATCTTGTTTAGAGTTTTAAAAGAAAAGGAGGTGTTCACGTCGGGTTCACCAAAGAATGTAGAGGGGGAAAACTGCCCTACCATGTACGATTCTCGGTTGGATCCGCAAGGAAGCCAAGGTGACCATGGGGGTATGTTGTTCTCTACACCTCAATGTAAAATGGAGGGAGAAGGGTTCACCAGGAATGGTTTTAGGACTCACTCCAAGTCTAGGGGTTTAAGAATGTTTGATGTATTTAGTTTCAAGACAATCACCTATGTTTGGCCTTTCTAGATCTAAGCTATGAAAGATAAAGGACAATGCAAAAATACAGAATGCAAGAATACAAGAGCTAACCCTAGAATGATTCTTTACTTTGAATGATTTCTAACCTAGGTTTGCAAAGTAAAATCCTTTTGAGCAAGGGTTCAAGAGAAGATGCACAAACAATTTTAAAACCCTAAGTGCACACTATATGCTTTTTTCCTTTCAAATGCCTAGAATATTAAATAAAATATTAACCCTTTTTATTTATGATCTAGGGTTATGACAAAAATAAAAATCACACAACAAATAGCCTAAAGAATTATTAGGGCACTTATCTTATCCGGTGGTTGATCCAAGCTTTTATCTTTTATCCAGTGATATCCAATGATCTCTATTCCTGCAAAATAACTTGGCAAACACTTGAAAAATATGATTAGCGTTAGGGGGCCTACTTAGGTCGTTGTATAGCAATGCTTTGAGGCAAGTCAAGCCCCCTAGGTCCTTTTAATTGACCTTTGGAAGATGAACATGCACAATGAAATGCAACAGAACAGATTGATAAAATAGAGCATAAAATGCACTAATATGGTCTAAATGTAGCATATAACATAGATCTAGGGTTTGGGGGTAGCAGGTTACCCCCAAATGTGGTCTATGTAAAATCATGCCCTGCATGGAGCGACCACGATTTTACAGATCGACGAAATCGTGCCTCGAAATGATTGAGCGTGATTTTGCAGAAGCAAGGAGAAAACTTAGAGAATGCAAAATTAATAGATGTGTAATAAAAAAAACTAATTAAAATACAGATGCAGATAAGAAAAAATACCTAGAAGATAGCAAAAAATAAAGTAGAAGGGTTAAGACCTCCAAATAGTTGATCTCTCCTTAGGGCTTCAACACTTGTCCACCAAAGATCCATGACACACAATCCAATGCAGCAGAAAATAGAGCTTCAATAGATTATATTTCACACTTGCGAGTTAGCTTGCTTGCAGAAGAAGAATGAATACAAAAATACTTGAGATATTTTTTGTGATTAGATCACTTGGTCTTGTGAGAAAATCACTTGTGGAAAATAGGACTTCAAACCCTCCTTTTATAGCGGATTTGAAAGAGGAATGGGCGGGAAAAACCAAGACAAGTCGATGTAAAATGATGTCAACTTTGAAAATTAGGGTTTCCTTAAGATAAAACCCTAGAAATGTGAAATTGTGCCCCATGAAGGTTGACCATGATCACGCAATAGCTAAAAAACCTTAGGAATGCGAAATTGCACCCCTCAAAAGTGGACCATGATTTCACAACAAGACCCCTATGCAGTTTTAATGCACTTTGGAGGACCAAATGGAGTCAGAATGGGATAAATCATATACCGTTGGAAAGATCTTTTTGATCTCGATCCAATGATATAATATTTGAGGGGAAAGAAGAAGATTTGGTAGGGGAAAATTTGGCTCAAATATGACCCTTCTTTTCCAAGGAGAAAACAAGGGATCTAGGGAAAATGACTCACCTTAGTGGGTCAATTTTCCATGTCTACATAAAATAACCATATTATTGTCATGATTAAACCCTTTTGATTTGATTAATGATGTTGAGATAAATTATTTTATTCATACTATTAACTAATTGTGGTCATGATTTAGTAATTGAGAAAGTGTCAATTTCAAAAGTTACTTTAATTAAAAGTTTTAGATTTATTAAGAGGAAGATGAGTGATCCCCTCCCCCTTACTAAATATACCTTCAAAGGAAAACATGTCAAGATCCTATAAGAGGGCTATCTGTTTGGTTATGGAACATGTGTATCAAAGGGAAGAAAAGAGAGGGGGAATCATTAGTTGCTAGTTGAAAGGAGGGGAATAACCATAGGAGAAGGACAACTTATGCAATAGAGATAATCTTCAACAAGTCTACTATTTTTTCCTTCTATGTATGTTAATTGATATGGTAAATCATAGGAGGAGAAGATCAAATTAAACCAAGAATGATTTAAATTCTACAATTATTGGTAAATGGTAAATTCTATGTATTACTTGCTTTGATCTTGTACTTATTATTGAAATTGAAGTTGAAATGGTCTTATGTGAGGATATTATTTGATATGATAGATTAAGTTACTAATTATTATTTTGGGAGATCTTAGCTAAATTTGAGAAGGATATATTAATGGATTTAGTTGTATGGGTCACAAACTAGCAAAAAATATGTTGATCTCGTATTAGGGCTTAAAACCTCTGTTAGTTTATTCCTATTTTCTCCAATAAGTGGATGATATTGGGGTTGCATAGTGCATGATTGTAGCAACTAGTCTATTCCATCCTAGAGAGATGGTGTTATGAGTCACTTCTGACTTATCCTTAGTAAGGGACTACATCTTAGTTCTTTATGGGTTGATGGGTCCTAAGGAGTTCCTTATTTAAAGTTATGTGGATGCCTTCTATATTTTATAATACTTATATACATGGACATGTGTATGTTAAGGATGGGTTCCAATTTCAAGTTTAGAAGTGAAGACCATTGGATACACCAATCTAGTGAAAATGGATGATGGATGTATTAGTCTTGGCATCCTCATGTAGAGAACATGAGGAAGGGGCATGCTATGGCTTGATGATCAATTTGGATTTAAGTGACCCCTTTTAAAAGTCTAGTATGTATTTCAAGGATATAAGATCCTATTCTATAATATTTAATGCATGATGAATCTCAAGTTTATATTGGAATTGTTTTTCTCATCTTCATTTAAATAAATAATGAGTTTGTTCTAGTTCTCTACTCATGGTTTCTAATATATTTGTTAAAACAAGGAATATAAGGTGGTTTATTACAAAAAAATACCATCTACTATTGCCTAAGTGTTTATGACTATTATTGAATTTTCTAAGCTATGTGGTAAACACCCAATACTTTTACTAGAGAAGCTACTTGGGGTGTTGTTTGGTGTTATTAAGCCAAACATATGAGAATTATTGAGTTGTTTTAAAAATTAAATATAAAGTTTCTTCCATGCCTAGAATTGTTTGTCTATAAGAAAGGATGTAAAGTCTCTCCCTCTCTCCATAGGGTTCTTCCATGGGTGGTCTCAAAAGGTAAAATAAGTCAAACAAAGTAAAAAAACTCAAAACCATAATTATGAGACCATACCCTATAAAATTTGTATTTCATCCCATAATTAGGAATCCCATCACTAGGCATTTATAATGAACCAGTATTGATATTTTTAAACTATATGTACTTGTTCCTCTTTTTATTCAATATAAAACTTGCTATAATTTCTCCCATATTTTTCTATTATATTCTAGTCTCATAGGCCATAATGACACTAACTTCCATATATCTTATAGGATCCCGCCACTCATTTCCTCTATATACAAATCCTAAACCATCATTTTTGCACACCCAAATCTCTAGTTTTGGCTTCACATAAATCCCATAATTTTTCATCTCTAGTCAACCTCCCTAGAAGTTCACCATCTTTATAAATGGATTTCTTCAAACATAGAGTATATAGGTATTGAGTATTCAAAATAAGAAGAATCAAATGAAGTAATTTATGATGTTGATGAAAAATCATAAAATAGTGATGAAGGTTGTGGTCAAAGAAAACGTGCCATTTCATTAATGTAAATATGTTACAAATTGAATCTTTACAACTGTCCCTTGGGCTACAATTAGGGTATTCAAATGAAGACCCCATTTTCATTTAAGTTTCGTGGCACTCCTATTAGAACTGAACATGACATTGATACTAAATAAAGAGAGTTAAATATAACAAGGAGTAGTAGAATAAAGATGTAAACACAAAACCATTCTAAAAAAAAAGAGAATAACAAGGGTAAACCCCCTTGGTGGATGTCTAGACATTCCACTTTTTCCATTAGCAATCTCAAATATATACTATATTCATATTCTACAAGGAAAACCCTAGAATTTTTTGTTGCCAACTCATATGTGCATGAAAGATGACACCTCATCCTTACATACACATTGGCACCTCATTGTTGTACTTTGACCCATATTACAAATGTGTGATTGCATAGGAATTTAATGTCAACATTCCCTCCTTAGTTACATATTTATGATTTTATAGTACAAACAATTATTTTATGACATAACCCTTCATGGGCACAAGCTAAAACTAGTACTTCCAAAGATAAGTAGCCTTAACCTAGTTACTACCAGCCTCTAGACCTATAACTTATGCTAGCTATATCCAATTGTTCCAATATCTAGCCACCCTACAAGCTACCTCCAACCTTATAAACATATTAGGTTCACTTGTTACCCTCAATCATATATTGATAAGGTAACAAAAAAATACAAAATGCCAATTTTATAACATTACAAATATTACTGGAGCTAACTCTAAGAACATTACACTATGCAACCACCACTAGCATCCACACCAATCTCTTTTAGGCATAACTACACCAGTTAGAGTAGTATTAACAACCCTATAAACTACACTAGTTACATTAGCCAATGATCCAACTACACCAATTATAATGGCTTCTTTAGGTACAAGTTACAGTAGTTAATACTTACCCAAAACTTGTGGTACAACTAATAAACCACCTCAAACATTCTTCAGCAACTTTGCAAAACATAGATCTAAGATTTTAAATCTACACAAAAAACTAAAACACGAAGAATACCAGCTGCAAAATAAAACCTCATGCATGGACACCTTTGCAACTTGCATAATAAAACCACTAGAATAGGTATTTCCAACCTTAAACTCTAGCACCTATTCAAAAAATAAACATCTAAATACAGATAAAACATAGTGCCATTGTCAAATCTCACTAAGTCTATCATTGTCTAATCTCACTAGATCTGTTATTATCGAAGCTCACTAGATCTATCATTGTTGACACTCACTAGATTTATCGATGTCAAAGCTTACCAGATCTACCATTGCCAAATCTCACCAAATTTATCGTTATCAAAGCTCACAAGATCTATCATTTTCAAATCTCACACACAAAAAATAAACATTTGAATACAGATAAAACATAGTACCATTATCAAAGCTCACCAGGTCTATCACTATCGAAGTTCACCAGATTTGTCACTGTTGAAGTTCACCACATCTATCATTATCAAAGCTCACACATGAAAAATATACATCTAAATATAGATAAAACACAGAGCCACTATTGAAGCTCACTACGTTAGTCATTTCCAAAGCTCACCAAATCTTTCATTGTTAAAGTTCACCAAATCTATCATTGCCAAAGCTCACACTCATGGAAAATAAACATATGAATACAGATAAAACATAGTATCATTATCGAAGCTCACCAGATCTACCACAGTCAAAACTCACCAGACCTATCGTAATCCATAAACCCTTGCATATCTTTATACAAATCCATAAACTACCCAATTTCAAGACCATAGGCTCTGATACCAAATGTAAAAATTGAACGTGATATTGATACTAAATGAAGAGAGCTAAACATAATAAGGAGCAATAGAATAAATATGCAAACATAAAACCATTCTTAGAACAAGATAATAACAAGGGTAAACCCCCCTTGGGGTATGTCTAGACATTCCACTTTTTCCATTAGCAATCTCAAATAAATACTATATTACATCTTCTACAAGACAAACCCTAGCATATGTCATTGCCAACTCACATGTGCATGCAAGGTGAAACCTCATCCTTACATACACACGTGAATTGGTAACAACAGATGTTAGGATTTGCCTTGTAGAAGATGCAATGCAATATTTATTTGAGTTTCTAATAGAAAAAAAGTAAAATGTTTGGACATCCCTCAAGGGGAAGATTTTCCCTTGTTATTCTCTTGTTCTAAAATGATTTTGTGTTTGCATATTTATTTTGTTTCTCCTTGTTATGTTTAGCTCTCTTCATTTAGTATCAATATCATGTTTAGATTTAACATTTGGTATGAGAGCCATGTTTCAATCCTCAAATGGGGTGGGTTTATGCCTGCCACTGTTGGTTGAGTGAGTCTCCAAAACCTACATACAACCAAAACAAGCTATTAATAGCACCTGTGGGTCTACCTTGGTTAGACCCATATTCATGAAAGAGTGCAAACAAAGAAAGCTAAACTACTACATTAAAACATAGCTAAACTAAGCTAAAAACACAAAAAAATAGGCATACCTTTGTTTCTAGTTTTCTGGCTTGCAAGTGCCTAAAATTGGTTTTTAACCAGAACCATACCCTATCATGGGTTCGAGTCCCATTATGATCATCAAAATGTAGTCATGGAAAACATGTTATTTCATTGAAATAAAATCATGATTACAATATGATTTACAAATACCCCTTGGACTACAAATGAGGGTCTTCCAAGGTGGAAGCCCTTTACAATCAAATTTCATGGCACTCCATGCTTCTTGTACCCACCTCAATGGGGTGGGTTATAGATTGTATACCACCATTGATTGAATAGATCCTCTACACCCACACAACTCAAGCAATAGTTAGTAACACCTATGGGTCTACCTTAGTTGGACCCAAATTTATGAAAGAGGGCAAAACACATAAAACTTGAACTAATACATTGAAAAGAGTTTAAAACAAGTTAAAAACACATGAAAAATGCTTTACTCATCTCTATAGATGGCCTATTGGTTTGCAGGTATCTAAAATTGATTTTTGGTGGGAATCGTACCTTGGGGTACAATTATGTCAATTTTACCCTAAGGTGTGGTTGGCGCTGGTTTGGCCCAACTAAATATTCCTTTAAATGAAATCTTCTTTTTCTTCTTGGTAAGATCTTATTTGAATCTAATGGTGGCGAGACGATTTAGGCTGTGAACCGTACCCCTCTATACGATTGGCTCTATCTTGACCTGACTAAAATTTCCTTTAGAGGAAATCTTCTTTTGGTTCTCAATAAGCTCTAGTCTAAGTTTGATGGTTGTCTAAATCTAAACCTACAAGTAGTTTATAAATGAATGAGGAACAAAAAGAGGCATGCAAGGGCATCCATGGGGGTTAGCATAAAGAAGGATTTGTATGCAAATGAGGGCTAGAGTAATTTTGGCAGAGTTTTGGTAAGCGCTTGTCACCTTTTTTAAAATGAAAGAAATGAGATGTTATTTATAGAATTTGGCAAGGGTTAGGTGGTGAGGTTTCCTATGAGGTGGCATGGGTGCACCATGCCTCGTAAATGCATGGGTGGAGAAAGTCTTCACCCCATTTATGGCATGTGGATGAAAAGTCTTCATGTCATTAATGCACATGGATGAATAAAGTCTTCATCCCATTTATGGTATTGAATGAGCATGGAGATGTGGAGAGTAGGGGGTAGAGTAGGCTAGGGTGAGGTGGAGCTAGGCTAGAGTCAAAAGGTAAACTAGGATGAGGTGGCCCTAGGCTAGGTTAGAGGTGTTGAGGATATTATTGTACCTTAGGCTTAATTATAAGCCTAAGATATTATTATTATTTCTTATTTCTTGCATTGTATTATGTGAGGCATAGTATTCCCATGTTGGATATGTGTTGATTAGTTGTTAGGATGCATGGTTATGTTGTTAGTGATCTCCTTGTCTTCTAGAATTTTGTTATTTTGTCTGCATCCATGTTTGGTAGGTGGTTTTTCCTGCATAGCATTTAGTTACAGGTGGTTGGCCTTGCATGGCAAATTGTTACAACCATTGTAACCTACATGATTCCTTGTATGTACTATATATTTAGTTGCACATAATGGAAATCTTAGCTTCATATTTCTATATCACTGAATATCAAATCCTTAAGACAGTTTGAGCAAGAAGAGAGGCAACTTGCCAACTTCACTACATCAGATCCTAGGCTAGTTGCTGCAAGAAATGAGCTTGGACTAGTTATAACATCTATTTTGTGAAGCTAATATTTCCATTATGTGCAACTGAATGTATAGTGCATGCAAGGAATCACATAGGTTATAGTGGTTGTAACAATTTGCTATGCAAGGCCAACCACTTGTAACTAAATGCTATGTAGGGAAAACCACCTACCAAACATGGATGCAAACAAAATAACAAACTACTAGAAGACAAGGAGATCACTAATAGCATAACCATGCATCCTAACAACTAACCAACACATATCCAATGTGGGCATACTATGCCTCACATAATACAATGCAAGAAATAAGAAATAATAATAATAATAATATTTTAGGCTTATAATTAAGCCTAAGGTACAATAATTGAAGAACACAAGCTTATACTAAGATGGGGGGTGAACAGTATAAGACCTCTTTTTAATTTTTCCATTATACTTCAAAACAATAAATCAATATACCCAAAGCAATATCAAAGCAATGCATAATATCATCCACAAAGTGACACCAATTTTAACGTGGTTCACCTAGAATGGCTGGGCTACGTCTACAAAAATTTTCTCTAAAAGTTATCTCAAAGTTCTTTGGGAATCCTTCCCAATTACAATGTTTATGAGCCTCGGCACAAAGGAGATACCTTCCCCCAATCAAAATTTATGAGCCTCTGCTCAAAGGAGATACCTTCCCCCAATCAGAATTTATGAGCCTCTGCTCAAAGGAGATACCTTCCCCTCTATCTAAATTTATGAGCCTCTGCTCAAATGAGATACCTTCCCCTCTGCTCTAGAAATGATCCCTCAGAAGATCAAGCGCCTCTACCTCTTGCCAGACACGTGGAACTCCTTTCCATCGAAGACCTCCTGTCCTCAATGCTTAGCCTAAGAGACCTTTGCCTTCTATAATCATGTCCACGGTAGCTCGGTAACCTGTACCAAACACAGTCAGTCGGTCTAGTACAAGTCTTCCTCTGTCTGTCAGATCTGTCCAACTCTTGAACAAATAAATCCTCTGCATACAAGCCTTCTCAAAGACTTGCCAAATCTATCCTCAATTTCTTCTCATAGAACCAATGCACCTTTGTCCTCAAGTTCTCTAATAGAACTATCAAACTCAGCTCACAAGTCCTCTGCTAGGACCTATCCAAATCTGCTCATAAGTCCCCATCGAAACCTGTCCAAAACTGCTCACAAATCCCCACCGAAACCTGTCCAAAAACTGCTCACAAGTCCCCACCGGAACCTGTCCAAAAACTCAGCAAACCCACCAAGAAAAACTTTCTTAGTAGGAAATCACAAAGTGAATTGTTAGAGACCCAATGTGATTTGTCAAACTCATAGAAGCATAAAGAGAATTGTTAGAGACTCGGTATGTTCTATACTCAAATCCCAATCTCAAAACTCAACTCAAATCAACTCAGCTCAATCTCAATCTCAAATCTGAAAACTCAACTCAATATCTGAAATGGATAGGATAGAATGCTTTCTTTTGAGAACATGAAACCCCAACAATTGCCAACTATGCAAAGAATCACATAACATTGATACTCATGTTATTTTCACCATCAATTAGGGCTTCAACAACAATGCTCATCAAACAAGGTTCAATCAACACCATTCAACTCAAAACACAACCTTGAAGCATTTCACAATCAACATCAGAAAAGGAAACAAGTAGAACTCCTTTTCTCTCCAACATTATTTGAACAAAAAGCATCCACCAACTCAAATCACCAAGCACAAAACAAATTTTCAATTCATCAACAAAGAAGTAAGCCCAACACTTTAACCAAGTAAAGAATAGCTTGATTATAACCAATTTAATGAAAGCTAATGTCAATCTCAAAGCTGCCCACTTAAGGTTTCACACTTTCACACAAGAAGCAATTCTAACCTTAAAACATCATGCTTTCATTTCCATAATCAACCAAAAGCACTCTCAACATTACAAGAAATATTTATCCCTTATACACCTTATTTCTCCCTTATAGTCTTATCAACAATAAACTTTATCTCTCATAAGAATGCAATAAGATAATGTAAACAACACCTTAAAAAGAATCTTTTATCAAAATAAAGCAGGCTTCAAACTCCTTATAACTCCTAAGCTGTTTTTCTCTCTAATAAACTTCCTCCATCCGCAAAATACACTAGCAAAAATTAATTTCGAAAATACCTTGGCCAACACCAAAAATCGTGCTATGGAGAAATTGCACACGAACTCTAACACCACCCGCTACGTCCACTTCAACGAAGAAAAACCCTTTCGCATTATTCGAACGTGAAACCTCCTGTTCGGGTAGCGTGCCAACAGTGTACCGCTACCGGTGCACCAAAGGCGTTCGATGAGATATGAACCTCACTCTGTTTCCCTTGTACCTTCTATGCCAGGGTTAAAATAAACAGCAGGCCTCCCTGTCTTTTGACGCGAACGACGACGACGAAACCTTACGACGGATACAAAAATGAATGGCGGATATCTGAACAGTGGATCACGAAATCTTAGCGAAGAAGAAATCGAACATCAGATCGCAAAATCACAATGAGCAACACTTTTCGAAAATGTGGATGGGATAATCTTTGATCTTCATCATGGGAGATTTATATGCATATTTCCCATAAACTCTTGACGTCGACGAGGAGTTTAACACGTCGGCGGAGGAGTTTAACACATTGACGGAGGTCTTGGCTAGCGCCCACAATCTTAGAACATAGCGCCATCAAAGCTAAGACATTTGCGCCATGGGTTAGGAGAACCCAATGCAAACAATAAATTAATATTTATTTAAAAATAATTAAAAGGAACCTTAACAAGGTTTTTAATTATTTAAATAAATACTTCCTCCTAGACCCAAATGCATTAAACTAATGCATCCACCTGTAATCTTTAAACCTGCCAACTTGGGGTTTATAAAAGACCTTTGAAACTGTCATGCCATAACCTTCATCAAAACAAATTGTTTGACATCAAATCAAATTACTTTAAGAGCTTCTTGACATCAATGACAACTTATATACTTGAGCAAAGGCAATGTACCCAAAGTACCCAAAATTGCCAACAATAATATCCTCAACAAGAGGGGTGGTCACATGGTGTCCATGGGCTAGGTGTAGGAGGGGGCTTAGTGGGAAAAATGAGCTAAAGTGGTTAAATAGATTGTTAATGCAAATTAAGTGGATTTTTAGGGGCTTTTTGCAAATTAAGTTAATATTAGCACTGTACAAGGGATAATGTGACATTTTTATGTGTCTACAAAGGTAAGCTCTTTCTTAGAGTAGAATCCATTATTATATGCCTAAACAACCTTTGGGTAAAGTAGGACATTGCAAGAATGGATAACTATGTATTTATTCCTTCATCAAATGTAGTACAAAAAATTCTTTTGAAAAATTCAAAATAATTGAAAAGTGGTAATATATTTAATGCATAGACTCTAGGAAAATTGTAATCATTTTGTGGACATATACCACACCATAATATTTCTATTAGGCATGCACAAGAAATATGGTAGAGCTTGGGATTTAATTAGTCAAAATGTATGAGAAAGTGATGGTGACTAACTAGATATTAGAAACAAGGATCTAAAGGCATATTCCTTGAAATTTTTTCACCTCCTAATTTATTAACATGCTAAAATATCAATAAATATACATAATAGATTTAGAAACTTAGTTACAATGCATCAAAACCTAGTTTACAAACAATATTGAGACATGGCTAGAAACCCCTTAGATTTAGATATATTTCAAGTAAATCTTCATATTCACAAGTAACACGCGTGGAACATCAAGTGATTCCCTTTCACCCTAGTTTACCCAATTCAGATAAAAAATTTCTATCTCCAATTTCTTATAAGCTACTTTTGAGAGCAAGTACTAAACCTAACTAAACATAAGATTGCCATACATTTAACTTAAAATTGAAATACAAGAGAATTGAACTCAATTTAACTCTTAACCTTATAGTAATTAGTATGTATACCTAACCAAAAGTTCGATTTAGGACTTAGCAAAGTGCATACTTTCCAAGTTATTCTCACATGCGCCCAAGAATGACTTGTTAATATGGTGCAACAACTTAGAGAATAGAAAACCCATCTATGTTACATTTTTATTCATAGTATGGAAAGTGGGGTTATGTAATCCAATCACCTCTACCATTGACAATAGTTATGTTTCTAGTCAAGAAGACCCTATGTTTTCCTCTCTTATAAGTGTAATAGAAAAAAAATCACTCAAATCTTGTGACCAATTACATAGGGCAAAACTTTTGTATATTAATACTAGTCATGTTGTGCAACTTTTCGCCTACTCTCTAATATAAAAATATTCATTAGAAAATTTTCAGGAGACCCAAGTTCAAATCATGCCAAGTGGTAAATGCATAATTGTTAAGTTGTTGTAATACCATTTTGTGATCATGATGTAATGGATGGAACATGTTTCAATCCCATATATTGATTAAAAAAACTGCAAACATTTAATATCATAATATTTTCAATCAAAAATATTATAATTAATAAATCTTAAAGGTTTCCTATGTCGCATTCTTATAGATAATATAATCCAACAATATCCAATTATGTCAATTTTGATATTCAATGTTGGTCAATACCCTTGAACTTGGTGTACAAGCTACAAAAATAGTATCTTAGAAATATTTTAAATGACGAGGGTTTGTGGTAGTTTATGTTCATTCTCTAGGAGATTGTGTCGGCCTCTATGTTACACTTGCTTCATGGGTGTTATTATGTCGACTTCTTCTCCCTCGGCTTCGTCTGAAGCTGACGGCGAGAGGAATGGCTCCGGAGGCGAACAAATGGCCCAGGAAATTTGTTCCCAAGGTGTACCACGAGGTATTTCTGAACCTGATTTTGTGATTCCTTTGCATGAATTCAATCAAACATGTTCTTGGTTTGAAAACAATACACTTATAGGGTATTTTTTGGGTCGTATTCCCCCTAAGCACGTCCTTAGAAACTTGATTGAGCAGTATTGGCGTCCGTATAGGATTCAAGTCGACCATGTCCAAAATCTCTCTAAGGTTTTTTTTCATTTCCAATTTGGTAGTCCTGACCAAACCCATAAGGTCCTCAATAAGGGTCCTAGTTACATTAATAGTTCATTGCTCATTTTTTAGTTGTGGAGTCGAGATTTCACGATTTCTAATTCTATTTTCCTAGTCATGCCTATTTGGTTAGAACTCATGGACCTCCCCACTACATGCTGACCCTTTCTGAAAAACTTGGTGTCCACCCTTGGTAAATTTATCTATGATGAACCCTCTCGGTTCATGTCGATCTGCCCTAGCAAGATAATGTGTATCAAGGTTGAGCTAGCTAAAACCCTAAAGGATTATATCAACATTCAGGTTGGTTCTACCCATATTCATCAACGGGTGGTGTATATCAACCTCCCTAATACATGTTACCGTTGCCAATCAACCTCCCACCGCATTAAGGATTGCCCCTTAATGGCTAAAAAAATCAAGGCCAAGGTGGCTACCCTGGCAGCTGGTGTTGTATTATCTCCCACTACCCTACACCCTCCATCAAAATATGGTGAATGGACTGAGGTTTCGTGCAAGAAAGGGAAAGGTAGCAAGCCCGCTCATGCAGGGCACACAGTGGCCACATATGCTCAGGCCCTAGTGCCTAAGCCTCTAATGCAGCCACTGATTATGGAGTCAACCCCTATCCACTCTCCTCCTCTGTCATTGATTTTGTAGACCATAATGAAGGGATTCGATCCACTATGCCCTTGGGTTATCTAGATGAAGTAGGGACTGAAGGAAATTTATCTCAGAATTTAAGACTACAGTCTTGTAGCTCCTTGCGAGGTGAGTTGCTTGCTCATTTAGACAAACGACGATAAACTTCTCTCTCCTCCACCACCATGGACTCCTTTAATAATAACCCCTATCACCTGTTGTTGGATAATACGATTGAGGCCAGTGGGGGTATGCAACTTGACTCTTTTTAATGTTGTTTCTCTCCTGGAATGTGCATGGGTTGACGGATCCTGTTCGTTATTACCTGGTTTGGGATGAGATCACTACCTATTCCAGTCTCTATGGTCATTTATAGTTTGTGTGTTTACAAGAAGTCAAAGCAGCAGGTTTCAATTTGTAATCTACTTGTTCTATGTTATGGCCTGGAAGTCAGATGTATGCTACCAACCACAATCGCGACAATGGAGGCACTGTCATTTTGCTTAATAATAGGTGGGCGAGCAATTTTTTCACATGGGTTTTGAACCCTCTCACCACGTGGTTTTGATTTTGCTCGAAGTTGGCAGTCTTTCCTTCGGGATTATTAATATTTACGCCTCTAATGAGGTCTAAGATAGATGTGCATTGTGGAGATGGTGTGCTTTGTCCTTACCTACCATGGTCTCGTTGATGTGTGGTGATTTCAATATGGTTGAGAAGCCTTATGATAAAATGGGTCAGCTCCCTAATAGGTGGGCCTCGAGAGAGCGACATGCTTGGTATTTTATGAAAAATAAACTAGGGGTCTTCGATCCCAATGGTTGTTTCTCTACGGGTTAGTTTCCCGAGCATTTGTGGTTCATGTGGTCTAATTTTCAGTCAAGCCCCACGAGAGTTTTAAAAAGGTTGGACAGGGCTATGTTGTCAGACCAACGCAAGTTTTATTTTTCTCGTCGGCTTCCTTCAATCCCTTTTGTTGAAACCATTCCTGGTATGGTCTTGTCCGATCATTCCTCCATAATGTTCTCTATTCATGTTTCCTCCACCCATCAATGGCCTACTCATGCTCAGTTTTTTCTTAACACTTATTTCTTGCAACATGAAACCACTTATTGTCACATCCAAAGGATCTAGAACATTGTACCCAGACCCAATGGAGATTCAGGATGGATTGAGTGGTGGAATGATACTATTTTTTGTACCACTGATCTACTCAGAATCCTGGGGAAGAAGGTGGCACAACTGCATCGTCACTCTAATACTGCTCTGCGTAATGAGCTTGCACAGGCCTCATTCTGTCTTGAGGCCTCTACTTTTGACTCCACCATTCAAGCCCATGTCGCTCAGCTCTGACATGAGCTCAAAGTGGCTAAAGTGTACAAGGCCAGAGGGGCTCAGATTAAAGCCAAACTTCATTGGATCAAAGTGGGTGACCGGGTTTCTAAAAAGTTTTTCCAGAGGCTCCGGCCTCTATGTCACTCAATTCAAAGATTTATTGGTTAATGGGTTTCGCGCCACCTCTTTTCCTAAGATAGAAGTTGAATTTACACGATATTATTCTCATGTATTTGTTGCTCAGCCATACATCCCTGAACGATAATTAGCCCTTCAATGTTGCAAAGAGGTTATCCCAACTTGCCTCTTCCCAACGTAGTAGAATGCATGTGAACGGCTCCTATCAGAGTAGGATCTTGCGGATGCCTTGTTTCAAATGGTAGATGCAAAGGCCCTAGGGCTTGATGGCTTCCCCTGTGAATTTTACAAAACTTGTTGGGATTTTGTTGGTCCTAACTTGCATAAAGTATATTTAGAAGCCTTGCATTTTGGCTTCTTAGGTGCTATTATAAATAAGAGCAATATCAAGTTTATCCCAAATTTCAGGGATCTAGAAATTATTACAAATTGGAGGCCAATAAATTTTCTTAATGTCAGCTACAAGATCATTGTGAAAGTGCTTGCTTTATAGATTAGGCCCTTCCTTCCCTCTATTGTGAGGCCTAAGAAAATTGGCTTTATCCAAAATCAGTATATTTTGGACAACGTTCTCGTTGTTTGGGAAGGGATGGAATGGGCTCGCAAGTCCAGTCAACAGGCCCTCTTCCTCAAGCTTGACTTTGAAAAGGCTTATGATCGAATTGAGTGGGTTTTCATTATTTCTATGTTGGAAGCTCTTGGCTTTGGTCCTTAGTTTATTTCCTCTGTTAAAATGCTTTTTCAGGATGCATCAGTTGTGCTTTCTCTCAACAAGTTTCAAACTGACGCTATTGGATTGCATAGGTTAGTAAGGCAGGGTTGTCCTTTGGCCCCCTCGCTATTCATTTTAGTAGTAGAAGCATTTGGTTATCTTTTGGCTCATCGTGCTTCTCTTGGGATGCTTCGAGGTATTTCCCTTTCTAGGAATGTTAGTCAACTCATTAACAACCATTTTGTTGATGATTCCTTTCTTACTCTGAATGAGGATTAACAATCCCTTTCTGAAGCTCTGTCTTGTCTTGATATTTTTTGCAAAGCCTCCGGGTGTAATATCCAATGGAGTAAAACCTCATGTTATAGGTAATTCCTACAACCTCTTCCCCACTAGCTTCAGCATGTGCAGTGGAGTTGGATTCAACCTAGAGAAGTCTTCAAATTCTTGGGTATTCCTTTTGCCTTTCAAGGCTTTCTATCCCAATTATGGTCTTATGTCATCAACAAAGTAGAAAGCAAGCTTTAATATTGGAATGCTAAGAAGTTGTCTCTTGTTAGAAAATTTTAAATTTGCTCGAAAATGTTGACTTCCACGCATGTTTATTAATCGTCTTGTTGGGTTCCTTCCCAGGATTTTTACAAACGACTTGAAAAATTACTGTCAAATTTTTTGTGGTCTAGTAGGTCTGAGTGGAAGGGCTTTCACAGAGTGGCTTGGGATATTTGCTATCTCCCACGACAAGCAGGGGGTATGGTTTTGTTGGACTGTAAGCGTCAAGGGTTAGCCCTCTGTGCTAAATGGATTGTGCGGGCTCTCAAAGGACCTGAAGCATGAAAAGTTCTTATCAGACATTGCATCTCGGTTGGGCTTCCCCTCAACCACCGAGCCTGGGCAAGAATGGATTTTCCCTCTCTAGTGTTGGCCCTAATTTTCATTAAAATCCTTGGCTCATTTGTCATCAAAAGCATATGGAAGGCTTGAAAATAATTAAATCCTTGGATTGTTTGGAAGGGGTTTCGTTCACATAAAGGCCTTTCCATTAATATTCTCAATGTCTGGTGGTCCCCTGTATTCAAGATTCAAGGTAAGTCGTTGGGCCAAGTTCCTTGGGTCCATGCCCAAAAATTTTTTAAGCGGGGCATTGCCGCCATTGCAGATTTTTACTCCAGGGAAAACAAAGACTGGATTCCTTGGAATTATTTTAAAAGGATGTTTCGCTTGTCCAACATTGACAAGGCTATGTATGATGTTGTTTTGGACCATACACCTTTCTCCTTATGGCAAAAATTAGGTGTCAGATCCCAAAAACCCTGGTGGAAATATTGGGCTTGGTATAAGAGCACTTCCTTGCTCAACTACAGAGCCAAGCAGGGTTATGACTAGCTTACGCCAATTGCACCCACGGTGCCCAAACTCAATGTCAAATGGGACCTTCTCTCATCACCCTCTAGGTGGAAAACCAGATTTCATTCAGCTTGGACATCATATCTGGATTCAAAGAAAGCTTTTTTGCCTGGATCTTACTATATCAGGGTTTACCCCTTGGCCGTAGACATTCTTATATAGGGGTTCCTAAGCCCCGATGCTCATTTTTCCAAGAACCAGAGTCTTGTATGAATATTTTATGGGCATGTAGATGGGCCAGTCTCTCTTGGAGTTGGGTGGGTTATTTCTTTACCCCATTTATGTCCCTGCAGCTTTCCTGGCATCATGTCCTTTTGGGTGATCCCATTCAGTTTTCTCTCCCGCTAAGGGAAGTGTGGCAAATCTTTAGAGTCAGCCTTCTATTTCACATTTGAAAATCTAGAAACAATATTATTTTCAAGTAGGTTGATCCGTCTCAAGATTTTTCGTTTGTTGACAAACTCAAAGTTTTTCATGATGTGTGGTTTCAGATCTGTGACCAGGCTAAAAAGGTGGTTATGGAGCTAGACCATTTGCAGGCTTTGTTGAAATACTAGACGATACCCCTTGTGTTGTCAGTAGGGAGGCCCCTGATCATTCGCCTCATCACCCAGCCAGATCTCGTTTACATCGATCCCCTAATCGTGCATGATGTCAGCCTCCTCGAAGTAGATCCCATGACTATGGAGGCCCATTGCAGCAACTAAATATGTACACCTCCCAAAATTTTGTGTCTGTGATCCCTCAACAATTTGTGCCTGTGCCTAATGATGGTTAGGGAGCTTCAGGCAACCACGAACATATTTTTGGTTGGTCATGTCCTTCTTCTCCAATTACTCATGCTTCAGGTTGGGGTGAGGAGTGCTTTGATGAGTGGGGGGAACCACCCACTTCAAATTGATAAGGCCCTATCTACCACAGGCCCCCTTCTTCAAAAACCTTTCTGGTTGTAGAATGTTTCTAGTTTGTTTTTTATGGTCGTGGTGCCCGTGTGGTGCAGTTTGTTTTTCTTTATCCGCTATTAGGATAAGTTAGTGGTATTCGGGATGTGATTTTTTCTCCACCCACACTTTTTTTTTGTTGTAAAGAACTTTTATTTTTATAATTAAAATGACCTTTCATAAAAAAAATTAAACAATAATCAATAAATGATTAAACATTTTTTATATCAAGTAACTTGTTAAGCTAAAAAAATGTTTATGGACAAAAATGGTGGTTGATAAATAAAAAATGAAGAACACAAGCTTATACTAAGAGGGGGGGTGAACAGTATAAGACCTCTTTTTACTTTTTCCTTTATACTTCAAAATAGTAAAGCAATATACTCAAAGCAATATCAAAACAATGCACAATATCATCCACAAAGAGACACCAATTTTAACTTGGTTCACCCAGAATGCCTGGGCTACGTCCACAAAATTTTTCTCTAAAAGTTATCTCAAAGTTCTTTGGGAAACCTTCCCAATTACAATGTTTATGAGCCTTGGCCCAAAGGAGATACCTTCCCCCAATCTGAACTTATGAGCCTCTGCTCAAAGGAGATACCTTCCCCCGATCTGAATTTATGAGCCTCTGCTCAAAGGAGATACCTTCCCCTCTGCTCTAGAAATGATCCCTCAGAAGATCAACTACCTCTACCTCTTGCCAGCACATGGAACTCCTTTCCATCGAAGACCTCCTGTCCTCAATGCTTAGCCTAAGAGACCTTTGCCTTCTATGATCACGTCCACAGCAGCTCAGCAACCTATACCAAACACAGTCAGTCGATCTAGTACAAGTCTTCCTCTGTCTGTCAAATCTGTCCAACTCTTGAACAAATCAATCCTCTGCACACAAGCCTTCTCAAAGACTTGCCAAATCTATCCTCAGGTTCTTCTCAAATAACCAATGCACCTCTGTCCTCAAGTTCTCTGATAGAACTCTCAAACTCAACTCACAAGTCCTCTACTAGGACCTGTCCAAATCTGCTCACAAGTCCCACCGGAACCTGTCCAAAAACTGCTCACAAATCCCCACTGGAACCTGTCCAAAACCTGCTCACAAGTCCCTATCGAAACCTGTCCAAAACCTCAGCAAGCTCACCAAGAAAAACTTGCTTAGCATGAACCCACAAAGAGAATTTCTAGAGACCCAATGTGATTCATAAATCTCATAGAAGCATAAAGAGAATTTTTAGAGACTCAATATGTTTTATACTTAACTCTCAATATCAATCTCAACTCAATCTCAATCTCAAAAGAATAAGATAGATGTAGTATGCTTTTCTCAAGAATATGAAACACAACCCAACAATTGCCAACCATGCAATATCTCATATAACAAATCTCATAGAAACATAAAGAGAATTGTTAGAGACCCAATATGTTCTATACTTAACTCCCAATATCAATCTCAACTCAATCTCAATCTCAAAAGAATAAGATAGATGTAGTATGCTTTTCTAAAGAATATGAAACACAACCCAACAATTGCCAACAATGCAATATCTCATATAACAATGATACTCATATTCTTTTCACCAACAACTAGGGTTTCAACAACAATGCTCATCAAACAAGGTTTAGTCAACCAACACCATTCAACTCAACATCAACCTTGAAGCATTCAACCAATCATCACAAGAAAAGGAAACAAGTAGAAATCATTTTCCCTCCAAGGATATTTGAACAAAATAGCCACCAACACAATATCACCAAATGCAAAGAATAACTTGCTCAAATCAACTCAATGGAGTAAGCCCAATATCATGTATCAAGTAAAGCACTAACTTGATCAAAACAACCTCTATGGAAGCAACTCAACCATCAATATCAAAACAGCCAACTAAGGGTTTCACCATCTCAATGCAAGTAGCAAGACTTACTAACATAAACCCTAGTGCAAAAATGCTTCCTCTTCCTCAACCAAAATTATGCATTCACCCAAAAACTCATCAATGATTTTAATGCATAAACAATTTTCAATATCCAGAAAATAGGATTTACACCAACAAAAAATACGTAGTAGACAACCTTTTCACTCCAAACTCAATTTCAGAAAATATACCATCAACAATATACATGGAAGAAGTTGCCCATACCTTTACTTTGATGAAGAAGGAGAACTCAAAATCTGTCACAACACTAACTCTCAATTTGCCACCAATTAGAGTTAGCAACTATACAATAATAAACAATAATAAAGATCCAAATTAACACCTTATTTCTCCAACTTAATAAAAACCACCAAAAGTATAATATACATACAAAGTAAAACCTCTTTACACCTTATTACTCCACATAAACATTAAGCATCGATAAAACAATGTCAAAGCAAATATGATACCTTAACCTTATACCTCCAGTGCTTTCACAGCCACTATCCTTTGCACATGACCAAAAGAAGAGAATCGAACTCGGCACCTCTGCCTTCTAGCGCCTTCGCTTCAACGCCACCGTCGTTGGGTCACAAGTGCCCAATGAAGAAATATAGAGTTGCCCTATATTTTATCTTCCTTTGACGCCAAGAATCTGGAAAACGTAAATGTCTACCACAAGCCACATGCAAACTGGTGAGCGCTGTCCAAAACGTAGGTCACTGAATGCTTGCATTAATCATCTCACAGCACAGTCTAGAAAAACACAATTCACGTGCAATTGCCAATCCACTAACGTCAAGCATAAACGTAAGGATGCAGCCCAAGCTCAAATCCGAGTATGCCAAGCACGGTTTCCAAGACACAGATCAAGCACGAATTCAAAGACGTCAATCGAAGATTCGAAGACACAGAGCAAGCGCAAATCGAAGACACCAAGCGCTATTCGAATGATACAGAGCAAACGCAAATCGAAGACACCAAGCGCTATTCGAATGATACAGAGCAAACGCAAATCGCAGATTCCAATTAATCTGTGGTGCTTTTACTTTAGAAAATCATCCCCACTTATATAGCCATTTCTCCTTAACTGTTTGATGTCGGTGCTCCTCCAACGATGGCAACACATCGGTGAAAGAATCTTTTTTCTCCGTCGCTTAAGGGTTGAAAGACCCTTTAATAATAATTAAAATAATTATTATTATTATTTTATTAATAATAAATTAAACTTGGACCTTTGACAAAGGTTTGAGTTAATTTAATTATTAATAATAAACATGGACCTTCAAGGTTTTTCAAGAAGTAAAAACCTTTGCATTAAGTTAAGCTTGGTTTTAATAAAAACCCTTAATAAGTACAAATGGTTTTAAGAAAAACCTTTAACCTTGTCACCATGGTTTTAATAAAAACCCTTTAACATTATGAAGCTTCTCAAGATATTTTTGACATCACTTAACATTATGAAGCTTCTCAAGATATTTTTGACATCATATTCTTTTTGATATCAACACAAAAATACCTTTTGACATCAATGACAATTTATACCCTTGAGCAAAGGCAATGTACCCAAAGTACCCAAAATTGACAACAAAAAAATAATTTGAGATGTAAAAAAGTGGTATTTGGATCTTTCATTTTTCTTTCCTCATTTTGCAACTTATATTGTTTGTTTTATCTTAGCTTTTGTTCAGAGTTTTATTTTCATCACAACTATATGTTGAAGACAGTTAACGAGATAAAAACGATATGCGATAGAGATGAAGACATACAAAATTGGGGACAAAATCATAACCTCGACAACAATGATTTGGACGTTGTTTGTTAGTACAATAAAGAAATATTCTGTTTTTATACTTTAATAGTCTTAATTGTAATCAGCATGTATAAGTAGTAGGGTGAGTAAAAGTATTAGATTTATTGGATTTCGTTTAAGTGTTTGTCAATTTGAAGTCGATAGTTTTAATTTCAAAAATTTTCAAACCTCTTACTCAAAATAAGCATTTAAAAAGATGAGACAGAAGGTTATTTCCTTATATTAAAAAAATAATTAAATAAAGAAAAAATACAACTCATTATTATTTTCAATTGGTTGTAAGCATTTAAAAAGGTGATACAGAAGGTTATTTCCTTATATTAAAAAAATAATTAAATAGAGAAAAAATACAATCCATTATTTTTTTCAATTAAGAGGAGAAAAAATACAATCCATTATTTTTTTCAATTAAGAGGAGAAAAAATACAATCCTTTATTTCTTTCAATTGATTATATGTGATTGAAACGGGTCCTATATTACATCATCATCACATAGTGATATTATATCAAAATTTGGATATTATCCATGTATTTTTTAACAAGATTTGAACCTTGATTTCTTTTTTAGAGGAATTTAATTGGTTGAACTAATACCACTTGATAAAAATACAACCCATTATTATCTTATTTCATTAAAAACATAAATAAATAAATGTTTTCATATAAATAAAAAAACATTAATCTTATGAATATTATCCATGCATCCCTTGCAAACATGTATCATTAAAAATATGTATATGATATTACAACAAAGTTTGGTCTTGAGGAATTTAACTAGTTGAACTAATGTCACTTGATAAAAATATAATCCATTATTATCTTATATCGTTCAAAACTTTGACGGATAATTTTTTTTTTTTTGCTTTTTTTAATATTAAAAAGTGGGGTTTTGACCTCGAATCCCTCACCAGGAATCCTCCAACCTGTTACAACAACTCCACGAGGGAGACACCCACCCACCCCCTCACACACTCACCCACGCCACGATTTGAACCTTGGACCTTTCGAAGAAGAATTAAAGCCCCAAACTGTTGCGTTGCACCCTCAGGTGCGATGGATAAATATCTTTCATACAAATAAAAAACATTATTCTAATTCAAGGGACACCGCATTCTAATCAAGGGAACACCGCAATGTTTCGAACTTTGGCTTTTTTTCGTGAGGTTCAAGGTTCAAACCGCGACGTGGACGAGTGTGTGAGGAGGTAGGTGTGTGTATGGTTGTGCCCCTATTGATAAGCTCAACTCTCCCCTTTATGAGAGGTCATGTGGGATGGGGATGCTTAGCCTTGAGCATAGTAGGGGTTTCTCACACTAACCAAATAATAGGTTCAAACCTTGCGGGCATGTCCAACCTAGCATAGGAAGTAGTCTAATCCGAATCTTTTGAGTGCGCGTCATACCGACGACAATGGTACAAACCCTATGTAATCGACGGTTTCCATCTAGCATCGATCAATGTTGACGAGCTGTGGTTTGAACCTTGTGCTAGCAATTACTAAAAATAGTGGTTGTAACCAACTCTCCTATATACCAAAAAAAAAAAACAACCGCGACATGGGTGAATGGGTGGGTGTGTATGGTTGTGCCCCTATTGATAAGCTCAAATCTCCCCTTTATGAGAGGTCATGTGGGATGGGGATGCTTAGCCTTGAGCATAGTAGGGATTTCCCACACTAACCAAATAATAATAATTTAAAAAAAAAAAACCACGGCGTGGGTGAGTCTGAGGGGGTGGGACGTGGGTGAGTCTATGAGGGGGTGGGTGTGTATGGTTTTGTGTTTAACCCATGTTGATAAGCTCAACTCTCCCCCTTATGAGAGGTCATGGTTGGATGGAGATGCCTAGATTTGAACGTTGACCACAGGGGTTTCTCACATTAACCAAATCCCAAAAAAAACCACGATGTAGGTGAGTGTGTGAGGGGGTGGGTGTGTATGGTTGTGTGTTTAACCTCTATTGACAAGTTTAACTCTCCTCTTATGAGAGGTTATGGTAGGATGGGGATGCCCAACCCTAAGTGTTGGTTGTAGGGGTTTCTCACACTAACCAAATAAAAAAAAATTATTCTAAGAGTGTAAAGGAGTTTGTGTTTAACTAGACAATTTATTTTTTTTCAATAAGTTATATGGGATTGAAACGGGCCTCACCTGTATTACATCTTCACGATAAAATGGTATTACAACAAAATTTAGATATTATTCATCTATTATTTGACAAGATTGTTTGCATAAGTTTTTATGGTTACCTGCTACGGAAGTTTGAACTTTACTCCCTTAAATAAAAACTTAAAACTTACCCTACTTATAATTTATTTATACTAAACACACGTTCTACAATAAAGTTAGAGGGGAATAATTAATTTTTCGAAATCACCGTGCCGTGGACACGAAACATTAATTTTCCATCGAAAACGTAGTGGGATGTCGTGTTTAGAGAAAGTATATTATAGGCGTCGAAGAATATATAGGCGTCGAATTCTTTGACGAACAATGTCGAATTATAAAAGCCTAATTATTTCAAATATTCCCTCGAATCGCGTACTTCAAAGTCGCGTGAAAACAAAGATAAGCGCTACTTTTTTCGAAAAGAAAAGCAAGCTAAACATGAGACACCAATTTAAAAAACTAAAATCTCCTAAATAAATGCACAAACAAATAAATGCGAAAGCTACTCGAGCGCGGGATAAAGAAGCACGGATAGAGAAGCAGAGTCGGGAGAAGATTCGAAGTGTAGATTGAATTAGATAAGAAATTTTAACACAAAAAAATTAAAGGTAACCGGAGAAATGCAGGTTATAAACGTCCTTAGTGTTGTCTTTTTTCTTGTAGATTCTTGATCGATGATGGCCTTCTTATATTGGCCTTAATGCTACAGGTGAATGTTTGCTCTAGGTGCTCAATTTGATGTGGAAAACCGGTGTCTTTAGGTGCCTTGAATCTTGAACAATGTGAGCCCTCAATACTTCTACCTCCATTAACGTGCAAGTAATAAACTTAGAACACCTGTTGTTCTAACAAACGTAGAACACCTGTTGTTTTGGTGTCTTGAGACACTCAATACTTTATCCTCTTTTAGAGGTATATGGTGCTCCAATGTATTATGAATAAGAGACCTTATTTTGTACCAAAGTTTAGTGTATTTTTTCTCTTTAAGATGCTATTTCTTTTTATGTTATGAAGGCTCCTCGTTGTATAAGGATTTTTGTAGAATGATTTGATGCTTTCTTCTGGTTTCTTGGATATGGCCACTACTTGGTCTTATTCTTTTGAGAGCAGAGTATTGTTGCCTTTTTTATTAGATAACATTAATATCTAACTTTTCCAAGCTAATATGCTTTTTGGAAGTAGAAATTTCTGCACTTATATTTTTAATGAAACTTTAAGTGCATCTTGAATCTGAGATTCACCAAGTCTTGATTTGTAGCTTCTTTCAAGGATTTTAATGGTGGCTTTCTTCTCCACTATTTAATTTGTATCAGTGACTTTTTCTAGCCACGAAATGTTGCAGGTTTTGTGCACCAAATAGTGTCTCTAGACACTTTTGATAGTATGCTAGTTTTTGTGCCTTTGAATTTAACAATAAAAAAACACAAAATAACCCTTTAAGAGTTACTGGTTTAATAAACAACTAGTATAGTACAAAGAACCAATAATATCTCCAACTTAATGTACTTTAAAGGTAACAATAATCTCATCTTATTGCTCTTGTAAATAAGCTTTCAAAGTAGTTTTAAATGCACTTAATAATCTTTGCAACTTTTAAGAGTAATTATAAAAAACCCTTTAAAATAATTTGTAATTTTGCACTATAATCAATGTTCTAGGATGTAGTCTTC
This sequence comes from Wollemia nobilis, assembly GCA_028583015.1. Taxonomy (NCBI): domain Eukaryota; kingdom Viridiplantae; phylum Streptophyta; class Pinopsida; order Araucariales; family Araucariaceae; genus Wollemia; species Wollemia nobilis. The sequence continues at coordinate 15,838,965 of JAQPPZ010016704.1, forward strand.
TTGCTTTTTAGATAGATAATAGGTAGATGATATATTTTTTTCTTTCGAAATACATCCAACCCCTATTTTAAAGTGCAAATAAATCTCTTAAAAGAACTATCTCTTGCACCTTCTTGAAGATTGTAATATGAGTCCTTTTTTTTTGCAATTTTAATCCAAATATGATGCTCAATGAAACTTGATAATGAACCCTCATTTAAATTTCAATTGATTGCACCCAAGTTGCTTACCTTTAATGGCTTCCATAGATGATGTAGATCTTGGTGTTTAGATTCACCATGTTGTTGCCTTATGATGAATGAATTTTGTAGCTTCTTGTTGGTTGTCCAAAAAAGCTTCTTGCTTCACCAAAATGTTATCTCGAACCTTTGGTCTTAAGCCTAGGGTTTGGTGGCTTGATCCTTCAAGTGATCTTCTGTTTTCTACTATAGATTCAAAAAACTCTTATCTCTTAAATGTGTCTTCTTGCTTGTGAGAGGCAATCTCTAAATCTCTTGGATTTGGTAGACTTCTTATGTCTGAATCCTCCTTCAATATTCTTGTTGAATTTTGACTTCAAACAGGATCTTCTTCTCAAGATTTTGAATGCCTTGAGGTCTTCACTGGATTCTTCCTTCTCTCTTGGGCTTGTTGTCGGATGGCGATAATTATCCCAAGTCCTTCACTATCAAGAGCTTCTCTGCTACATTCCCATTCTAATATAGCCGACGGCTATACTCAAATCTCCCATTTATGAGAGGTCATGTGGGATGGGGATGCTTAGCCTTGAGCATAGTAGGGGTTTCTCACACTAACCAAATAATAGGTTCAAACCTTGCGGGCATGTCCAACCTAGCATAGGAAGTAATCTAATTTGAATCTTTTGAGTGCGCGTCAGACCGACGACAATGGTACAAACCCTATGTAATCGACGGTTTCCATCTCACGTCGATCAATGTTAACAAGTTGTGGTTTGAACCTTGAGCTAGCAGTTACTAAAAATAGTGGTTGTAATCAACTCTCCTATATACCAAAAAATAATAATAAAAAAAAACAACCGTGACATGAGTGAGTGGGTGGGTGTGTATGGTTGTGCCCCTATTTATAAGCTCAACTCTCTCCTTTACGAGAGGTCATGTGGGATGGGGATGCTTAGCCTTGAGCATAGTAGGGGTTTCCCACACTAACCAAATAATAATAATAATTTAAAAAAAAAAACCGCGACGTGGGTGAGTGTATGAGGAGGTGGGTGTGTATGGTTGTGTGTTTAACCCATGTTGATAAGCTCAACTCCCCCCCTTATTAGAGGTCATGGTGGGCTGGGAATGCCCAGATTTGGGCGTTGACCACAAAGGTTCTCACATTAACCAAATCCCAAAAAAATCGCGGTGTAGGTTAGTGTGTGAGGGGGTGGGTGTGTATGGTTGTGTGTGTATGGTTGTGTGTTTAACCCTTATTGACAAGTTCAACTCTCCCAACTCTCCTCTTATGAGAGGTCATGGTAGGATGGGGATGCCCAACCCTAAGCGTTGGGTGTAGGGTTTTCTCACTCTAACCAAATAAAAAAAAATTATTCTAAGAGTGTAAAGGAGTTTGTGTTTAACTAGACAATTTATTTTTTTTCAATAGGTTATATGGGATTGAAACGGGCCTCACCTGTATTACATCTTCACGATAAAGTGGTATTACAAAAAAATTTAGATATTATTCATCTATTATTTGACAAGATTGTTTGCATAAGTTTTTATGGAAGTTTGAACTTTACTCTCTTAAATAAAAACTTAAAACTTACCTATTGGCATTTTTGCCACATTGATTTGATTACTGATTATTCATGCTTAAGTTGTTGCAATTCTAACTTCTCTACAGGTTTTGATGAAAAAAATGGCTAAGTCCGAAAGTTGTCGTGAAATCACGACAAAAAATAGCATAGAGAGCCAAGTTGGAAAACCGTCGCGATATCGCGACATGTCGCAGAATCGCGGGTCGATCGAGGAGAGAGAAAATCAACGCAGAATTGGCGCGATTTCGTGACGTGTCGCAAAATCGCGGTCAACGCAGTCAACGGATAGCAGGTGGGCAGAACCGTCACGATATCGCGACGTGTTCGATTTTCGCGGTTTGCAATGGTCAAAGGAGGGCAGAACGACAAACTGTCGCGAAATCGCGACAAAACTCAGCTGAAGGCGTAAAACTCAATGCCATAGCGAAATCGCGACGAAAGGTGGCACAAGGCTCATAAGTCAAAAGACGTCGCAAAATCGCTACATGTTCCATGGTCGCGGGTCAGTTGAAGAAAAAGAGTCTAAGGCACAAAGGCGTAGCGATATCGCGCAACTTTTGAGGAAACGTTCCAGCAAGGCAAAGACGTCGCGAAATCGCGACAGAAAGTGAGAACCATGCAGAAGGCAGGAGATGGTAGCGATTTCGCGACACATTGTTGAAAAATGACTAAGTGCGGAAAGGCGTAGCGAAATCGCGACAGGGTGAAGTTGAAGACATTCTAAGGCAAAAGTGTCGCATTTTTGTGGCCTATGAGCAGGACCGTACAGAGTGCCGAAAAGGTGTAGCGAAATCGCTACATGTTCCATTTTCGCGGGTTAGAAGGGAAGGAAGAGGGCGTATGGACCAGAAAGGCGTAGCGATTTCGTGACCTGTCGCATTTTTGCGACCTGTAACAGTTTCGTGCTTGAAAGTAGTTTAAACGGCCCGATTCTATTTTCTAATTTCCAAAGATTAAATGCTTGCCAGAATTTAATATTTTGCTGATTTTCGATGCGGTCAAGGTCGAAGAACGTACCCAAGCTACCAGAATTGAAGATTTCGAAAGCTGCTTGTTCAGGATTGTTCTAACGGTTTCATGCATATTTTCAAGAAATTTAATGAAGACGACCGACGCCTAATTGCATTCAATTTTTGGGTTCTTCGAGGCTAGGTTCAAAGGAACCGTTTCCTTGTTTTCGTTGCACAAATTGTAGATCTCGAGGAGGTCCGTTGCAAATTTTAAATGCTGCAAAGAGGCCAGACCTCTATAAAAACCAATGTAAACCTCATTTGCAAGGGTCGGGAGTTTGAGAGATACTTTTGCTAAAAGCTTGAAGTTCATTGCATGAATGAAAGAATTGGCCTCTGATTTTTCAAGCAGTTGTTTGTGTGATTTTCCTTCTATTCCATTTACGTTTCTAATAACACTCATATTTCTTTAGTCTGTTGTTTCATTTGAATTCTGCATGTTGGATTTGAATATTGCTTGTGAGGGAGTGAGTCCTGGAATGTAATCTTGGAGGGATTTTGCGTACGGTTGTAGAGGAATTATGTTGTATCTCTGTTATTACATGTTGTTCATATACTTGAAGGTCTATCTTGCTGATTTTCTTTTCCCGATCTTATAAATTCGGCCTACGGCCATATTTCCCTTTCAGTGTATTTTACATCTCTTTCCTGCAACTTTGATCTTAAAACAAATTTAGAATAGTAAGGGAACCAGCCCACTCTGGAGATTGGTCTGGGAGCCATTTCTTTCTCCCAGCCTTTCAATGTTGGCCGGGTCTAGGGTGCACTTAATGTAAAAATCCTTTCCTATGGCAGATTCGTGACCAACAGTTTTTGGCACGCCCGGTGGGACAGATTTCTTCTGTCTCTAAAAGATCCCATAGTGTTGAAGGTTTAATGTTCGCCTTCATGCTGTAAAATTAGAGCATTTGGTGACTCTGTTGTACTCAGAAATCTCTGAACGTGGATGCAGTGAAAGTTGTACTTCATGATCACGAGATCACAGTCTAAGAAAGTTGGAGATCTTGTCGAGTTTTTTGAACTTGACAGCACAAGAAGTGGTGAGCATTCTAGGTTGGTTTCTCCATCCCTTCCATCATCTGCCATCTCCACACAAATCTCTGGTATTGTTACTAGTGTTTCATCTTCTCAATCATATCCACTAGTCCCAATGGCCCAGTATCCTCCACCCAGGAAGTTCTTGGCATGGAACAGCTCTGGAGCCTTGAATTTGTAGGCTCAGAATCCAGTTCCTCAGGCCGCTTTGAAGGTTTTGCCAACTTATGATGGTACGGGTAAGACTGCATATGAACACATTAATGATGTAGCTTCTCTGGCAGCCATTCATGATATAACTGATGAAGATGTAATGGTGAAGTTGTTGGTATTATCCTTGAGAGGTAAATTGTTGTACTGGTACCGAACGTTGCCACCAGGCACCGTAACATCATGGGATCAGCTAGGAGAACTACTAGTTAAGAATTTTCATGAACAAGCTGACCCATTTTCATTGTTGAATCAGTTTAATGCAATCCAGAGGCACCCGTAGGAAGAGATAGCTGATTTCAACGTTCGATTTACCAGAACCTGGCAGAGAATTCTTGATGGTCTTCGACCTGCTGATGAATTGGCTGCACTTTACTACCTCAGAGCGTTCAACACAGATATCGGCTGGGTTGTCCGGCAGTCCAACGTGACGACATTTCCAGAGTTGTTTGAACAAGCGATAAAGGCGAAAGCTGATCTGATTGCTATAGGTAGACTTCCTCCGAAGGTAACTATGCCTATTATACCTGATTTGCCTAAGTATTTATATTCTAGCTCACTTCCACAGCCCATGCCATCTATGTATCCCACCCCATCATGGAGCTCCAAAGCACCTCAAATTGCACCTATCCCAGCTCCTCAGTTGTCTACTTTAGCAAGTCTGCAGCTTCCTGCACCCAACATTCCACCATTTCCTGTTTCCACCTCATTTCCAGCATTGCCAGCACCACCAGCTCCTTTGCCCTTACCAGCACCTCCTGCACCTGTAAACCCTGATCCTTATACAACACTATTGCAAGAGGTAAAATCTGCCAATTCGGCAATTAGAGCAATGGGTAACAAGATCACACTTATTGAGAGGAAGCAAGCTGAGCGAGATTTCCAGCCAAGGAGATTTCAACCTCCTCCAATTACTAGAGACCAAGCTGCTTCAACAAGCAAAGCACCTGAGAAAAGCTTGACTGCTTTGGTAAATGAAGATGCAATCCTTGCAGAAAGAATGTATTGGTGTTCGACTTGCAATGACCCTCATGGAGAAGACACCTGCATGGTCCATCTGAATTATGTGTAGACATTGGCTGCTAGTTCTTCAGGAGGGCAAGTCAATATGATCTCTGAGGCAGGCCATAGCTTAATGACTCCACTGGAAGAGCAAGTTTCAGTTCTCACAAGGACTGGAAAGAAGCCTGTGACAGTTGATCCTGCTGACTTAGAGCCATTAAAAGTGCCAGCTGATTTGAAGAAGCCAGTGAAAGCTCCTGTGCCAGTTTCGAAGCCTGATGCGCCTGTTTTGCCAAAGGATCCTGTTTCCCATAGAGTTCAAGAAAGGGCTGCAGCTGCACCAGCAAGATCAGAAGCAGAAGAGCAAGCTCGAGAAAAGTTGAAGTATCCTTCATTGACAAAGAGGCTAAGAGTGGAAGCCACTCAGCAGTATCAAAGCAGATATGAACATCCTATTGAAAAGAAGGACTCTGTTGCGGTTGCATACAACATTGTTGAAGAACTGAAGAAGACCCCAGCTAAGGTTAGTCTTTACGATGCATTGCAGTTGCCTGGCCAGGTAGATTTATTGCAGGAATCATTAAAATCTGTAAAGGATAATGAAAAGGGTCCTACCCAGACAGTTTATGCTCAAGCCTTAACTACTTCTGTTACTGGTAAAAATAGACCACCCCCGTTTTATTTATCATTGCAAATAGAGGGTTGGATCGTGCATAATTGCATGATCGACTCTGGAGCTGCTACAACTGTCATGCCCAAGGCAGTTTGTGAAGCAATGGGAATGGAATACACACGAAGTAGCCCTGGAGTTCTGCAATTAGATGGTACTCCTATAAAAATGGTGGGTGTAATCAAGGATGTCCCAATTGTTTTGCATACTATGCCCCAGATTACAGTTATTCAAGAAATTGTTGTGGTAGATCTAGAACCCTATTTTAGTATGTGCTTGTCCAGAGAGTTTACTACAAAGTTGGGGGGTTACCTGGCACTGGATTATTCCCACTTAGAAATTCCTTTCAAAGGTAAACGACTCAGGATCCAGAATGAAAAACCTTCCTCTTTTCATATCGAGAAGCTGGAAGAAGCAGAAAAAAACATGCAGTCTGTTCACATGCTTACTGAAGAGTCCGAGGATTCTATTTTGATGCATGAGGTTTTAGATGATCTTCAGTTGGACGATCAGTTTTCTATGCTTGATTTCAACGCCATGCTGGAGACTGAAATCGGCTGTTATTCCATCCAAAAACCCGAGGGTGACACAAAGCAGGCATTTCCTAACCAAGCTGATCAGAATTCTGTCACAGACCAACTATGGCAGTTATATTTCGATGGGGCTAGATGCAAGAACGGTGCAGGAGCAGGTATTGTTTTGATTTCTCCTTCTGGTTTACAAAGAACATATTCATACCGTCTTACTTGGAATTGTACTAACAATGCTGCCGAATATGAAGCATTATGCTTGGGCTTGAAAAAGGCAAGAAAGTTAGGAATTGAACAGCTCCAGATTTTTGGTGATTCTGAGCTTATTGTAAACCAAGTCACAAACAGGTGCATTTCTAAGCAGCATTACCTTAAAGCATACCGCAACCAAGTTTGGGACCTGTTTGAGTTTTTCATAGCTCTAAATATTCAAGCCATTTCTCGAGAGTTGAATAAGCATGCAGATCTTTTAGCATCTCTTGGAGCCAATTTTTCTCCTATTGAGCAGGTAGTGAAGAAACCAAAGACAGTAAGGATGGTGTACAGGCCAAGTGTCCCAGACAAGGATACTTTCTGGCAAGTCTTTGAGGATGATGAGCAGATTGTCAACTTTTTGATTCAAGAAGCTGCCACTATCAAAGGGAGAACCTTGGAGCACGAAGAAGCTGAAGGTCTAATTCAGTTATGGAATAATCACATTCCGAAGGGTCTTATAACTCTGGAAAGTTTGTTTGATCAGCATGATCGGTCCAAAAAACATCGGATCGAGATTGATAAAAAAGAGTACATGGAGTTAAAGTTAGAGCCCAATAAGGTTATTAAGGTTGGAACTGATTCTACTCCTGATGAACTGCAAGAAATCAGACAACTGTGTGAGGAATTTTCTGATATTGTGGCTTGGAGTTATGAAGATTTGAAGGGATACGATAAACAGATTGTGCAGCATACGATTGAATTGGAGGAAGGAGTCAGACCTTTTCGGCAAAAACAGTGACCAGTAAATCCAAAGATTGAGACTCTCATGAGGGCTGAGCTTGTGAAAATGCTGCAAGCCAAAATTATATATCCAGTTAAGCACTCAACTTGGGTTGCCAATCTGGTTCCAGTTCGAAAGAAGAATGGAGACATACGATTGTGTGTAGATTTTTGAAATCTGAACCGTGCATCTTTGAAAGATCATTATCCTTTGCCGCGTATAGATCAAATACTGCATGTTGTTGCTGGAGCTCAGCATTTTTCACTGTTGGATGGATTCTCTGGATATAACCAGATTTGGGTTAGAGATGAGGATCAGTACAAGACAACATTCACAACAAAGTGGGGCACTTTTGCTTATCAGAGAATGCCTTTTGGACTATCAAATGCTGGGGCCACTTTTCAGAGAGCCATGGACATTGCATTCAAGGAACTCTTGAACAAGATTATTGTTATATATCTTGATGACATGACTGTCTTTTCACATAGACGGGAAGATCACTGTTCTCACCTGAGGCAAATTTTTGGAAAGTGCAGGGAATTTGGGATTTCCATTAATCCAAAGAAGTCAGTGTTTGCAGTGAAAGAAGGTAAGCTCTTGGGGCATGTTATTTCAGAGGATGGTTTAGCAATAGATCCAGCCCGAGTTGAAGCATTGAAAAAATTATCACTCCCTGCAAACAAAAAGGAACTGCAGTCTTTCTTTGGATAGATCAATTTTATCAGGAAGTTCATTTCTGATTTTGCCCAGGTTGTGAAACCTATGACTGAGTTGTTGAAGAAGGATGCAGACTTTCAATGGACAGCTCGAAGGAAAGAGGCATTCCAAGAAATTAAGGATAGAATAGCGCGAGACTCTGTACTGATTAATCCTGATTATTCAAAGGATTTCATTATGTATGCAGTTGGGGAAGATGAAATTTATGCTGCAGTTCTTACACAGAAAGGGGACGATGGGAATGAAAGGCCCATTGCTTTCCTTAGTCAGGTTATTTTACCTCATGAGGCAAAGTATAATTTCATTGAAAAATAGGTGTATGCTGTTATGAAATCCCTTAAGAAATTCAAGCATTTTATATCTCAGAGCAGAACAGTTGTCTATGTTATACATCCTGATGTAAGAAATTTCATCATTCAAGGAGAAATGGGTGATAAACGCGCTGGTTGGGTCACCAAGATCCAAGAATTTGATGTTGAAATTCATCCGACTAAGCTAGTGCGTGGTAAGGCTTTATGCCAGCATTTAGCAAAGATGGCAGCATCTGGTATAGGTGAATATCAAGCAGAAGATCTTGCTAGTGATGACAATCTGATGAATCTCTTAGTTCAGGAACAAGATTGGGCAGATGACCTCATTGATTACTTCACGACTGGTAAATGCCCTTCACAGTTGAATGCCTCACAGCGGAGAAGATTTCGTCTGCAAGCTCTTAGGTATGTTTTGTTGCCAGAAGGATTGTTTTTTAAGAATATTGATGGTGTTCTTTTAAGATGTGTCAAGGAATCAGAGAAGGCTAGGCTCCTGGAGGAGTTTCATTCTGGCATATCAGGAGGACACTATGCAGGTAGACCGATGGCTTTAAAAATAATTTGAGCTGGTTACTATTGGCCGACCCTGTTCTCAGACGCTTTCAGGATTGCCCAAGCATGTGACAAATGTCAGAGATATACAAGAAGAGTTAGGAATGCATCACTGCCTTTGCATCCGATTCAGGTTGAAGCACCCTTTCAGCAGTGGGGGTTGGACTTTATTGGGATTATTGATCCGAATTCCTCAGCTGGACACAGGTATATTTTGACAGCTACAGATTATTTTACGAGGTGGTCTGAAGCTATTCCAACCAAGGTTGCGAATCAGAGTGTGGTGATTTCTTTTATTGAAGGCCTGATTACACGCTTTGGCATTCCTGATGCTATTATTACAGATAATGGGACTCCATTTATTGGAGCTGAACTAGCTGAGTTTGCAAACAAGTATGGCATTTTCCTGAAAACATCTTCCAATTATTATCCACAGGGAAATGGCTTGGCAGAGTCCACAAATAAAAATTTGCTTCGGATTTTAAAGAGGTCTTTGGGGGATAACAAGAGATCATGGCACCTTCTACTGAATCAAGCTTTATGGGCAGATAGGATTTCAGTTAAGAAGTCTATCAAGACCTCACCCTATGCCCTAGTTTATGGAAAGGAAGCAAGGTTGCCTGTTCATCTAGAGTTGCCAATATTACAGCAGTTGCAGGATTTTTAGGATGATGAAATAGACATAAGTTCCTTGGATATGCGGTTGGCTCAGTTGTTGCAGTTGGAAGAGCAGCGTTCTGAGGCATATGAAGAGTTTGCTAAACACACACAGGGTATTTCAAAGTGGTTCCATAAACATTCTGTAGATCGTCCACTTAAAGTGGGAGATTTGGTCCTGAAATGGAACGAAAACAAAGCTAAGCCTGGGAATCACAAGAAGTTTGATGCTCTATGGGAGGGTCCCTTCCGCATTATCAGTGCTGGTGCAGCAAATTCGTTCTATCTGGAAGACTTGGATGGCAGCCCACTTCCTATTTCAGTGAATGGCTTTCATCTGAAAGCCTACACTTCATGAGCTGGCAGTCCAGTATCAACTTGTATATAGTATAAAAAAAAAAAGAAAAAGAAAAAAAAAAGAAGTATTGTTTTTATTTTGTCACTTCGGCTCTTTTTGCATGCGAGCCGTAGGTGCCTATTTTTTGTTTTTCTCTTTTCTTCCTTCCCCAGTAGTTGGTGGCTTTCTAGAAATTTCTTTCTTCTCCTTCCCTTTTTCTTCCTTTCCTTTCTTCATTTTCCTCCTTCTACTTCTTTTTCTTTTGTAATAAAAAAAGCCACGGCTGTTGTTTCTTTTCCCCATTCCTATTATTCCCGCTTCTTCTTATCCCTTTCTTCTAAGTTCTCTATTATTTTACGCATTTATTTATAGTTCAGTTCATTCTCATTTTTCTTCCATTCCATTAGTTCATTTACTTCCATTCCACTTCCATCACAGCTGGTAACACAGAAGCATCCTGTTACTGTGCTTACCGCATCACTTTCACCCATTCCACCACTCCATCATATTACCATTCCATTTGCATTTCACCGCCTGCGCAATCGCAGGATCTCATTCCATTCATTTCCATTCCATAATCAGTTGAGCCAAATGCAGAGTTCTCGAAGTTTTCGTATTCAGCAAATGATGTTGCAACAGTTCCCCGAGATGTACCCCGCAGCTACCTTTCTGTTCTAAGTTTTCATGACTCGGTTGCCCAATGGATTCAGGCTTCGGATTCTTGCATACAGTAGAACTGTATACCCCGCGAGCCGCCAAGAATGTTGGCATTTTTGCCACATTGATTTGATTACTGATTATTCATGCTTAAGTTGTTGCAATTCTAACTTCTCTACTGGTTTTGATGCAAAAAGAGCAAAAAATGACTAAGTCCGAAGACTGTCGCGAAATCGCGACAAAAAAGCACCAAGAAGGCCAAGTTTGAAAACCGTCGCGATATCGCGACATGTCGCAAAATCGGGTCGATAGAGAGAAAATCAACAGAATTGGCACGATTTCGCGACGTGTCACAAAATCATGGTCAACGCAGTCAACGGCGATGTAGGTGGGCAGAACCGTCGCGATATCGCGACGTGTTCGATTTTCGTGGTTCGCAATGGGCAAAGGAGGGCAAAGCGACAAACTGTCACGAAATCGCGACAAAACTTAGCCAAAGGCGTAAAACTCAATGCCGTAGCGAAATCATGACGAAAGGTGGCACAAGGCGCATAAGTCAAAAGACGTCGCGAAATCGCGACGCGTCGCATTTTCGCGACGGGTGGTTTAAAAGGCTTAAGTGGTAAAATGGTAGCGATATCGCTACAGTTATGAAATGAAGCCAAACAAAGCAAAGAGCGTAGCGAAATCGCTACATGTTCCATGGTCGCGGGTCAGTTGAAGAAAAAGAGTCTAAGGCACAAAGGCGTAGCGATATCGCTACACTTTTGAGGAAACATTCCAGCAAGGCAAAGACATCGCGAAATCATGACAGAAAGTGAGAACCATGCAGAAGGCAGGAGATGGTAGCGATTTCATGACACATTGTTGAAAAAAGACTAAGTGCTCAAAGGCGTAGCGAAATCGCGACAGGGTGAAGTTGAAGACATTCAAAGGCAAAAGTGTCGCATTTTCGTGGCCTATGAGCAAGACCGTACAGAATGCAGGAAAGGTGTAGCGAAATCGTGACATGTCAAATTTTTGTGGGTTAGAAGGGAAGATAGAGGCGTACGGACCAGAAAGGTGTAGCGATTTCGTGACCTATCGCGTTTTCGCGACCTATAGCAGTTTCGCGCCGAAAAGCAGTTTAAACGGCCCGATGCTATTTTGTGATTTCCAAAGATTAAATGCTTGCTAGAATTTAATATTTTGCTGATTTTCGATGCGGTCAAGGTAGAAGAACATGCCCAGGCTACCAGAATTGAAGATCGAAGCTGTTGTTCACGATTTTTCTAACGGTTTCATGCATATTTCCAAGAACATCATTTAATGAAGACGACCGACTCTTCCATATGGCATTTAATTTCTGGTTTCTTCGAGGTCGTTTAAGGATAACATTTCCTTGTTTTCGTTGCACAAATTGTAGATCTCGAGGAGGTCCGTTGCAAATTTTAAATGCTGCCAAGAGGCTAGACCTCTATAAAAACCAATGTAAACCTCATTTGCAGGGGTCGGGAGTTTGAGAGATATTATTGCGTGGAAGCTTTTAAGTTGTTTTGCATGAATGAAAGAGACTTGGTCACTAATTTTAACATGTTTGTCTGTGTGATTTCCTTCTATTCCATGTATTTCTAAGTTATGCTTGTCTTTCTGACTTGCTGTTTGATTTAAATTCTGCATTTGAATTTAAATATTGCTTGTAAGAAAGTAAGTTCTGGGATACATTTCTGGAGGCAGTTTGCGCAAGGTCGTAGAAGAATTATGCTGTTCTCCGTTATTACATGTTGTTCATATACTTGAAGGTCTATCTTGCTGAGTTTCTTTTCCCCGATCTGATAAATTTGGCCTACGGCCATATTTCCCGTCCCTTTTCGTAATTTCTTGTTTCTTTCTGCGTATTTTACATCTCTTTCTTGCAGCTTTAATCTAAAAACAAATTTAGAATAGTAAGGGAACCAGCCCACTCTGGAGATTGGTCTGGGAGACATTTCTTTCTCCCAGCCTTTCAATGTTGGCCGGGTCTAGGGTGCACTTAATATAAAAATCCTTTCCTGTGGTAGATTCTAAGAGTGTAAAGGAGTTTGTGTTTAACTAGACAATTTATTTTTTTTCAATAGGTTATATGGGATTGAAACGGGCCTCACCTGTATTACATCTTCACGATAAAGTGGTATTACAACAAAATTTAGATATTATTCATCTATTATTTGACAAGATTGTTTGCATAAGTTTTTATGGAAGTTTGAACTTTACTCTCTTAAATAAAAACTTAAAACTTACCCTACTTATAATTTATTTATACTAAACACACGTTCTACAATAAAATTAGAGGGGAATAATTAATTTTTCGAAATCACCGTGCCGTGGACACGAAACATTAATTTTCCATCGAAAACGTCATGGGATGTCGTGTTTAGAGAAAGTATATTATAGGCATCGAATTCTTTGACGAACAATGTCTAATTATAAAAGCCTAATTATTTCAAATATTCCCTCGAATCGCATACTTCAAAGTCGTGTGAAAACAAAGATAAGCGCTACTTTTTTTTGAAAAGAAAAGCAAGCTAAACATGAGACACCAATTTAAAAAACTAAAATCTCCTAAATAAATGCACAAAAAAATAAATGCGAAAGCTACTAGCGCGCAAGGATAAAGAAGCACGGTGATAGAGAAGTAGAGTCCATAGAAGGGAGAAGATTTGAAGTGTAGATTGAATTAGATAAAAAAATTTAACACAAAAAAATTAAAGGTAACTAGAGAAATGCAGGTTATAAACGCCCTTAGTGCTGTCTTTTTTTCTCGTAGATTCTTGATCAATGATGGCCTTCTTATATTGGCCTTAATGCTACATGTGAATGCTTGCTCTAGGTGCTCAATTTGATGCGAAAAAATGGTGTCTTTAGGTGCCTTGAATCTTGAACAATGTGAGCCCTGAATACTTTTACCTCCATTAATGTGCAAGTAATAAACGTAGAACACCTATTGTTGTAACAAACGTAGAACACCTGTTGTTTTGGTGTCTTGAGACACTCAATACTTTATCCTCTTTTAGAGGTATACGGTGCTCCAATGTATTATGAATAAGAGACCTTATTTTGTACCAAATTTTAGTGTATTTCTTCTCTTTAAGATGCTATTTCTTTCTATGTTATGAAGGCTCCTCGTTGTATAGCTTGAGGATTTATGTAGAATGATTTGATGCTTTTTTCTGGTTTCTTGGATATGGCCATTACTTGGTCTTATTTTTTTGAAAGCAGAGTATTGTTGCTGTTTTTATTAGACAACATTAATATCTAATTTTTCCAAGCTAATATGCTTTTTGGAAGTAGAAGTTTCAATACTTATATTTTTAACGAAACTCTAAGTGCACCTTGAATCTGAGATTCACCAAGTCTTGATTTGTAGCTTCTTTCAAGGATTTTAATGGTGGCTTTCTTCTCCACTATTTGATTTGTATCGATGGCTTTTCCTAGCCACGAAATGTTGCAGGTTTTATGCACCAAATAGTGTCTCTAGACACTTTGATAGTATGCTGGTTTTTGTGCACTTGATCTTAACAATAAAAAAACACAAAATAACCCTTTAAGAGTAACTAGTTTAATAAACAACTAGTATAGTACAATGAACCAATAATATCTCCAACTTAATGCAGTTTAAAGGTAACAATAATCTCATCTTTTTGCTCTTGTAAATAAGCTTTCAAAGTAGTTTTAAATGCACTTAATAATCTTTGCAACTTTTAAGAGTAATTATAAAGAACCCTTAAAAATAATTTGTAATTTTGCACTATAATCAATGTTCTAGGATGTAGTCTTCTTGCTTTTTAGATAGATAATAGGTAGATGATATATTTTTTTCTTTTGAAATACATCCAACTCCTATTTTAATGTGCAAATAAATCTCTTAAAAGAACTATCTCTTGCACCTTCTTGAAGATTGTAATATGAGCCCTTTTTTTTGCAATTTTAATCCAAATATGGTGCTCAATGAAACTTGATAATGAACCCTCATTTAAAGTTCAATTGATTGCACCCAAGTTGCTTATCTTTAATGGCTTATGTAGATGATGTAAATCTTGGTGTTTAGATTCACCAAGTTGTTGCCTTATGATGAATGAATTTCATAGCTTCTTGTTGGCTGTCCAAAAAAGCTTCTTGCTTCACCAAAATGTTATCTCGAACCTTTTGTCTTAAGCCTAGGGTTTGGTGGCTTGATCCTTCAAGTGATCTTCTATTTTCTACTATAGATTAAAAAAACTCTTATCTCTTAAATGTGTCTTCTTGCTTGTGAGAGGCAATCTCTAAATCTCTTGGATTTGGTAGCCTTCTTCTGTCTGAATCCTTCTTCAATCTTCTTGTTGAATTTTGACTTCAAACATGATCTTCTTCTCAAGATTTTGAATGCCTTGAGGTCTTCACTGGATTCTTCCTTCTCTCTTGGGCTTGTTGTCGGATGGCGATAATTATCCCAAGTCCTTCACTATCAAGAGCTTCTCTGCTACATTCCCATTCTAATATAGCCGACGGCTATACTCCAAATTTACTTCATTGATTATTATGTATATATAGATCCAAGTATGATTAATTATCATTCATATTTTCATTTTTACATTTCATTTGCACTATTCGCATAATTGCCTTTACGGCGAGGGTGTGCCCACCTGAAGTGGCAATTCATTTACTAAATATTTGATTTGATATTTCATTTCGTTCCTTGTAATATTGAGAATCACCATGAATGGTTTTTGGTTGCATTTTCTGGATAATTTATATTTTGCATGGTTAACAAGAGAGACTAGGTACTTGTCTCTCTACAAGTGGTATCAGAGACACCGATTCTGGGTAACCCAATTTGGGTATGTTCGTCTAGCCATAGAGCCATCAGATGAGTGGGCAATTCCTCAAACCGTCAACCCGCAATGAAATGATGCACCACAAAGTACATTATTTGGCATTGGGGGTTAACGGAGGAGTCATAGTCTCTTGTTCCTGGAAATCACATTGTTCAGATGTTACCAGTGGCATTGCCAGGCATCTAACGTATGGGTCCAAGTGAAACCAACATCTAGCACAGCTAATTCATCGAGCTCAGAATCTGATCGCCCAACACTTGTGTATAATCGCATTCAAACATAAAAAAAAAATCCTCACACTCGTCGAGGAATAATTCAACACATCGACAAAAAATCGATGCACGACAAGCCTCGGAGGATAGCGAGCATCGTCCAATCAAAAAACATGAAAAATGATTAATTTTTCATTTTCCTAAGGTACGACTTTGTGTTTTAAATTATAGATGGAATCTTTTATCCCACACATCTTGTGTTGCGGGCGAGCAACAGTTTATATACACAAACAGGCAGTAAGCTAAATGTGACTTAGGTCACACAGGCTCTTCTCGCGCGTTGCTTCCTACTAAGCCATCTTCCTCTTATGTGTCCAGTCATGTGTCTCGCTTGTCTTCCTCAGTCATGGTCATGTTGCATCATGAGTTCTTTATTGGTCTTGGTTTGGTTGTGTCGGGTCTGCATCTTGGTCGTGTCACATTGCATCGGGTCTGCGTCTTGGTCATGTCGCATTGTGAAATTGATTCGTTGGTTTGTGTTGCATCAGGTCCGTGTCTTTCTCATGTCACGTAGTGTCTTTCACGTTGGTCGTGTCGCGTAGTGCATTGTGTCTGTCGTGTCACATCATAAGCTCTTGTGTTTATCATCGTCAAGATCGTGTCATGATCTCATGGTCTTCGAGTCTTGTACGCTTCTCACGTGTGCTCATACCGTTGGGTAGTCACAAATTGTTGTTAGACCTTGTCAAGTATTGTGAAGGTGTCAAATCATTGAGTCAGTTTGTCAAACCAATGTGTCAAGTTGGTATCAAAATCAAGTATTCCAAATTTGAAAGTAGCGAAGTAACCTGAGGCTTTGTGTCAAGTTGGTATCAAAATTAAGTATTCCAAATTCAAACATAGCGAAGTAACCTGGGAAGCCTCAAGTGATTCAATCCGTGATGATTATACAATGACACTGAGAGGGGGGGTGAATCAGAGTAGCTATTAATTTTTATATCTACAACATTTAATATGAAATAAAGAGAACTTGACAACTGAAAAACAACTTGAACAAGAGAGCACACCACAACACTCAATATACCGAGGTTCACCAATTTGGCTACTCCTCAAAAATGACTTGCTTGGACTCCAATCCAAATCCAGTCTTTGCAAAATATCAATTTTACAAATACTTTACCAGCATCAACTGGAAGGAGCACCAACCCCTGTAATTTTCTGCTGCAACAGATGGAGCACCAACTCCTAGTACCAAGCACCAACTTGGACTGCAAATCTGATCAATTTAGAATGACATAAAAATGTCTTCACTTCATGCACGACCCTGACTGGTCTGCAATTAACCCAACTCTACACACTCTCACGGCTCTGCTTATTTTTCTCTTGATTCTTTTCTAACCCTCCTTTTACAGCAATTTCTCTCTAACAGCAGCAACATCTTCTCTGTACGATTATTCTTTTATAACCTTTCAATCCTGCATGCAATCGAATCATATACCCAACTGTTCGAATTCTTTTCTCCTGCAAATAAGTGGTTGTTCGAAAACGACTGTTCGAAACCCTGTAGTACGACGTTTCGATTTCTTGTAGTATGGCTGTTTTGAATGCTGCAAACATATCTTCTCGAAAAGCATATCTTGATCCTTCATATTCGGCTCTTTGAATACAAGCAAAATGTCTATTCGATTCCATGAGTGCGACCGTTCGAAAGCTGTAAAAAAAACTTTTCGAAAACCTTTCGATAATTTATATTTGATTCTTCGAATACATGCAAACGACTGTTCGAATGCATGACTGACACTTGTCAATATGTAACTGTAGATCTGACATCAGTTACATTTTATGTAACTGGCTGCATGATGTCTTTTATGACACGCGTCACCATGCCTGCTTTTTCGGCTTTTACCTGCCAACCTGTCGCCTGTCGCGATATCGCGACATTTTTAACTTATGTTGACGTCACCCTGAAGGTTGTCGCGATATCGCGACCAATTTGGCCTTGAAAGCCTTTTCGCTGCTCCTGTCGTGAAATCGCGACACTTTTCAACTTTGCTGACGTCATCATCCTTCTTGTCGCGAAATCGCGACGTTTCTGACTCTTGCTGACGTCATCATCCTTGTCCAAATCTACTTTTCGACTCTTGCGACGTCATCATCCCTTGTCGCGAAATCGGCGTTTCGACTCTTGCTGACGTCATCATCCCTTGTCGCGAAATCGTGACACTTTCGGCTTTCGTACACTCTTCTTTGCCAACTCCAGTGAAAATGGAACATGTCGCGAAATCGCGACACTTTGCTTCATGCAATGGCGAAATTTTTACATCTTTGTGCCTTGTGTTTTCACCTTGCCTCTTTTCATGAAATTTTGACTTGTAATATCATTGCTGCATCTTTCAGTTCTACACTTTTGACTAGTAGCGAAATCGCTACACCTTAGTTTCCCTTTGTTTCAACATGTAGCGCCATCGCTACACCTTAGTTTCCCTTTGTTTCAACATGTAGCGCCATCGCTACACCTTCTTCTTGTGAATTTTTACTTGTGTCGAAATCGTTGCAACTTAGTTTTCTTAACTTCCGATTTGTAGCGAAATCGCTACACCTTTGTTTCCATACATTTCCAGCTGTGCTTTGAAATGCGAAACTTCAACATGTATGGAAATCTCTACTCTCTTCATTGCAAGCTCCTTTCCTCCATTTATGTCGTGAAATCGTGACACATTTTCTCTCTCCTCAGCGAAAACTCGACATGTCGCGACATCGCGACATTTTGGCGTGCATTTTCTCTCTCCTACTTTTTGTCGCGAGATCGCGACACATTTTCTCTCTCCTCAGCGAAAACTCGACATGTCACGAAATCGTGACATTTTGGCGTGCATTTTCTCTCTCCTACTTTTTGTCGCGAAATCGCGACAGAAAACATGTCGCGATATCGCGACAGTTTTCTTCCTTGTCTCTTTCTGCCAATTTTTGAATCTGGGTCACCTCTATTTTGCTTGAAACTTTCTGCACTTGATCTGACTGACCTCTGAACTGCATCAACTGCATCAATCTGTCTGTGTTGACAACAATGACAATACTTTCTCAATGCTTTTGCTGCACCTTGCTCAACAATCTCCCCCTTTGGAATTGTTGGCAACACACTGCAACCTTGCTCAACTTCTTCTCCCCCTTTGCCAATAATACCAAAGGGGCTGCTGCAGACTCCCCTGAGTCTCTGTACACCATTCTCAGGAAATATCGTTATAGTTAGCAAAAATCATAAATATAAGCAAAACTATAAGTATAGGCATGCATGCACCCATTGAGAATGTGATCCCTAATGATAGTCGAGTTCTTGGGAATTGTGACCACTCCCAACTTATTCCTAAGGTACTCAAAAACATCCTTGGGCAATGGTTTTGTGAATATATCAGCTACTTGCTCTGTAGTTGGAACAAAATCCAACTTGACCTCTCCTTCTGCAACTTTATCCTTCAAGAAATGATATCGGATTGCAATGTGTTTGGTTCTTGAATGCATAACTGGATTCTTGGATATGTTGATAGCACTAGTGTTATCACATTTTATTGATATTGGCTCGTTGAAGTGGATACCAAGATCTTTTAAAGTTTGTCTCATCCATAATATCTGTGTACAACAAGTTGTGGCTGCAATGTATTACTGCCTCTACGGTGGATAGAGAGCCGATTCTTGTTTCTTGTTGTGCCATGCTACCGACTTGTCTCCAAGATAAAATGCTCCTCCACTTGTACTCTTTCGGTCATCAATGCACCTGCCCAATCTGCATCGAGAATATGCAATCAAAGTGAAGTCTTTGCCTTTTGGGTACCACAACCCATAATCCATGGTACCTTTGAGGTACACGAAGATCCTTTTACAGTTGTGACATGAGTTTCTTTGGGACTTGCCTGAAATCTAGCAACCATGCATACTTGCCTGTAGTATATCTGGTCTAGTAGTCTGTTAAATACGACGAGGCTTCCAATCATAGACACAGTACATTGTTTGATCCACATCCGGAGATTTATCATCCTTGCTCAACTTGCAACCTGTTGTCATGGGAGTGCTTGACAGGTTTACTGTCTTCCATTGTGAACTTTTTCAGCATTTCTTTTACATATTTAACTTGAGAAATAAAAATGCCTTTTTCATTTTGATTGACCTGCAGACCTAAGAAATAAGAAAGTTCACCAATCATTGACATCTCAAATTCTTTTTTCATTTTAATTGATATGTCTTTGCGAGTATTCATCCATCTTTGCTGCCAAATATTATGTCATCTACATAAACAACAAGAACAATAAGATGACCCTTCTCTGTTTTGACATATAAGTTGCTATCCACCAAACCTTTCTTAAACCCTTGTTTAATTAGATAATTATCCGGCCTTGCATACCATGCTCTGGGTGCCTGTTTTAATCCATATAAAGCTTTCTTTAACCTGCAAACAAAATCTGGATTGTCACCAAGTTGGAAACCATCTGGTTGTTCAATGTAAACCTCTTCTTCCAGTTTTCCATTCAAAAATGCTGATTTTACATCCATTTGATATACTTTGAAGTTTTTATGAACTGCTAATGCCAGAAACATTCTGATTGCCTCTAGTCTGGCTACCGGTGCAAAAGTTTCTTCAAAATCAATGCCTTCAACCTGAGCATAGCCTTTACATACCAATCTTGCCTTATTTCTGACAACTTGCCCATCTTCATTCAATTTATTTCTAAAAACCCATTTAGTGCCAATTATGTTTTTATTTGTTGGTCTAGGTACTAATTCCCAGGTATTGTTTTTCTCTATCTGATCTAGTTCTTCATTGATTGCCTTCATCCAACTTTCATCGAGTGCTTGCTTCGACAACATTTTTAGGTTCAATACTAGATAACGAGAGAATAGTTCCTCACTTGCTGTTCTTCTTGTCTGAATACCATCCGTGGGATCCCCAATAATCTGTTCACTTGGATGATTTTTCCGCCGATTGCCTGTTTTAAATTTCTTGTTTTCTTCTTCTTCAGATTCAGTTTTTACACCATCTGGATCAATTTTACGATTCTTCTCTGTTTCTTTTTCATCATCACCTTCAATGACTTCTTCATACATAGGGTAGTTTTCTTGATAAGTAGTTTCTTGTTCTCTACCTTCATCAACTTTCACATCAGCACTTTCAACAATTTTCTTCAACCTCTTGTTGTAACATGTGTAGGCCTTGCTTTTTGTTGAGTAACCAAGAAAGATACCTTCATCGACTCTATCTTCAAATTTACCGAGGTTATCTTCGAGTCCGTTTTATGTAGCACTTGCTGCCAAATACTTTGAAATGTCTTGTTGTTGCCTTTACGCCAAACCACAACTCATAAGGTGTTTTGCTTTCATGTGGTCTCGGCATGCACCTGTTTTGAATGTAAAGCTGCAGTATGGACTGCCTCTTTCCAAAATGCATCAGCTATTTTGTTTTTTGCCAGCATTGTCCTTGCCATTTCCTGCACTGTTCTATTCTTCCTTTCTACAACACCATTCTGCTGAGGTGTCCTAGCTGCTGAAAATTGTCTTCTTATCCCATGTTTTTGACAGTATTCTGCAAATTCTTCGGAGATAAACTCTCCTCCCTGTCTGATCTTAGGCATTTAATTCTTTTTCTGATTGATTCTCAACAAGATTTTTGAAGGTTTTAAACATCTCAAAGGCTTCTGACTTGAGTTTCAGAAATAGTACCCATGTCATTCTTGAGTAGTCATCTATACACAACATAAAATATTTGTGTCCATTTATGCTTTCGGTTCTCATGGGTCCACATAGATCGGTGTGAATTAGTTCTAATGGCTTGCTAGTGAAGTATTCTTTTGCTTTGAAAGTGGCTCTGGTTTGTTTTCCCTTTTGGCATGACTCACAGATGCTATTTACAGGTTTGCCAATGTTTGGTATATCTCTAACTGCTCTTTTTGAATTGATTTTTGCCAGATTGTCAAAACTAATATGCCCAAGCCTCTTGTGCCATAGCCAGTTTTCATCTTCCTGTCCCATCAAGCATGTTCCTTCTGCAGTTTCTGAAAGTGTATACAGATTTCTTGAAGTTCTCAGTCCAGTGGCTATTAACTTTCCATTTTTTGTCTTTCTTACTTCACAGCCCTCCTTCTTGAAGATTACATCATGACCTCTGTCACATATTTGACTTACACTTAGCAAGTTATGCTTCAGGCCAATTACAAACAAGACTTCTTTTGATTTTATATTGCCATCACTGATCTTGAGTGATCCCTTTCCAACAATCTTTGCTCCATCATTATTTCCAAATTTCACAGAACCACCTTCATAATTCTGTAAATTCTCAAACTTTTGCTTGTCACTGTCATGTGATTGGAACAACCATCATCAAGTATCCAAGGTGCTGATTTGTTATGAGCTTTAAAAGCAGTCTGGACAATCAAAGATTCCTTTTCTTTCCATTCTGGTTTGATAGCAGATTTTGCTACTTGTTTTGCCTTTGTCCTTTCATTAGCATGTGCCTATTTTTCAGGAAATTTTTGGTTTTGTTTCAACCCACTTGGCTGAGATTTTCTACCCTGATAATTATTTGATGCAAAAGTGCTTCTACAGTTTCTAGCAATATGTCCAAAATTATGACAATTATAACATTCAACTGCATAATTCATTAAGGGAGAAAAAACATTTATCTGCTGGTAAAATTCCTTTGAGATACATTATGCCTGCAATCCGAAATCTTATGGCCATAAGCATTGCATTTAAAACAATAACCAGAAAATGCATGATTAAACCTGGGTGCCGGTCTTTGCCAGTTTGAAGTAGGAGCCATGACTCTTCTCCTCCTTGGATGTGTGACTTTTGTGAATCCATCTTTGTCAGTATTCTTCTTGAATGTGGCATTATTGTTTTCTTTTGCATGATTTAGTTTTTCTGGTTCAACCTTGATCTTTTCTTCTTTATTTATGGGTTCTATATTCAAGTTCTTTGAATCCTTTGAAGATTCTCCTTCATCAAAGCCTAAACCAAATTTGATGCCAGAAGGCCTTTGGTTATTTAACATTTTATCCAGACTTTACGATACTTTCTTCAAACTTATGAAAATAGTTCAATTTTCTATTCATCTCCTCTAATTGCATCCTTAACTTAACAATGTCTTCCTCTAGCTTGATGCATTCAACTGTCTTTACAGTTAATTGTTCATCAAGAACTTCAGACATTTTCTTGAATTCCTCTGTCTGTATTTTTAGATTGTTTATTATGTCTGTGGTATTCTCTAATTTCTTTGAAAAAAATTTATTCTTCTTCCTTTCTGCACTCAACTCTTCAAGTGCAGCAACCAATTCTCCTTCCAAATACACTTCAGCTTCATCCTTGGAATTTTCATCACCTTCCTGATTTTCCTCTATTCTTTCTTCTTCAAGTGCCATGAACAGAGCTTCACCTCCTTCTTCTTCAGACTCCTCATCTGTGCTTTCTTCAGAACTACTGACATTCTTGGTTATGAAGCTTTTCTTCTTGAAGTTGTTCTTTTTGAAATTTTGTTTCTTCTTCCAGTCACTTTTTTCTTGGTGTGAACCTTCACCATTTTTGGTTCTCTCCTGCATTGGACATTTGGCTGCAAAATGACCGACTCCTCCACAATTGAAGCATTTAAAAGGTAGCTTCCCTCTATATTTTCCTTTTCCTTTTGTGAGTTTTCGAACAAAATTGGCTTCTGTTTCATCCAGTGTTCCTTCATCCTCAGATTCATGTTCAGCTTTTACATTCTTGTGTGCTTTAAAAGTTGCTTCTCTGTCTGTAGACTTGGTTTGTCCTATTCTCATTTCATATGTTGTCAGGGAACCATGCAACTCATCCATGCTGAAGTTGTTTAGATCTTTTGCCTCTTCTATTGTAGAGACTTTGGAGTTAAATCTTTTGTGAAGTGTTATGAGAACCTTTTTCACAACAACTGCATCATCAATTTCTTCACCGAGTCCTCTGATTGCATTAATAATTCCGTTGACTCTCAGCATATAAGTCTCTATGTTTTCATCTTCATTCATTTGCAGTGCTTCGAACTGTGCTCGATGAGTTTGTAGTTTTGCTTCCTTAATCTTACTGTCTCCTTCATGGATGCTCTTCAATTTATCCCACATGTCTTTTGCTGATTTACAACTC
Organism: Wollemia nobilis; assembly: GCA_028583015.1. Taxonomy (NCBI): domain Eukaryota; kingdom Viridiplantae; phylum Streptophyta; class Pinopsida; order Araucariales; family Araucariaceae; genus Wollemia; species Wollemia nobilis. Next base: position 15,862,574 of record JAQPPZ010016704.1, read on the forward strand.
ATGACTCTTATCAGTTCACTTTCAACAAGCCCACACATTATGGCATTCTTAGCTTTGGAGTTGTTTTCAAATTTCTTTTTCTCGGCGAGTATCTGTTGGAGGGGTAGTGGGTCTTTGTGTATCCACTATCTACGGAATCCCAAATATCGTATCCCAATGCACTCGAGATATGTTTGCATTCCGAGTTTCCGAAGGTGTAATTTGTTCCATCAAATAAGGGAGCTTTGTTGGATGAAAATCCTTCATCGCTCTGCCATTTTTTCTTCCAAGATCTCCTTAGCTGATTAAGCTTGTACAAGGAACCAGCTCTGATACCAATTGATGATTACACAATGACACTGAGAGGGGGGGTGAATCAGTGTAGCTATTAATTTTTATATCTACAACATTTAATATGAAATAAAGAGAACTTGACAACTGAAAAACAACTTGAACAAGAGAGCACACCACAACACTCAATATACCGAGGTTCACCAATTTGGCTACTCCTCAAAAATGACTGCTTGGACTCCAATCCAAATCCAGTCTTTGCAAAATATCAATTTTACAAATACTTTACCAGCATCAACTGGAAGGAGCACCAACCCCTGTAATTTTCTGCTGCAACAGATGGAGCACCAACTCCTAGTACCAAGCACCAACTTGGACTACAAATCTGATCAATTTAGAATGACATAAAAATGTCTTCACTTCATGCACGACCACTGAGTGGTCCGCAATTAACCCAACTCTACACACTCTCACGGCTCTGCTTATTTTTCTCTTGATTCTTTTCTAACCCTCCTTTTACAGCAATTTCTCTCTAACAGCAACAACATCTTCTCTGTACGATTATTCTTTTATAACCTTTCAATCCTGCATGCAATCGAATCATATACCCAACTGTTCGAATTCTTTTCTCCTGCAAATAAGTGGTTGTTCGAAAATGACTGTTCGAAACCCTATAATACGACGTTTCGATTTCTTGTAGTATGGCTATTTTGAATGCTGCAAACATATCTTCTCGAAAAGCATATCTTGATCCTTCATATTCGGCTCTTTGAATACAAGCAAAATGTCTATTCGATTCCATGAGTGCGACCGTTCGAAAGCTGTAAAAAAAACTTTTCGAAAACCTTTCGATACTTTATATTTGATTCTTCGAATACATGCAAACGGCTGTTCGAATGCATGACTGACACTTGTCAATCTGTAACTGTAGATCTGACATCAGTTACATTTTATGTAACTGGTTGCATGATGTCTTTTATGACACGCGTCACCATGCACTACTTTTTGGCTTTTACACGCTAACTCTGTCGCTTTGTCGCGATATCGTGACATTTTTAACTTATGTTGACGTCACCCTGAAGGTTGTCGCGATATCGCGACCAATTTGGCCTTGAAAGCCTTTCCGCTGCTCCTGTCGTGAAATCGTGACACTTTTCAACTTTGTTGACGTCATCATCCTTCTTGTCGTGAAATCGCGATTTTACTCTTCAGTCATCATCCCTTTCTGAAATCATGACGTTTTCGACTCTTGCTGACGTCATCATCCCTTGTCGTGAAATCATGACGTTTTCGACTCTTGCTGACGTCATCATCCTGCTTGTCGCGAAATCGTGACACTTTCGGCTTTCGTACACTCTTCTTTGCCAACTCCAGCGAAAATGGAACATGTCGCGAAATCGTGACACTTTGCTTCATGCAATGGCAAAATTTTTACATCTTTGTGCCTTGTGTTTTCACCTTGCCTCTTTTCATGAAATTTTGACTTGTAATATCATTGTTGCATCTTTCAGTTCTACACTTTTGACTAGTAGCGAAATCGCTACACCTTAGTTTCCCTTTGTTTCAACATGTAGCGCCATCGCTACACCTTAGTTTCCCTTTGTTTCAACATGTAGCGCCATCGCTACACCTTCTTCTTGTGAATTTTTACTTGTGTCGAAATCGTTGCAACTTAGTTTTCTTAACTTTCGATTTGTAGCGAAATCGCTACACCTTTGTTTCCATACATTTCCAGTTGTGCTTTGAAATGCGAAACTTCAACATGTATGGAAATCTCTACTCTCTTCATTGCAAGCTCCTTTCCTCCATTTATGTCACGAAATCGCGACACATTTTCTCTCTCCTCAGCGAAAACTCGACATGTCGCGACATCGCGACATTTTGGCGTGCATTTTCTCTCTCCTACTTTTTGTCGCGAGATCGCGACACATTTTCTCTCTCCTCAGCGAAAACTCGACATGTCGCGAAATCGCGACATTTTGGCGTGCATTTTCTCTCTCCTACTTTTTGTCGCGAAATCGCGACAGAAAACATGTCGCGATATCGCGACAGTTTTCTTCCTTGTCTCTTTCTGCCAATTTCTGAATCTGGGTTACCTCTGTTTTGCTTGAAACTTTCTGCACTTGATCTGACTGACCTCTGAACTGCATCAACTGCATCAATCTGTCTGTGTTGACAACAATGACAATACTTTCTCAATGCTTTTGCTGCACCTTGCTCAACAATCCGCGTTGCGGTTGGAGCAACAATTGAAGCGAAATACAATTTTTTGCCAACTTTTTCAGAATCAAATACCATTGCTATAGTAGTGCATGAGCAAACAGTGAATCAAAGGATATGACGACCGACTATCAAGTTCAAAAACTCCCAACAACAACACAAGAAGAGCTCGTTGAAGCCAAGGTACAAAAAATTCTCCTCCTTTCGAAATTATTAATTATAATCCAATTCATCCAGTGTTCAGCCCAATGGCATCCAATACCTCTCTATATTCCTCACAAGAAAACCTCTCTCACGTAGAAAGTAATCGTCCATTGATCAATGATGATGTGTTAAGAGATTTAATAGTAAATCTTCAGATGATGACTACAAGCTTCAACGCATCTAGGAAACAGCCCCAACCAAATCCTCCTAGTTCCAATCATTGGAGTATGAACATTTACTATGACAACTATACACACTATAGAGGTCAAAATAGTCAGCTCCTAAATCACAATGGTCACCAAAATATTGAGAATGGGGGTACTAAAGAAAATTTGGAGCAACAAAGAGGTTCTAACAGTCCTTATCAAAATAACAACCAATGACAAATGAGTAACGGGGAACAAGATAGAAACAATGTTCACTCCCAACCAAGAGGTCCTACTAGAGTCAATTATCCACACGTTGACATCCCTACCTTTGAAGGTCAGGATCCACATGGGTGGATTGCAAAAATGGAAGGCATCTTAGAATTCTATAAATTCCAGGAAGGGGACAAAGTCCCTTTTATAGCAACCAAATTCGGCACTGAAGCTTATCAGTGGTTTACATGGTATAAATGTGAGGAGCCCCATTATGCCTTATTTTGGGATAATTTCATAAAAGTCTTTCTTCACAGATTCGAAAAAGGTTCCATAATTTTATACACAATACGATTATTGTCACTTAAGCAAACAGAATTAGTAGGGGACTATATCTCAGAATTCACCAGTATGCTTCACTATGCACAAGATCTACAACATGACGTGGTAGTCGTGGCTTTTCGAAATGGATTAAAAGCACATATTAAAGTTGAAGTGGATTTACAAAATCCATCCAAGTTGGATGAGTGTATAAGTATTGTTGATTTTGCAGAGACAAAGGTGCACTTAGGCCCATCCACTTGACGTGATTCATATGGGCGACCTCCATTCCGCAACAACTCTTTTCGTAGAAATGATCAACCGTCATGGTACTTCTGTTACAAATGTCGCACTCATCATCAAAAATATCAAGCATATACACCACAACAAAACTTGCAGATTGAATATGCAAACAAGGAAGAAAAAGAAATAGAGTACGATGCACCTGAGGATCTCCCAGTTGAGGATCAAAGTGAACACGATGAGGTTGTCGCTGAGGAGGATACCATGACTATTTCAATACATGCTCTTATGGGGTTATCCTCTCACCATAGAATCAAGGTGGCAGGTTTCATTCGAAAAAAGAGGGTGACAATATTAATTTATTTCGAAAGTACTCACAACTTCATTGATGTAAAACTTGCAAGGACATTAGGTTTGCACATCTTCTCTTCTAGTCAAGATCGGTTTCAAGTCAGAACTGCAAGCAGGGAAATTTCTCAATGTCTAGGTAAGACATCTTCAGTTTCATTACAAATGGGTACATATACTTGGAAAGGTCCTCTTTTTGTTATGGAATTAGGAAATTCAAAAGTTATTTTAGGCATTGCATGGATGGAACAATTGGAAACCATAGTGGGTTTTAACCACAAACATCGCTTTGTCGAATGGCAAACCAACGAGAGGACCATTCGTCTTCAAGGACTACCCACACCTCCATCAAAAGTTGTAAGTTCACATAGCATGGAAACGATATTAAGAAAATATGGTGGGGTATTCATAACCCAAATCAATTGCATAGATAAATTAGACCAAGATATACTTGAAATAAAAGAAAACGATCTCCAAATCATTGTGGCTAACTATGAGGAGTTTTTTCAAGAACCAAACGGACTACTCCCCAAAATATCTCATGACCATGCCATACATTTAGTGCCTGGTAGTCTTCCACCCAATGGTCGTCCTTATCGATATCCCCAACCCCAAAAAATAGAAATTGAGAAGGTTGTCTAAGAACTATTAGACCATGGTGTCATCCGTCATAGTATTAGTCCTTATTCCTCACCTGTCATCTTAGCTCGTCGAAAAGAAAAATCTTGGCATATGTGTCCAGATTTTCATCCTCTTAATAAAATCACAATCAAATATAAGTTTCATATTCTTGTCATTGATGATTTACTAGATGAGCTACATGGTGCCAAATTCTTCACCAAATTGGACTTACACTCAGGGTTTCACCAAATCCGAGTTAGGGAAGAGGATATTCCTAAAATAGCCTTTCGAACTCATGAAGGTCATTATCAATTCTTGGTCATGCTCTTTGGTCTCACTAATGCACCATATAAATTTCAAAGTCTCATGAACCAGGTGTTTCGTCCATTTTTATGTAAATTTGTTCTAGTTTTCTTTGATGACATACTCGTCTTTAGTAAATCATGGGAAGCTCACTTAGCACATGTGGACAAAGTTCTCCATATCCTCCACAAGGAAAAGTTGTTTGTCAAATGATCTAAATGCTCCTTTGGTGTTCAATAAGTTGAGTACCTTGGTCATATAGTATCTCAGGAAGGTGTTAAGGTGGATCCCAATAAGATTAAGGTAATACATGATTGGCCTTTGCCTAAAACCATCAAGAAACTTCGTGGTTTCTTAGGTCTCACTGGCTATTACCGTAAATTTATGCATAACTATGGTAAAATTGCGGGTCCTCTCACAGCTCTCACCAAGAAGGATGATTTTCAATGATTAGAAATAGCTACCAAAGCCTTCGAGGCTCTCAAGGAGGCAATGTGTACAACTCCAGTTTTGGCTACTCCAAATTTTCAGAAACCATTTGTCATTGAATGCGATGCCTCAGGCACAAGTATGGGTGCAGCGCTAATGCAGGAGGGTCATCCCTTGGAATTTAAAAGTAAACAACTTTCAAGGAAGAATTTAGGTAGATCTACTTATGAGAAAGAAATGTTGGCTATTCTACACGCAGTAGAAAAATGGAGGAATTACTTACTCAATAGCCATTTTATTATTAAAACTGATCACAACAGTGTCAAGCATTTTCTAGAACAAAGGTTTTCTTATCCCGAACAAAATAAGTGGTTGACTAAATTGTTGGGATATGATTTTGTGATTGAATATAAGAAAGGTAAAGAAAATGTGGCGACTGATGCATTATTTAGAAAATACGAAGATAAAATAGTCATTAATGCCATTTCAGGACCATGTTCGCAATGGATGTCTCAGTTGCAGGAAGAATGGTTGTCCAATAGTGAAACAATTCAAATAATTCAGGAATTGTCTTAAGGTTCCTCTAAATACCCTCTTTTCACATATGATGACCAAATATTACGTAAGAAGAGTCACATTTACATCCCACACAACTCACCACTTAAATCACAGATTCTAGAAGAGTCACATGCTTCTCCATAAGCAAGACATTCAGGGTTTCTGAAAACCTACATGCGGGTTAAACAATTCTTTTGTTGGAAAGGGTTAAAAATAGAGGTCAAGCAGTGGGTAGCTGAGTGTGAAGTATGCCAATGCAATAAGGGTGAAACAGTCAAGTCACCAGGTTTGCTTCAACTGTTGCCTATTCCAGATCATTAGTGGGAACATATATCCATGGATTTTATTGAAGGACTTCCTAATTTAGAAGGTAAAACAATAGTTTTTGTGATAGTTGATCGCATTTCCAAATATGCTCATTTTTAGGCCTTGCAACATCCATTTTCAGCAAGCAAAGTGGCCAAGGTATTTATGGATTCAATTTTTAAATTGCACGGAAGGCCCAAAAATATCAGATGGCGATAATTGTCCCAAGTCCTTCATTATCAAGAGATTCTCCTTGGTAGTGGATTTCTCCAAAGAGTTCTTCTAGGAACTCCTTACATGATGATTTTAAAGGTTCTACAACAAGGCTCTCCAAGCCTTTTACTTGTTTCTCTAGGAGACCTCTCCAAAGTCTTCAATCTTGCAACTTCTCTAGTCTTCTAAATGAGACCTTTTCTTCAACCTTCTCCTTGTGGAAGTGTTGGTGATGGGATCTTCTTCTCATATCTCCGAGTTTTACTGCTTCTAATATCAGGAATAGGACTTTGCTAGTTCCTCTTTATCTCTTCCAATATTGAAAGTTTTCAATAAGATCTTTTATGGATCTCTTCAGCTTCTTGTGAAATAAATCTTCAATCAACAAGAGAAATTTTCAATCTCCTATCTCACAGACTCTTTTCTGGAGTTTTCTTTTGGATCAAATACTCTTCTCTGAAGTCTTCTTCAGGATTAAGGTTACGTGGCCTCTGCTTCTGGATTAAGGCTTCTATGGCCTTTTCTTCTAGATCAAGGCTTTTGTGGCATTTTCTTCTGCAATGTGAAGTTTTCAATCTAGCAATGGAGATCTCCAATCTCCAAACTTCACCAGGACTCTTCTCCTAGAGTCTCTTCCGCAATGTCTATTTTTTTGCAACAAAAACTAATCTTTGCACGAGGAAAACACATAGAATTTCAGGCAACAAAGGTGAAATCCTTCTCTATATGTTGTAGGAAGTGTCCCAACTTCTAAGAGTTAATTTTATGCAACAAAAAACTTTAGACAATAGTTAACATGAAAAAATCTAGATCTCTAAATAGTATTCACTAGTTGATTCGTCAATCTAGTGGAATAAATGTTGAGTCCTGGTCTTCACGAGTTTTTTTGCAACTCTATGGAAAGACTCTAGCCAAATGTGATCTCAGTATTTTTGGAACTGAGATTTACTTCAATACTTGTGACTCTCCCTAATCCTATTGAACTATTGTGGCTCTTTCTAACAACCAATCTCTTATGGGAATTTTTGCAAGTGGTGAGTTTAGTTTACAAAAACACAGACCCAATAGTAGCAATGGTGATCCCTAATGGATCTCTCTATTCCTATCTATATTCACCATGGCTTTGATACCACTGTTAGTTTTTGATGAAGTATGCTATGGGATATGGCAATCACAAGATGCAAAAAATATGAAGGAAAGTAATTATGCAATATGACTGAAGTATACTATAAATAGAAATGATGAAAATAATACAATGCAACTAAGGAGGAAATTAACACTCCATGAATATATGCTAAAGGACTACATTGTACTCCATAAAAAATGGAGTTTACTCTCGACACCACTACTACCTATTATGATATTCAATCACTTACTATGAGGCCCTTTTTATATAGGAAGATGGGTTCCTTGGCCGACACTCTACCTAGTTGTATAAGAGGACACCTTACACATTTACAACTTGCACTTTGACACTTGTGCATTTATTACATTACTTGAAGTAACTAGCTAACTTCTTCCTAAAGTAATCTCCTACTCTAACTATGTACCAAAGGTGGTACATTTACATAACCCAAATGATATAATATACTCTAACACATATTCACAAGTAACACACGAGGAACGTCAAGTGATACCCTTTCACCCTAGTTTACCCTATCCAGGTAAAAATTTTCTATCTTCAATTTCTTACAAACTACTTTTGAGAGCAAGTACTAAATCTAACTATGCATAAGATTGCCATACATTTAACTTAAAATTGAATTATAAGACAATTGAACTCAATTTAACTCTTAACCTTATAGTCATTAGTATGTGTACCTAACCAAAAGTTCAATTTAGAACTTAACAAAGTACATACTTTCCAAGTTATTCTCACATGCACCCAAGTACATACTTTCCAAGTTATTCTCACATGCACCCAAGTACATACTTTCCAAGTTATTCTCACATGCATCCAAGAATGACTTGTTAATATGGTGCAACAACTTAGAGAATAGAACACCCATCTTATATTACACTTTTATTCATAGTATGGAAAGTGGGGTTAGGTAATCCAATCACCTTTACCATTGACAATATCTATGTTTCTAGTCAAGAAGACCCTATGTTTTCCTGTCTTATAGGTGCAATAAGGAAAAAGTCACTTAGATCTTGTAACCAATTATATAGGGTACAACTTTTGGATATTAATATTAGTCATATTGTGCAACTTTTCTCCTACTCTCTAAAATGAAAATATTCATTAGAAAATTTTTAGAAGAGACTTATGTTCAAATCCTGTCGAATAGTAAATACATAGTTGTTAGATTTTTGTAATACCATTTTGTAGTCATAATGCAATGGATGGAACATGTTTCAATCCCATATAACTAATTAAAAAAATGCAAACATTTAATATCATAAGATGTGAAAAAAAAACATTACAATTAGGAAATCTTAAAGGTGTCATATGTTAGGTTTCTTATAGAGAATATAATCCAACAATATCCAATTGTATCGATTTTGATATTCAATGTTGGTTGTCATTTGGATACCTGATGTACAAACTACTAAAAAAAATAAATATATATTTTTTGGATTTGGTTATTGTGAGAAACCTTTATGATCGGCGTATAGGGTTGATTGATGTATAGGGTTGATCGATGTACAGGGCTGATCAATCTCCTCCCAACCATGATCCCTCTTAAAGTTGAGAGCTATATTTATCAATAAGGAATTTAACACAAAGCCACCACACACCCACCCCCTTACACACTCGTCCACGCTGCAATTTGAACCTTGAATCTCCTGAAGAAGAGTCAAAGCCCAAAACATTGTGTTGCACCTCCAAATACCCCCCAAAAAAAAAATATATTATTTAAAAAAGATCTTAAACAAAAATTAATAAATAATTATAACATTTTTAATATCGAATAACTTATTAAATTAAAAAATATTTATGAAGACATATCATCAAGCTAAAAGGATGATGGTTGATATATGAAAAATAATTTAAAATGTGAAAAATTGGTATTTGGATATTTCATTTTCCTTCTTCATTCTTACTATTATATTCATTTCTTCGTAATGCAACTTATAGTTTGTTTGTTTGTTTTATCATAACTTTTATTGAGTTTTATTTTTGTCGCAATTTATGAGATAAAGATGATATGTGTGAATTTTTAAAGGTTAAGTGGATTGGTCAAGTACTTGCTAAGGAGAGACTTAGGTTCAAATTTTGGGGGCATGCTGCAAGCTTTAACAAAGGTAGTAGTTTGTGTTGAATCCGTTGAGTGAGCGCCAAATCAACAATGATAGTACAAACCTCGAACAATTGGTGGTCTCCTTCTCACATCGGGTCATCAACAACAACGAAACAAATAGACTGCTAAGTGGATACTAGACCAACAATGACAGTACAAACCTCGAACGATTAGTGGTCTCTATCTCACACCAGGTCAACAACAATAAGAATAAAGTGTTGCGCTTGCCAATTAATAATAATGGTTGTAACCAACTCTCCTATATAACAAAATAAAATAAAATAAATAAAGACAATATGCAATAGAAATGAAGGCATACAAAATAGAAGACAAAATCATAACCGTGAACATTGTTTGTTTGTTAGTACAATGAAGAAATGATATCTCTTAATACTTTAATAATCTTAGTTGTAATTATCATGTACAATTTGAAGGATGAACAAAGGTAGTAGACAGATTGATTTCGCAAAAGTGAAAAGTGAGACAAAAAGTCATTTTTTATGTTAAAATAAATAATTAGATGGAGAAAAAATATAATCCATTATTTTTATTTTTTCCAATTGATTATAAAAAAATAATTAGAAGGAGAAAAAATACAATCCATTATTATTTCAATTGGTTATATGGGATTGACAGAGCCTTGGTCTCTCTTTAAATATCTAATGGATATATGTTTTCATACAAAATTAAAAAAAACATTATTTTAATCTTAAAGAACAGCGCAACGTTTCAAATTTTGGTTTTTTTTCGGAAGGTCCAAGGTTCAAACCATAGAGTGGGTTAGTGTGAGGGGGTGTGTGCTTAGTCCCTATTGGTAAGCTCAACTCTCCCTCTTATGAGACGCCATGGTGGGATGGAGATGCCCAACCCTAAGTGTCGGTCGTAGGGTTTCTAAGACTAAAAAAAAGGTGAGGGGTTTTTCACACTAAAAAAAGGGTGGGTGTGTATGGCTGTATGTTTAGCCCCTGTTGATAAGTTAAACTCTCCCCTAATAAGAGTTCATGGTGAGATATTTAGCCTTGAGCATGAATTATAAGGGTTTCTCACACTAAAAAAAACATAATTCTAAGCTTGTTGCCAAAGGAGTTTGGAGTTTGTGTTTAACTTGAATAATTTATTTTTTTCAATGGGTTATATGAGATTGAAACCACCTCACCCATATTTAATTTATTTTTTCAATGGGTTATATGAGATTGAAACGACCTCACCTATATTAAATCATCACCATATAGTGGTATTACAACAAAGCTTGACTATTATCCATGTATTATTTAGCAAGATTCGAACCTGGGTCTCCTCCTTGAAATATCGAAAAATTTAACTAAAAATTAAAAAAATATTATTTTATCTCAGGGGATAGTGCAACATTTCAGATTTTGGCTCTTTTTCGAGAGGTCCAAGGTTCAAACCACAAAGTGAGCGAGTGTGTGAGGCTGTGTGTTTAGTCCTATTGATAAGCTCGACTCTCTCTCCTATGAGAGGCCGTGGTGGGATGGAGATGTCCAGCCCTTAGTGTCGGTCGTAGGGGTTTCTCACACTAAAAAATGGGTGAAGGGTTTCTTATACTAAACAAAAAGGGTGGGCGTGTGTTTAGCCCCTATTGATAAGTTCAACTCTCCCTTATAAGAGGTCATGGTGAGATATCGAGCATCGGTTATAAGGGTTTCTCGCACTTAAAAAACATTATTCTAAGCTTGTTGCCAAAGGAGTTTGGTGTTTGTGTTTAACTCAGATAATTTTTTTTTCAATGGATTACATGAGATTGATACGTCCTCACCCATATTAAATCATCACCACATAGTGGTATTACAACAAAGCTTGACTATTTTCCATGTATTATTTGGCAAGATTCGAACATCGGTCTCCTCTTTGAAATGTTTAAAAATTTAACTGATTGAGCTAATGTTGCTTGATTAAAATTTAAGTCTACACATTGTCCCCGAGGGCTAGGTGGATTGATAAGTGTTTGTTTGGGTAGGCATTTATGAAGAAGACACCCAGGTTTAAATCTGAGAGGCAGCCTGTTTGTAAAGGTAGTAATCTGAGCTGAATCCTCTGAGTACGTGCCAAACCAATTATGACAATACAAATCTTAAACTACTGGTGATCCCTTTCACGTCAGGTTAACAATAATGAAGTGGAATAGGTTTGGTGGGAGCAACCCATGTGGTTTGAACCATGTGCTTGTCAGTTACTAAAAATAGTGTACTCTCTATATAAAAAAGGTTGCAAATTTTCATGAGAGGAAAATTTAAATTGAGACAAGTTTTATGATAGATAGATAAGTATTAACGTGAACGAAATTCCAATCATAGAATATACCACTAGACTTGCATCATCACATTAACCGGTTAAAAAGCAAGAGGGCCAGCCCCCCACACACATGCCCAAACTCGATGTTAAATGAAGAATTCTTAAAATTTAAACTTAAATCTCTTAAATAAAAACCAAAGCTTTAGCATCTTACGTCAAACTTGCATAATTTATTTATGCTAATACCTCTTCTAGTAAGAACGTTCTACAATAAAATTAGAGGGGAAAAATTAAATTTTCGAAATCACCGTGCCGTGGACACGAAACATTAATTTTCCATCGAAAACGGCGTGGGATGTCGTGTTTAGAGAAAGTATATTAGAGGCCGAGAATTCTGGACGAACAATGTAGAATTATAAAAGCCTAAGTATTTCAAAATATTCCCTCGAATCGCGTACTTCAAAGTCCGCGTGAAAACAAAGATAAGCTCTGCTTTTTTCGAAAAGAAAAGCAAGCTAAACATGAGACACCAATTTGAAAAACCAAAATCTCCTAAATAAATCCACAAACAAATAAATGCGAAAGCTACCAGAGCGCGGGGATATAGAAGCTGAGCCGGAGAAGGGGATATAGAAGCAGAGCCGGAGAAGATTCGAACCGTAGACTGAACCAGACGAGAAATCTCAGCACACAAAATTAAAGGTAACCTCGTAGGGCTTTGTTCTGGTTGCTCTACTTTGATTTGGGGTATAAGTTTAACGGGAAAAGAGGGGACATTCCACATTGCTTACTAGTATTTCGTAATCTCAATTCAACCATGTGGAAGGCGTTTTTCAACACTGTAAGATCTTAAAATTTTAGACATTTTAAGCACAATGTCGAGATATCGCCAACCCTCGGTTCGAATCTCGGGCGTGCATTGGGGTTGCAGAGTTCAGGAAAATAAATAATGATTGGGAGTTTGTGAACAGACGAAGTGCTTTTGTTGAATAGAATACAGAATTATAAATCTTTTACCGTCCGCTAGGCGAAAATAACATATTGAACAACAAAGTTTAGTTATCAAATGTAATATATTGAATAAGTTTATATGGAAAAGGTTAAGGAAGATCGCTATTCTTTCTTTACAAAGAATTGATCTTTTATCCTCCTCTTAGTTTCTCTGTTTTTATTTAAACAAGTCAGATATAAAATCTCTTGTTAATTTATCAGCATACCTATCCCAATTTTATTATAAGTCTTGCATTCTCTATTTCCAATACCCTGAAGTGTAATAAATATACATCTTTCCTTATTTTATTTTTAAATACTTTTTATATATATGTTTTTTTCAAAATACTTTTTTAATCCGCTGAAGTGTAATAAGTATATATCTTTCTTTCTGTTTTTTTCTTTTTTATAAATATTTTATAATTCTTATATATATTGGTTAAGGTGATTGAACCCGGATAAAGTGGTTGAACCCATCTATAATGTAAGTGACAGCAGACCATACTCGCAAAGATTCTTCTGTTTCTTTTTAAGTCTCATCCGTCTCAAATATACTCTAAAAATTTATTTAGATGGCTATAATGATGCTCATAAGTATAGTTGTCAGAAGCTGTTATTGGACTTTTTTGACTTTTGCATGTTTGCCTTTATTCCTGCAAATATCAAGTACTTATATATGGTTTAATATCCGGATTTGAATGATGTTATACAATGGATTAGTTGGTACAGATTTGATAGTTTTGGGTCGGAACTTACGCATTTTACAGGGCAGTCTAGCTTGTTGCTTCAATGCTTCTGTTAATATAAAAGGTCTCTGTAGCTTTGGCTACAATAGATGCCGTGTTGGGGAATTTTAGTGTCTATAAAACTGGGATATGACATTGGTAATGAAGGTAATGTTTAGAAAGTTTCTTTCGGCCAATATTTACCATGTGCTTTGTGTTTGTGGCTGTGCAGTAAAGCAGTCTGGAAATCTGCATCCGTAAATTCAAAGTTTGAATAGGTTGGAGGTTCTAGACGAAGTTTTGTTCTACCATGGCTATGCCTTTTCTCTATTCATGCTCTATGCATAATGTAGTAGTTAGGGCAAACTTTTTCGTCTTTTCAATAGGGGAATCTGAATTTATGCGAGAGGCTACATGTTGGAATTTTGATTCTAAATTCTTGGGACGACATCCACTAGTGAATTGCCACACAAATCCATATACTTCAACATTATCTATGCCTTCAATCAAGCTATCTAATCGTTCTTTAAGAGCTTGTCTATCTCCCAAGTCAAGGGCAGATGCCATCAGTCATGAAGTACAACGCGGTGGAATAGCTTTTCCAAGTCAACTTAAGCCAATAAAGCAACGGATCAAAGATAGGCGATTTAGGGAGCTATTATCAAATAAGGCCATAGAATCCTTCACAGCTAACAGTAAAGAACCATATAGATGTACCGTGGGTCAGAAATTTCCTCTTGAAGATGTCATTGAAGCTCAACAGTTCAATAGGGAAATCTTAAGTGCAATTTTCAAGGTGGCACAAGAAATGGAAAAAATTGAGAAAGATCCAGCTGGAGGACAGACTTTGAGAGGTTACTTGATGGCTACATTGTTTTATGAGCCCTCAACAAGAACTAGACTTTCATTCGAGTCTGCTATGAAAAGGCTTGGTGGAGAAGTTTTGACAACAGAAAATGCTCGAGAATTTTCGTCTGTTGCAAAAGGAGAGACATTAGAAGGTACTGTACACAGATACACTATATGCTATAATGTGTAAGCACTCTAGTTTCCTAGTATCGAGGATTTACTTTAACTTGTGGTCTGTCACAGATACTATAAGAACTGTGGAAGGATACTCAGATATTATAGTTATGCGGCATTTTGAGAGTGGAGCTGCAAGGCAGGCTGCAACTGTTGCCAATATTCCTATTATCAATGCAGGGGATGGACCTGGTCAACATCCAACACAGGTAATAGTCTACTTGTATGATGAAGAAAGTGTCGTTTCTTTCCTGGCAGTGGAAGCCGGTTTTTCATCACTTTGGAAAATGATAGTCAAATGCATCTTAAATGAGCTATTGCTTCCTAGAATGGTTTCTAAAGACAATACTTTTTTGTCTCCTCTAGATTTTCTTATGTTGTTACTGGTGGAAATTCTTTTTTTCAAACAAATTTTTTGTTCGGCTTTCCTAAGTTATTTCCTTTAGCCTAAAAATTAGTAGGTTGCCCTTTACAAGAAAGGTCATCGCAAGTAAAACAATTTAAAGTAAATTCAAGGATATGAGTTTTGTAGCATTATGCATATTCATAGGATACTTTGATGCAGTTTAGATGAGGAGATCTAAATGAAAGACAACCTCTTCTAGCAGCCCGAATGTCTCACAACAAATTCACACAGCCAGAAATTACTTGCATTTCTCTACTTAAAAAAATTTACAACAACAACAAAAATATTGCAGTTGCAAATCTTCCCTTGCTTGTAAACTTCTCTTGCCTATAATCTGGAGATTACAGCAAACTCAAAACTCCACTAATTTGGTTCTTTTTGCCGGTCCTATGGAAATTGCAGCAAAACTCCAATTTATGCTTTTCCAACAATGGGAACAAAGGTGGGATATGGAAGGCTAAAAGTTATGCCCCTTCCTCTTCTCTTGGCAGCTGGAATTTTTTTTTATTATTATCGTTACTTTTAATCCAGATGCTTTGCATCATACACTTCGGTTAAGAGAAATGCTTCATGAACTTCGGCTCATGAACATTTTACAAAATCTTCAATGAGATCCCGTGCTTCTCAGCTTCGGATGCACTCATCCATGTGGCCTCTTCTGCTGCCCGATTCTTCCATTTTACCAAATACTCTGGAATCTATCACTGCTTCTATGTCATTGATTCCTAGGGTATCTATTTGCTCAATAGGAGCTTTCTTTTCAAAATCAACGGGAGTAGCTTGTCTTGATCTATAGTTTTGGTTCCAATACAATGAGGAATCCAAAACATAATTCTGATTTTGCTCTGAAACAATGTTGCAGTATGGAACATAATCATTGTGTTCATCAAGCAAAACAGGCAACTCCTTCAAAGATTCTTCCAGAACTCCTTCCTCTTCTTCAAATTTCTTAGCTACTGCTTCCATCACAGAAGTATCATCTCCTAAGTAGATGGTTGGAATGCTACTACATCCACACTTCATTGCATGCTTCCCGCACACAGAATGCATATTTGTTTGACATATGCCAAATGCAACATACCACCAGTGATTGCAGATGCTGCATAAGACGACATCATTGTAATTCAGGGAGTGAAATAATTGTGCTTCTTGCTTCTTCAGTAATCAACAAAGTTGATGCTGAAATCTGATAAGGCAAACAAATGCAACCTTCATCAAGCATCGGGTTCTATCTCCACAACGCAATCCGCTGTTTGCAAGAAGCATTGCCTCTTTACATAGTAGTTGTTCATGAGGCAGAATTTGCACTCTGTTCAGATTTTCATAACATTTACAGGCTGCTGCCCCAAATGGAAACCAATCAACCAATGCAAAGTTTACTGCCTCACCAGAATTAAAACCATGACTAAAGCCTGCATGGTATGCCTGAGGAAATGTGATTACAAATTCTCCAGGACCTTGTACAGCCTTGTAAACAGGAACTCCATATTCAGATAATATTTTTGGGGGAAACAATGTTGTTTTTCCTATCAGCAAACTAAATGCTGCATCCACTTCATTGTGCATAGGCATTTGTCCACCATAAACATGTTCCACTACCACATTTTCAAAATCATCAGCTGCATGACCAGGGACACCATACCATGTCTTTGATGCACCACAGTGGTGATAGTTAATGCTGTATAAATAGTGATCTTCAACATGCCATGCAAACATGCTGAAAATCATTGCAATGTAAAGCATAGGGTCACTCACACCCGGAATTGGAGTTTCAAGTAGGTGTAACACAGATTTTGGAAGCCTTGAGACATCCTGTAAGTTCCATTTGCTCGTTGTGAGTGGATCATATGTTGATTTTGAGAATGCACTCCCTTCAACATCACAAGCATACTCAACAAACTCAGTTTTCCCTGAAGTTATCTCATGCCAAAACTCCCGTTCCACAAATTTGGCAGGCAAGTTTGTGGAAGTAGAGAATTTATGAGCAAATAGCCTGTTTGCTATTTTCTCAAATTCACGGAAGGAGTACTTTCTTCCACTCACATGGTATTTAATTTGATCTTCAGAGTACCAGTTTGCAAGTTTAAATGGCTGCACTCTTGTAGTAATTTCCTGCCTTTCTCTATCAAGCCTCTGCCTTTCCAACTTCATTTCTTCTAATTCTTTATCTGACGATTCCTTTTGTGCATTGATGTACTGCATTTGTTTTTGCTTCTCTTTCTGGAATGCTCTCTCTCTTTCATTGTAATGCCTCTCTAACTCCTCTCGTCTCTGCTCAATACTCTTTTCCATTTCACTTGTTTGCAACTCAATATCTCGATAAAGATCTGCACGTTCCCTCTGAATTTTGGCAAGCAATTCTGCTTCTTCATGCTTCTTATTATTGGCAAAAGCCTCTTTCTCAATACGAAGGTTTTCTTCTTCACTCTTGATCTGTTCCCTTAACATTCTCCTCTCTTCTTTGAATCTTTCTTCTTCATCTTTCAGCCATTTTGATACCCTCTTCTTCTCATCATCAACCTGCTCTAATTCCTTCCTGAGTTGCTCTGTTTTCTGATCAAGAATTTCCCATTCTCTCTCAAATTTTTCCTTTTACACATCTAATAAATCTTCTTTCTTCAACAATTCCTGCTCCTTAGCTCTTAAGTTGTCGATCTCTTCTTTCAAATTGGTTTGTATGATCCGCAAGTTGTTCCTCTCATTTTCTGAGTCCCAACCTCTCATGTTCGTTATGAATTTGATGTCTCTCTTCCTCCAACGCGACCTTTATCTTTTTAAGTGCTTGCTTCAAATTTTTCATTTCTTCTCTTTCTGCCTCAAGCTTTTTCTGCTGAGTCTCAATTTCTTTCTCCTTTATCTCCTTCAAGAATTGTTTTCTCGCGATCAAGCACACTTTAGGACTGCTGTCCAGTTCTTCTCCTTTGTCCTTCAATGGATTTAATGTGTACCTCTTGCCATCCTTCACAATAGTGCAGGTGTTCACCCTACCATCATGCATTGCCTTTCTATCAAACTGCCATGGCCTTCCCAACAAAAAATGACAAGTAACCATAGGCATAATATCACATAGTATCTCATCTGTAAGAACCATTTTGAAGGTTCACCATACATTGTTCACTTACCAAAATTTGACGTCCCTTTTGCAACTATGAGACATTGTATGGATTTGGGTGTTCGATCCTTTTCAACCATCTTTGTAGACACTAAATTAGCTGTACTCCATTTGTCCACAATGACTTTTCAACACTTGCCTCTCGATTTGCATATGGTTCTAAAAAGACGACTTCTTTGTACTGGTTCATGCTTCTCTTTGGCTGGTTTCAACAACACTCTCTCTTCATCATGAGAGATTCTCCTTGTTCCGGTTCCTCCGTATGTTTTGGTGAGGGAATACTTTCTTCATCTCCTTGTGCAATATGATTCCTGGCTTTCTTCTTTTACCGCTGCCCTGCTGTACTATTGTACATTCAAATGCCAGATGACTGGCTTCTCCACATTTAAAGCAATTTCTGGGGAATCCTTTACCCCTTCCTCTACCATAATCACCTGTTCCTCTCAAGAAATTTCCGCTTTCTCTAGTGTTCTGGCTGAAATTACTCTGAGAAGTCCTAGGTTCTTCCTGTTGCTTTTGCTGCCCTCTTCCACTATTGGCTTGTCCTCTTCCTCCAGAGAACTGTCTTCTTCCTCTGGAATTATTTTGTTATTTTCGAGACAACTTCTCTTTGCCTTCAAAGCACATTGATAGGCCTCTTCCATGGATCTCAATTTGATCATATTAAATCCGTCTTGAATAGACATGCAAAGTTCATTGACATACCTCGAAATCTTCTCTTTATTATCTTCTATATGGCCAGCTTGAATGGTGAGCTTGTAAAACGCCTCGCTGTAGTCTTTCACATTCATCTCCTTTTGCTTTAGATTTTGCAACTTCTTGAAAGACCCATTTGATGATCTGATGGAAGGAACTTGGCCTTCAGTTTAGCAACCATTCTATCCCAAGTCTTGATCTTTTCTTTTCCTTTTCTTTACCTCTGTGTTTGGACATGATCCCACTACAAAGATGCATGCCCTTTCAGCCTAGTACAAACAAACTTCACCTTCTCAGGGTCTTCCATTGATTCAAATTCAAAGTATTTCTTCTTGTTTGTAATCCAGTCTATGAGCTCCTCCGGATCCAAACTTCCATTGTACCACAGGGTCTCTGACTTTGGCGTATTATCCATCTTTGCTCTCAAGAATCTACCCTCTGGTTCATCCACTTGCCCTTCTTCTTCAGGCTCGTAAACTGATTCTTCTTCCTCGTCATCACTAACATTGTCTATTTGCACTCCCCTTGTGTTTGCTGTCTCTATGGCTTCCAACCTGGCTGTATTTACTCTTAGCATCTCAGCAATATCAACATTTTTGGCATTATGTGGTGCCCGTGGCCTTCTTCTGTGAGCCATATCTTCTCTAATCTTGCTTTGATACCAATTGATGAAGTCTAGATGAGGGGGTCCAATGAAAAAAGCCTCTTCTAACAGCCCAAATGTCTCACAACAAATTCACACAACCAGAAAATGAACAGCAACCACAAATTACTTGCATTTCTCTATATAAAAAAAATTTACAGCAAAAACAAAAATATTGCAGTCACTAAACTTCCCTTGCCGGTAAACTTCTCTTTTCGAGAATCTGGAAATTACGGCAAACTCAAAACTCCACTAATTTGATTCTTTTTGGCGGTCATCTGGAAATTGCAGCAAAACTTCAATTTATACTTTTCCACGAATGGGAACAAGGGTGGGATATGGAAGGCTAAAAGTTATGCCCCTTCTTCTTCTCTTGGCAGCTAGAAATTTTTATTTATTTATAATTATTACTAGTATTTTTTACCTAGATGCTCTGAATCATAGTTCATGGATGCTTATCATTTCCTATAGATGCAAATCTATCATTGAATCTGATTTTCATATTCAGTATTCATACTCTGCATATGTTTTTAATGGAGATGGATTTTTAATTTTCTTGTGCAGGCACTGCTCGATGTGTATACAATTGAGAGAGAAATTGGACGTCTGGATGACATTAAAGTTGGTCTTGTAGGAGATCTTGCAAATGGTCGAACTGTTAGATCGCTTGCATATTTGCTTGCCAAGTACAACAATGTGAAGATATACTTTGTTGCCCCGGATGTTGTGAAAATGAAAGTAGGTTTTCATAAGTGTCTTTGACATAAGAAGTTTTTACTTTTTCAAGCTTATTTGAAACGCTACTCATCATTTCTAGCTACTGTTTTGTGTGTGGTTCTCAAAATCCCTGGCATCCTTTGAACTTCTAATTTATCTCAGTGTTCTGGTTTATCCCATATATTTCCTTACCATATACGAGTTTGTGTTTTGAATAATAGTATTTGCATTTCTTTCATTTTTCACCTTAGCTGGATAAGGTTATTATCATTTCAAGTGATAAAAATGAAACTGCAGAGTATGAAGAATATTATTAGTTTAACATTTTCAAGGACATGAGAAAAATATATTTCAGCTAGACCCAGCTATTAATTTACAGATCCTTTCTTTTGTGTCATTGATGCTCATGTTTTTCCCTATTTCACTTTTTCAGGATGACATAAAGGACTATCTTACTTCAAAGGGAGTTGACTGGGAAGAATCTGCAGATTTGATGGAGGTGGCTTCAAAGTGTGATGTTGTTTATCAGACTAGGATTCAACGTGAACGGTTTGGTGAGAAAATAGATTTGTATAACGAGGCTCGTGGAAAGTATGTTATTGATAAGAAAGTCATGAACGTATTACAAAAACATGCAGTTATCATGCATCCTCTTCCAAGGCTTGATGAGGTGAGTTATTTTATCTTGTGAAAGCAATTCAGAAGCACTGTATCATGAAGAAAAAAGGCCATGCCGGCTTGTAAATTACATGAGCTCTCCTTGACTTATAATGTTAAGTCATGGACCGGTTGGCTTGATTTGTCTTTTATTTTTATGCAATAATCTAACAAGATCTGGCTTGCAGATAACTGTTGATGTTGATTCTGATCCAAGAGCTGCATATTTTCGGCAAGCAAAAAATGGGCTTTATATTCGAATGGCTCTTTTAAAGCTTTTGCTGCTTGGATGGTGATATAATTGAAACAATTTTGACTCAACATTTGATTACCAAGGATAAATATTTCACAACCACAGCTAATTTTCTATAGTTTGACTTGAGGTAAAAGGTGTCAATGACCGGTCTGGTATTCTTCAATCATTGTACTAAATAAGCCATAATTTGCTTAACTGCATATTGTAATCATTAGAATGCCTTAAAATATAGGCTAATGAATTGTGAAATATTTTACATTTGATTTTCCTGAAAGAGAAGAAAGTGAACAAGCAAAATAAAGTTGCTATGAGAAACATGTATCTGGCTGTTCAAATTGAGTATTTCAGGTCTTTCTTCTTTAGTTTTACATGTCGTAATGCATTTCTACTGTTGTATTGTAAATGCATATGAAGACCAGTTCAAATTGTTTGCTTCTTTGATCATTTTTTTTTTTAATTTTAATTTTTAATTGGTTATATGGAATTGAAATGGGCCCTTCCGGTATTACAACGTGACCACATAGTGGTATTACGGTAGCTTTGCATGCATATACAGTTTGGCAAGATTTAAACCTGGGCCTCCTCCTTGGAAGTCAATCAATTTAACCTGTTGAGATCATGCCATTTTCACCTATGGGATTTGAATCTTGGTCTACAGTGTGAAACTACATGTTTTCCACCACTTGCCCCACGCCCCATGGGCCATTGCGTCTTTGATCATTTGGCAATGCTAATATGATTATTTTTTCCTTGTTGAGTGCTGTTAAAAGTCACAGTGCAGCCTAGTCAAGCACTCAGCTAAGAGATAAGCTGGGAGATTCACTCCCATCCATTGGCTGATGTAAATTCTCTTGGAGATTCATTCTTTTCCTTGCTATGAATTATCACTGGCATTTTGATTTTATTCAGGTGCGTGCATGCCCATTTATAATGTTTGAAGCTTGATTTTCATAGGTCACAACTTTTTAGACATGCACCATTGTTGGAGGTTTTTTCTTTTTTGTTAGAAAACTTCTTGAGACAGGTTTCTAAGGAGATGCATTGCACAGATGGACTTTTCTTTGGCATTGAATGACACGTTTGAGGGGTGTCTAATCTACTGTTTATCTGGGACTTGTACCCATCCTCATCCTTGATGTTCATGTCTTTATAGCTGCCCTGAAAACTAGTAGTACCTCTTCTTTCTACTTATTGCCATAAATAACATAAAGAAACCCTGGTGGAAAACAGAGCTAGAGTGGAACCCTGGTGGGCAGTATGAAACTCCACTCTACAAAATGGTGAATAACATCCTTTTCCTAAATAAAGATTTAGGTGATTTTATTTCCTTACAATTCAAAGTTTAGTTTTATGCTTTTAACTTTGTTATTGATCATCTCAGGTATGGATTGTATCTAGGTCAATGGTAGAATAGTTGGGCTGTGTGCATACAAAACTTTTTATTTATTTTTAATATAAGAGTAAGTTATGAGTGGCTCTTATTGGTGGCCACTTCCATCAAAATAATAAAGTATTACATTATTGTCATTACATTACTTTCAGGTTAATTAAATCATATAGTACTTGCCTTTTTCTCAAAGTTATTTTTCATTTGCTTTTCTATCAAAAATATTCTTCATCTTCCTCAAATTGCTATGTTTCTGTAATCAATTCCTTGATATTGTTTTCATTAAGAGATAAAATCTTTCTCAGCCAATTGCCTTCTAAAATTTGAATTTTTCCAAGACAGATCAACACCATAAATGGCTAACACATTTGCTACCTAGTTTCCTTCTTTATAAATATGTTGGCCATAACAACATAAATGGCTAACACATTTGCTACCTAGTTTCCTTCTTTATAAATATGCTGGCTATAACAACCTATCAATTCCCTAATGCCTCTCTTTTAGAGGTCTTATTCATGCCCCCAATATTTCAAGATATCATTGTCATTATCACTTTTTGTTTTTACTTGTGGGCTTAGCCCCACTTCTTGTTAACACTTGTGATATTTGCTTTCATTTTCCCATTTCAATATCCTTCTAAGTTTCCATTTCTCTTTGTTTTTGCTTCTTGGGTCTTCCTCTTCTTTTTTCATTCCCATCAAAACTTTCATCTTCATCAATCTCTTCGATTTTTTCATACTCTTCATAGTGAGACTTATCATCTATAGGTTTGTCTTGCTCTGAAGGATCTAAAGTGCAAGGAATATCCTCAAAAACACTTTCTTTTTTATGTTTCCCTAGAAACCCTAAAGTGCAAGGACATTCCTCCATAGTAATTACCTTCTTATGCTGCCCTAAAAACCTTAAATTGCTATGGATATCCTCCATCCTCATTTCTTTACTATGCTGCTCTTGAAACCTTAAAGTGCAAGAGATAACCTCTACAACACTTTCATTTTTATTGCAAGGAGAGGATTCTATACTACTTTAGGAAGATGAAGACAATTTACATGGATTGTAGCATTGGGATGGAATGTTTTCATAATCAACTTGTTGATCTCTTTCTTTTGATTCAGATTTGATCTTAATGGATTGTGTCAAAGGTTTTCAAATATTAATAGCAAAACATGTTTGAGTATATACAACATGCTTTCCCTCCTTAGTAGATTGTTCCTCTTGGATGAACTTGCCTAGCATATTGCAAATGTTTTTTAAAACATCCTTATTGATAAGCTGATATGAAAGTCTAAAAAGTGTAACCCCATACTGGAAGCTTTTTAATAGTATTTGTCTTGACAAAAAAATTCTCACTCCACGGTCTTAAATATAGGGCATCTCTCCCCTTAAACCATAGCCCACCACCCATTATTTTTTCCTTGATTTCCAAATTGAAAAAGATGAGGAAAAAACCTTTAGGAAGAAAAGTCATGGAGTAATTTGAATTCAATCCACACTTCAAGTTAGTCCAATTTTAAATCTTTGAAAACCCGGGAAAATATCCATGAAACTTACATATTAAGCCTCTCTTTTAAGAACAATATATCATGCTTAATCATCTCATCCTTGATAATGACTTCTCGTGTAACATCTGTTGCTTGGATTAGATTTGCCCTATCTTTGCTCCTCCTCGTCTCCAAATTGGGCATCCATTCTTCTAGCTAGGGCATCCTTACTTCCAATTAGGGACTTCAAATATGGCTTTCCTTCCATTCTAGCTAGCTTTCCCTCATATGATTACTTTATTTTTTGAAATTTTCAAACAACTTGGAGCCTGAAAAAGTGAGGTGCACTCCTTACTCACACTTGCTTCCTATTTGCACTCTCCTTGCTCTTCCCCAAAGATCTAAAATAAGAAAATGTGAGGCTTGCTCTCGGCTTGCACTTGCTTCTGGCTCAAACTTTGTATTAATTTTGCTTCATTTACATTTGAATTTCTACTTTTGGATATGCTTTGGATGAGTTAATTTCCTTGGTGAAAAACGTTCATTTACTTTATTTTCAAAGTCTCTTTACTTCATCTTTACGCTCCTCTAGGACCTGCCACTATGTTTTATATATTATCCACTGCTAGAATGTTGTTATTTGTGTGCAAATTAGTGTTTTGTCTAAACATTTGGGTTTATGCAATTTCATTCTATTTTAGTTAGATTGTAAGTTTTACAAATCTGTATGTTGCAGAATTGCCCAAGCCATATTTGTAAAAGCAGTCCATGAAACTTTTGTGAAACACTAAAATCTCATTCCATTGAATTGTTCACAGGATCGGCCAGATCAAGCATTTCATTGTTCCACTATAGATTTACCAAAATATTTTGAAATCTCGTTATTTTGCAAGTAAAAGTTTGTATATTATTTGTTAGCAAAACCTAGATATTTAAATATTGCCAGAGATATACTTAATTTGGACAATGATTGAACAACTACTTGAGAATTTTGCCAAAATGCAAATTGCCTTCCACTTCTACTAACATGACAAGAGTACATGACTCGTCCATGACCTAGTTCAAAAAGTATGTCAATTAAGAGGGCATTATGTATAATATCTATAAAAATGAGAAATACTTTTGGAACAACTAAAAATAATTGCATCATCGCCCCCAAGGGCTAGGTGGATTGGTAAGACTTTGGGCACTTACAAGGAGGAGACCTAGGTTCCAACCTTGGGGGCATGCCCAATAAGGGCAAAGGTAGTAGTCTGACTTGAGTCCATTGAGTGCGCACCAACTTGATGACGATGGTACCAACCTTGATCCACCGGGGGTCTCCCTCACTTCGGGCTGCGTTTACTGAGGAGAGGTAGTTTCAATGATTTGATTTGTGTTCGGAGGCAGAAACCTCGGGGAGAATTTTTGACCAGAGTGCCCAGTTGTTAAAGATGAAAGGATGTTACCGATTCCCTCGATATAAAAAAAATAATTGCATCATCTTCACACACATAGAAGGGAGCGAAAAAAGCACCTAGATGCTAAGATGCGAATAATATGTACTTGGGATTTAGGCTCTGCTAAGTTCATATCTTTGCTACGAGCGTGTTTTCCAGTTGTTTCAAGTGGCATCCATGCATAGTTCATTATGTTTTAGTATCTATCTTGATAATATAAAGTTTTGGATGCCTATAGTAACTCTTTAAAAGCCCTTCTCTATAATATGAAGATATAAAGAACATAGTGCTAAATCCTGAGATGCAAGTATGATAAGTAATATCAAATTTATAATGGAATTTGTTGGCCATTCTAGACTAGTATTTTCATTTTCTATGTTATAAAGTATCTTTTTACTCCAAAAAAAAGCAGTATATATCAAAAATAAATTTAAAACCCAAGAACTAATTTTCACCGAGAGAACTCACTTCCATGACTTTAGAATGTTGAATCTGTTTGTAAGTGCCATCCACACATGTTGCAATTTCACTTCAAAAATTGGACCTCCTAGAGGTGGTCAGAGCAACAACTAAAGAGATGTGAGATTGGCTCCTACCCTTGCACCTCATGCTGAGTATATTTTTAATACATCAGTTGCAATCCAAAAAGTACTTTCAAATATTCAACAAGTTGTCCACAAAGTGAAACTAAAGCCTTGTATAGTCTAGTGGACACCAAGGAGGAGATTGCATAAATGTTGCAGCAAACTCCAGAATATCTCGGATCCTAGTTTGGTGAGTAACTCTAAGTCATAAATTTCTTTGACAATTGCGTCCCCATCATAATATTTTTGATGCCTTTCTTTCCCTTCTAACCTATATTACCTATTCGTGAGTAGAGGGTTCTAAAATCCTCTTCTTGTAGAAGAGGTCGTTTATATCTTTGGGGATATGCTAAAACATGCTAAATGAAATATTTACCTCCAAAATGCACCCAATGAAATGAATAACTAGATCCAATATGCTAGTTTTTAATGATATTTGATTATATCTAGGCTTGTTTTGTAAAGTACTCTAGGAAGATAGTTGCCTAGGCCTCAAAGGTCATTGAATGGGCCTTAAAGGTGGCCATTTGGGCCTAAAAGGTGGTTGAATGGGCTTTGCAAGTAGCCATCTGGAACTAAGAGGTGGTTGTCTAAGTTTGAGTAATGAGCATCATCCCTTGAGGTGTTGTCAAGAAGAGGTCATTTGGCTATACAAACACAAGGATGTTGTCAAAGTAGGAATTAAAGTTGTTTGCCTCATGATAATCGCATGGGGGTAGAAAGTGGTTGTCTAGCACAAAATAGTTGTTGTCTATGCCAAACTGGGAGTTGTTTGGGCTAGAATAGAAGTTGTCTAGGTCAAAGTGGAAGACGTTTGACCTAGAGAGGAAGTCGTCTGGGCTAGGGGAGTTGCCATATGGACATGAGGAGGTGTTGTCTAGAGAAGAGAATGTACCATCCAATCAATAGAAGCAAAATTTTATAGATGTGGTTGTTAGGGTCATGAGTGACCATTTGGTATAGGCATAGGCTTAGCTCGTTCAAGCCTAGGCAGAGTTTTAGATAGAGATTGAGCATAGTGCTTAGTATCGAGGTTATACCATGTTGCTATCCTTGTCGAGCAGTGACAACCTTCTTAAAACATAATGAGATCACAGACCTGTTCTAAATATGTAACTAGGCCATCCTAGGAATTGATTTAGATGCCATTGCCATCACCACCAATAGGAGGGACACCGAATTTAGGGTATCAGAGTTGATGCCATTTTGGGGAGATAACTTGGCTAGTTTGGATCCGTAATGATTTTTAGCGATGTATTAGAATAGTTGGCATTTTTTGTACCAATTGTGTATGCATGGTAAATTGATTGTATGTTGATATACATTGATGAGATGGTTATTTTTTGGTGACGTGGTTAGGGTACTACAATGATGTATACTATACGATATTTGTGTACCCGTTTTTGCATATATAGTACACCCGATTGTTTTTGATGATGTATATTGATGATTTTGATTGGTGATCCTGATGTATGTATGAAGCTATTTATTGCACTTATGTGTCAATGCTTTAATTGATGATCTACTTGTGATGGTGATTTAATTTTTCGTATATGATGATTTCATGATGGGTTGGTTTGGCTTGGTAAATGAATTATGATTAGTTAATTGCTATTTTTAATGGATTCAAATGCAATTAATTGATTTCAATTTTGAGCAAGACAATTAGAAAAAATAAATTGATCCTTAACGTGGTTGTTTAGGGTCAATTTGGTTAGTGAATCTTTTTATTTTGTTTGTGGAAAACACTCCAAATTGGGATGCCACTTTCGGGTAAGTCCCAAGGAGGTAGGGGTATCTATTTTGCCAAAATCATCCAAGGCTTGCACCTGGCCTACCCCCTTTGGCACACTCAAAGAGCATGCCTAAAACAACAAAAACACAAAAAAACAAACACAAAGAACACAAAAAAACACAAAAAACACAAAAACAACAAAAAACACAAAACAAACACAAAAACATAAAGACAACAAAAGACAACAAAAAACACAAAACAAACACAAACATAAAAACAACAAATAAAATGTAAACAACAACAAAAAAACATAAAAAATAACAAACAATAACAAAACACAAACCACACAGAAAAACCACAAAAACAACAAAACAACAAAACAACACAAACACAACAAAAAACACACATACACAAAAAGAACAAAAGCACAAAACACAAAAAAACCAAAAACATAAAAAACAACACAAAAACACAAAAATAAAACAGAATGAAAACAATACAAAACAACACACACACCGAAAAACAAAAAAGGAGGAAAAAATAGAATACAAGTTTGGTCTTTCTAGGCCAAAAGGCTATTCATGCAAGAATCAACAAAGGAAACATAAGAATGATCAGTTTGAGCAAGGGAACTAAAATACCCTGATTGAACCAAAGAAAAACAAAAACAAAGAAAAAAAGAACTAGGTACCTCTAGTGCTAGAGTTACTGTTAGTAAGTGTAGCTATTACCTCATTTGGTAATTAGTAGTTAGTCCTAGGTTAGTTTGTTTCTACCCTAGGTTAGTATCTTACCGACATTTTCTTGTCGACAAATATTAGTTAGATATTATATTATTGTTAGGGATTTTTTTAGCGTTGATGAGGAGGATATTTTATTATCCTTATCTAGGTTATATTTAGCCTTAGATACTTGTATTTAATAATTGATTGATCAATACATTTTATTTTTTCCTTCTCTCTGTTATTATGGTATCAGAGCCCCTATTGTCAGAGCTTTCGTAGCCTGATTAGGTGGATCGATCAACCTTGGCCCAATTCCTGAGAGTTGAGTAGGCCGACGAATCTTGCTGAAGCACATCTGGACTTGATGCCTCAGACGATGACCTAATTGATTTGACGCTCGAGCGAGCTAGAGAAGCGACGAGTGACTAGTCTAGACGAGACTATCATGATCTAGACTGCATCGATCACATGGACGGAAGGACCTGACACAGGCCACAACACCAATAATAGACTCTTAAGCAGAGCTGGTGGGCACGCAGGTTGAGGACATAAACAACGAGATCTATGATCTGTCAGATCTGACATTGGGTAGCCGCTGGTGGACTGACGCAACATGACTGGGAGTAGACATCTAGATGGACACAACCCTGGCGAGACCAACTGGACTGGATGGAGATAACACGGGAGGTGACCTAGAGCTGACGGACGATGGACACAGCCACCTGCAGAATAGACTGGCCCGAAGACCGACCAACTCTGTGATTGGAGGACTATTCTGACACAGATCTCATGACCTGAAAACAACATGAGACGTGACACCTGACAATAGCACGTGATGTGACACTTGACCTGGACAAGAGGACCTCGAACATTGGACGCGAACGGGTGACTAAGCAGGCTGACGTGGAGGACCAGACTCTAAGTCAATGACCGATAAAAAGGGCATAGATTGGGCTCATCCACAATAAGGTGGACATTATGGTCTATGTGCTCTCTTCAATATAAGGAGCCCATGAACCCTCTCACGACGCATGTGGGATAATTATCCCACTACATTTTGTATGCCTTCCTTGTTGTAATGTGGCTTTGCGTATACCAACAGGCAATGGCCTGATAATTCTTTGTAAAACGATCTCCTAGTGACTGTGTGGAGGAATGGACCCCCACGAAGATGTTTGATTTGCCAAAGGCAGTTTAAAATTTTATGTGTCGCAGAATCTCTGCAACTGTGGCGTATTCTAGATGCAGGCGAAGATAATTGCAAATTTGCATTACAGTCAGACGTTTACAGGAGAGTCTCAAACACAGTAACAACAGACGGTGGTTGTCAAAAAAAAATAGGCAATTGCAGGAACGGGAGACTCCACGAAGGTGATGAGGAGATCGTAAATCCGTGGGTTGAATCCTACACTCCCCAGAAAAAATACCAATCCACATAGCCCTAAGGAGATGGAACATAACATAGTTTCCCTATGGTTCTGCATGTCATGCATATTGTGGTTTGATCATTGGGATGTTGATAAGGTCTTAACAATATGATGTTGCATTCAAAAGGAATCCACAAGGCACCTATGTGATAAGAGTGAGTTAAATTGGGTTATCATGATCATATATTATTGTGATTTTATCATGTAGCCCATTATGAATTAGAAACAAATAGATTGGAGGAGTTATAAATACCATGGACTATTATGGTATTCATCATGTAGCCCATTGATAAAATAGAAGAAAAAATATGATTTGATGAGATTTCATTGTCAACATTTGTAAATTTTGTAGTGTTCATCATGTGGTGATTGATGAAAAGATAAAAGAGTGGTAATATGATAAAGATGAAAAGGGGATAAAGGTATTGTACCATCGATACCTGGTACTTTCATAGTAAAAATCATGTGGGAAGATGTTTGTAGTTCAAAAGCATGAAAGAGAGGTGGAAAGGAGAGAGTTGTCTTGGTTGCTTTATACATTATCGAGAAGTGTGGATTATTTCTAATCATTTCTGGGTGATCTTATAAATATTATATACAAATATTGGTTAGAAATAACTAAAGAAAAATAATACCCTGATAAACAAATTCCAAAAAAAATAGTAATTACAGAATCAAAGGAAAAGCAGAGAAGAAGAACACATTACACAAGAATTTATCTTGGGAAACCCTTTTAGAAAAATCCCAAGCAAGAATATTTCCTTATTGTATAAACTTGACCGTCTTCAATACAATAATATCATTTCGCTCACTTTTCACTTGCAATTACATTTCTTTCCAATTCATTACTAAA
Organism: Wollemia nobilis; assembly: GCA_028583015.1. NCBI lineage: Eukaryota > Viridiplantae > Streptophyta > Pinopsida > Araucariales > Araucariaceae > Wollemia > Wollemia nobilis. The sequence continues at coordinate 15,893,323 of JAQPPZ010016704.1, forward strand.
CCCTCATGCAAGTGCTGATTTATATACCAACAACACAACAAGGGGTTTTACAATACCATGGGCATAAAACCATGGGCTGACATTACAATAACCCAAAAACACACATGAGTCTAAAAATAGATTAAACCCTCGAACCCTGATGAGAAATTTTTTATAGAGTGTAAAATCCTTTCAGAGTTAACCCCTCTTGAATAACATGAAAAATATTCAACATAATTCCAATATTCTTCCACTTGTCGAATACTTTCTATAGGGGCTAATAACTGCCATTGTCAACTGTCAAGGGAAACCATACCCATAGATCTTCTACACCAAGAAATTTTTTGAGCAAATTCAACCTTTGTTAGTGAATCAACAATATTATTCTCTCTATCAACTTTCTCCAATATCATATGATTCTCTTCAACCATCTATTTCATAAAATGGTACTTGATATCAATATGTTTTGATCGATCATGAACACCAAGATTGTTTACTGACTATCACTATCAATTATCACAACCTTCTGCTTAATGCCAACTATTGAACACAACATCTGTAGCTACACTCATTTATAGGTATGAGTTGCTGCAATGTACTTTGCTTCTATAGTGGACAAAGCAACGACTGATTGCTTTTTACTCATCCAAATGACTACCCCTCCAGATCGCTTGAACACATAAGAACTCGTGGATATTCTCTTGTCAATATTTCTAGCCCAGTTAGCATCCACAAACCCTTGTAGATTTATCATATCAGTCTCCAAATTATTCTTCATAAAAGATAACATTATCTTGTAGTTCCATGCAAGTATCTAAAGATCCTCTTGACAACAGTCCAATGTTTCTTTTTTGGATTGGACATATATCTGCTAACTACTCCCATTGCATGTGCAATATCAAGTCTAGTACAAACCATTGCATACATTAGACTTCCCACAATACTAGCATAAGGAACATGATGCATTTATTTAATTTCCTCATATATTTTAGGACACTATTTAACATATACCTTTTGACCAACTAGATATGGAGTACACATTGGTTTACAATCATGCATCCTAAACATCTGTAGTATCAAATCAACATATTTCCTTTTATTTAACCACAACTTTCTATTTGCACAATCCCTTATTATTTCCATACCCAAAATAAATTTTGCAGCACCCAAATCCTTCATGTCAAATTCAAAATATAATTGAGATTTTAGTAACTTTATCATCTCCTTATTGTTACCAATTAGTACCATGTCATCCACATACAATACAATGATTACATAATTTTCACCTTTATTTTTGAAATATACACATGGATCTACTCTACTTTTTCCAAGCCCAAGTGTCAAAACAAATCTATCAATTTTTTGATTCCACATCCTTTGAGACTGCTTCAACCTATAAAGAGACTTCTTTAGCTTGCATACCAATTCATTACATTTTACCCTAAAGCATTCTGGTTGTAACATATATATATACATCAAGTTAACCATGTACAAAAGTCGTCTTCACATCCATCTGTTCTATTTCAAAATCAAAAGCAACAAAAATAACCAAAAAAACTCTAATTGATGTTAGTTTAGCCACAAGAGAAAAAATCTCACCAAAGTCAATTCCCTCAACTTGAGAAAATCCTTTTTCTACCACGTGAGCTTTGTACTTCTCCAACTTTCCTTATACATTGCACTTTTTATTGAATAACCACTTACAACCAACAAATTTTTTGCCAAGGGATAATTTCACCAAGTCCCATATCTTATTTTTATCTAGGGACTCCATTCTTCTTCCATATCCCTTTTCCAAGACTTATTCTTACTTGACTGAAGTGCCTCCTTTAAAATCTTGGGTTCTTCATTAGTAACTGACAAATTAAATGCTAAATAAAATTTGAAGGGCTATACCTTTCTGGGAGTCTTCTCACCCTAACTGATCTCCTAAAAATTGGAGTTCCAGGTTCTGCATCTTCAGCTTCCTCCTCACTTTCTTCCTCTAAATATTCCTCTTCAAACTCTCTCTATAATTTATGCTCTACCATAGGTTCTTCCTCCTGTTCCAATTTTACCTAAACTATTTCTGGTTCTTTGCTTGGTTGCATTTCCTTTTGGAACCCCTTTTGTTTATCTACAAATCACATTACAACTATAAGTAATATTTTATGTTTTAAGATTCCATAACTTACATCCTTTCACACCAGTACTATAACCTAGAAATATGCATTTCTTAGATTTATAGTCTAGCTTAGTCCTTTTCTCTTTTGGGACATACATATAAGCTTCACAACCAAAAACCCTTATATGATTGAGAGAGGGTTTCTTACCAGTCCACACTTCTTATGGAGTTTTGTCCACCAAAGCTGAGGTAGGATATCTATTGATGAGGTAGCAAGCAGTTAACATGACTTCTGCCAAGAATTTCTTTTCTAACCCTGCACTACTTAGCATGATTCTAGCCTTATCCATAAATGTTCTATTCATTCATTCTATAACTCCATTCTATTGTGGAGTATACGGAGTTGTTCTATGCCTTTCTATTCCACAATCCTTTCAAAATTGCTCAAATTCATTAGAGCAATACTCACCACAATTATCATTTATCAAAATCTTTATATTTTTATTTGTCATACAAGAGCCTTGAACTCTTTAAATTTATTGAAAACATCATATTTGTATTGTAAAAAGTATACCCAGGTCTTTCTTGAGAAGTCATCTATAAATGTAACAAAATAGATGGATTTACCTAATGATGGTACTTTTGTAGGTCCAAACACATAACTATGAACTAGATACAAAATTTCTTCAGATATTGTAGCACTACTTGGAAACTTAACTCTGGTTTGCTTTCCAAAAATATAGTGCTCACAAAAATCAAAATTTAATGGGTAATCAAAAATTCCTTCAACCATACCTTTCATTTTCAATGTTCGAAGGCCTTTCTCACCAATGTACCCCATGCATTGATGCCACAACATTGTCTTCACTACAGGAATACTTGGAGCTTCTTCTACCATATTAAGTTACTCTACAACTGAAGAGTTATTATAACCAATACTTGTAGTGCTTACCTTAAGTTTGAACAAATTTCCTGTATGAACTTCCCTTACCAACACTAAGAATCCATGAACCATCTTGTAGCTATCCTTATTGAATTCCACAGTCACACCCACATCATTCATATTACTAACGGATATCAAATTCCTTTCCAAACCTAGAATATGTAGCACACCAGGAAAGGTTTTAACTCTTCCATATTTTAACCTTAATTTGAATCTTCCTCGACCTATTAATTTTTGTGTCGAATTATCTCCCAATAAGACTTCACCTCCATTTATCTTTTCATATTCACAAAACCCCTCCCTATGAGGAGTCATATGAAAAGAAGTGTCTGAGTCAATAAACCATGAGTCATGGTGTTCACTTGAGCATGCTGTAGCTACAAATAGGTTTCTTGAATATTCATTTGTGGTCTTTATTTCTATAGATATTTATTCATTAAGCTTTTTAGATCTGCAATATATTTTATAATGCCCTATTTTACCACACTTCCAACATTTCCTTTTGTCAGGAAAAACAAATTTTTACCTAGATTTCAATCTCCTTTATTATTATTTATTTTGCTTCTCTTGAGAATGACCTCTCACAACCAAGGCATCATTATAATGATAATCTTGAAAATATTTTCATCTTATTTCCTCAGATAGCAATGTTCCTACTATATCCTCTACTTTCAATGTAGAAGTATGTTGAGCAAGGTGCAGCAACAGTATTGTCATTGTTGTCAACACAGTCAGATAGATCAATTGATGCAGTGGACAGGAGTTCAGAGGTTATTCAGAGTATGTACAGTGAAGTTAAATGCTTATGAGGATGTTTTTGATGTTTGGGTGAAGTTGTTACAGGTTGTCCAAGAAGACCAAAGTGGCCCATATGCTAAAGATCAAAGAAAAAGCAAAACACCGCATCGAGAAAAAAGTGTCGCGATATCGCGACATGTTGCATTTTCGTGGCCAAAAGAGAAGAGAAAAAGCAAAGAGGAAAAAGTGTCGCGATATCGCGACATGTTGCATTTTTGCGGCCAAAAGAGAAGCGAAAAAGCAAAGAGGAAAAAGTGTCGCGATATCGCGACATGTTGCATTTTTGTGGCCAAAAGAGAAGCGAAAAAGCAAAGAGGAAAAAGTGTCACGATATCGCGACATGTCGCATTTTCGTGACTCAAAAAGGGCAGCCAGGCAGAGAAAGAAAAAGTGTCGCGATATCGCGACATGTCGTATTTTTGTGACTCAAAAAGAGTAGGCAGGCAGAGAAAGAAAAAGTGTCGCAATATCACGACATGTCGCATTTTTGTGACTCAAAAAGGGCAGGCAGGCAGAGAAAGAAAAAGTGTCACGATATCGTGACATGTCGCATTTTCATGACTCAAAAAGGGCAGGCAGGCAGAGAAACAAAAGTGTCACGATATCGTGACATGTCGCATTTTCATGACTCAAAAAGGCTAGGTAGGCAGAGAAACAAAAGTGTCACGATATCATGACATGTCGCATTTTCGTGACTCAAGAAGGGCCTCAAAATAGAAACGAAAAGCCATTTCTTTTTTGGAAACCAAAACACATGCATGCATAAGGAAAAAGAAAACGAACAGTCATGAAGGAGAAAACGAACAGTCATCAAAAAAGAAAATGAACAGACATGCAAAGAGAAAACGAACAGACATGCAAAGAGAAAATGAACAGTCATGCAAGGAGAAAACGAACAATCATGAAGGAGAAAACGAACAATCATGACCGAGAAAACGAACAGTCATGGTAGGAGAATATGGTGTCAATTATTTGCATGTGACGTGTTTGATGAAATGCCTTCTAAATATATACAAAAGGAGTTACATAAAGATATGAAAAAAAGGTGTTACAATTGACAAGTGGCGTATGAGAATATGAAAGAAGGAGTTACAACTGGAGTTACAAAGAGAAAGGATGGTTATAAAAGGAGTGTTGCTTGGAGAATTTAATTAGGGATTTTATTCGGTGAAGTGCGCGAGAGGAGCGCGAGAGGCGAGCGAGAGGTGAGCGAGAAGGGTGTGTGTTTTGTGAATTGTGGGAGATGTTGAGTAAGCAATAGACCAGTCAGGGTCTTGTAAAAGTGAAGGTATTTCTATGTCAATCTTCTAGTTTCAAGATTGAAGTCCAAGTTGGTGCTTGGCATCAAGGGTTGGTGCTCCTTCCAGTTGGTGCTGGTAAATCAGGGGTTGGTGCTCCTTTCTATTGGTGTAGATAAATCAGGGGTTGGTGCTCCTTCCAGTTGGTGCTGGTAAATCAAGGGTTGGTGCTCCTTTTTGTTGGTGCAGATAAATCAGGGGTTGGTGCTCCTTTCTATTGGTGCAGATAAATCAGGGGTTGGTGCTCCTTTCAGTTGGTGCTAGTAAATTAGGGGTTGGTGCTCCTTTCTATTGGTGCAGATAAATCAGGGGTTGGTGCTCCTTTCTATTGGTGCAAATAAATTAGGGGTTGGTGCTCCTTCTAGTTGGTGCTGGTAAATCAGGGGTTGGTGCTCCTTTCTATTGGTGCAGATAAATCAGGGGTTGGTGCTCCTTTCTATTGGTGCAGATAAATCAGGGGTTGGTGCTCCTTTCTATTGGTGTAGATAAATCAGGGGTTGGTGCTCCTTCTAGTGGGTGTTGGTAAATTGATTGTAAAGTTGTTGCTTTGCAAAGGCTGGATTTGGATGGGAGTCCAAACAATCAATTTTTGAGGAGTAGCCAAATCGGTGAACCTCGGTACATCTTATGTTGTGTGATGCTCTCTTGTTATATTTGCTTTATTTGGTTTTAAGTTCTCATTGTTTCGAATTTAAGAGTTGAAGATTTAAGTTTTAAAGAGCTACACTGATTCACCCCCCCTCTCAGTGTCATTGTGAGACTAACAATTGGTATCAGAGTGAGTTTCCCTTGTCAAGCTAAATCAGCTAGGGTTGATCTTGGATTAGTATGCAATGGGTAAGAAGAATAGATCCTCCTCAAATAAGGCATCTCAGTTAGTTTCAGTTCTTGTGGAAGAGAAAATTGAACTAGAAAAGATAGGAGTGAATTCTGAAGTATGTGATGAAAACCTTGAGGGTGAAGTATATCTAGAAGGTGAGTTGATCGCTGCACTTGAAGAGTTGGGTATAGAAAGGAAAAAGAACAAAAGACTGTCCAAGAAGTTGGAAGAATATGGGGATAATATTGAAGATCTCTTCTTACAAATTCATAAAGCCAAGAAAATAGAAGAAGCCTTGAAGTCACACCTGGATGATAAAGGCGATGTATGTAGCAAACGTGAAGAGGAATCTAACAAAGTTATTAATGATCTAAAGCTGCAAGTAGAAGAGTCCAAAAGGATTGAAGAAACTCTCAAGTCACAGATCAATGAGAAAGAGATTGTTTGCTACAAACAAGAAGAGGAGATTGTTTTATTGAGGAAACAACTAGAAGAGGCCAATACAAATCTCAAATTTGAGAAGAGCACAGAGTTGCTAGATAAAATGATAAGGCAACAAAGAAGCCCCATGTGTAAGCTTGGTCTTGGATGTGAAGCTGAACAACCTTCATCTTCTAAATCTGCAGAGAAGAAGAAGTCCATTGCTGAAGGATCAAAGCAAGAAAAGCTTGAAGTTGAATCTTCAAAAGGAAGAAAATCTCAAAGGAGATCTACAACAAAGCAACCACAACAAAAGAGGTTCTATCACTCTCACTTTATTCATAATAATGCTTTTAATGGCTATTGTTTTAGATGCAACCATTATGGTCACAAGGCAATTTATTATGGATTGAATAATAGATCAAAGAGTTATGCTGGTAGAAATACATCTGTTATTTCAGTTGAACACCATGTGCAATGTTTTAAATGTAATGGTCATGGGCACATAGCAAGGTTTTGTCCAAGAACTTTTGTATCTAATCTAAGGCAAGATAATAGATTTCATCAGACGCAAAGAATGCAACACAGACAGGGAAGAAATCTTGTGCATCAAAGAAAGGAAAATAATCATCCATCAAGGATGCACAAGAGACAACCACCCAGTAGAAATGTTTTTTCACCTTTGATGGATTATGCAATAGAATGTTATAACTATCATAATTTTGGGCACATTGCAAGAAATTGTCAAAGTACATTTGCATCAAATCAATTTCAGGGAAGAAAATTTCAACCAAATGGAATGAGACAAAATAGAAAATTTCTCGAAAAGCATGCACAAGCTAATGAAAAAGAAAAGTCAAAACAAGAGCCCAAAACTGTAATCAAACCAGAGTGGAGAAAGAAAGAGGAAAGGAAATCGTGTCTCCTTGGACTGAAGGAGACTACTCCTCTATTGCACTAAGCAACTCTAGGTAGCACATCCTCAGGGGGAGCAATCTTAAAGTTTATTTTAATGCTCCTATGTATTTGTTTGGTTATCTGAGGATGAAAGGCAAGTAGGCAGGGGGAGTTGTCATATAGTTGTCAAAGTGTGTTTCAGTTCATGTAGTTGTTTGTGGAGGTACCGTGAAGGGTGGTGATTAAATTGAGAGTTGTCACCATTGGTAGTATTGCTATATGTCAGTGTTGTACTTTTGATGGTTCTTACTACCATTGTTCAAAGTTATGGATTATAACAGTTCTGATAATTTGGTTTAGTGAAAGAGATGCTAAAAAAGTTCACAATGGAGGATTGTAAGCCAGTTAGCACTCCCATGACGACAGGTTGCAAGTTGAGCAAGGATGTGTAGATGACATAAAGAGTACCAGTGGAGGTGCATTCTATCTTGGAGATAGGTTGGTCGCATGGCACAGTAAGAAACAAGAGTCAGTCTCCTTATCTATAGCAGAGGCAGAATATATTGCAGCAATAGCGTGTTGTACGTAGGTATTATGGATGAAACAAACCCTGAAAGATCTTGGTATTAACTTAAGTGAGCCAATTTTAGTTAAGTGTGATAACACCAGTGCCATTAACATCTCAAAGAATCTGGTTATGCATTCTCGCACAAAACATATTGCTATCCGATATCACTTTTTGAAGGAGAAAGTTGCGGAAGGTGAGGTTAAATTGGATTTTGTTCCAACAACAGAGCAAGTAGCGGATATCTTCACAAAACCGTTGCCCAAGGAAGTCTTTGAGTACCTTCGCAATAAATTGGGAGTGGTCACGCTTCCCAAGAATTGACTAGCTATCGGGACCACATTCTCGAGGGGAGCATTTGTGTATTTGTTTATCTTTTTGCTCATGTTTGTGATTTTTGCTAAGTGTAATAATTTTTGCCTGAGAATGTTGTGCATGGACTCAGGGGGAGTTCGTAGCAGCCCTTTGATATTGTTGTCAAAGGGGGAGAAGAGTTACAGGAAATTGCACGTGTGTTGCCAACAATTCCAAAGGGGGAGATTGTTGAGCAAGGTGCAGCGACAATATTGTCATTGTTGTCAACACAGTCAGATAGATCGGTTGATACAGTGGATAGGAGTTCAGAGGTTATTCAGAGTATGTACAGTGAAGTTAAATGCTTATGAGGATGTTTTTGATGTTTGGGTGAAGTTGTTACAGGTTGTCCAAGAAGACCGAAGTGGCCCATATGCTAAAGATCAAAGAAAAAGCAAAACATCGCATCGAGAAAAAAGTGTCGCGATATCGCGACATGTTGCATTTTCGCGGCCAAAAGAGAAGCGAAAAAGCAAAGAGGAAAAAGTGTCGCGATATCGCGACATGTTGCATTTTTGCGGCCAAAAGAGAAGCGAAAAAGCAAAGAGGAAAAAGTGTCATGATATCGCGACATGTTGCATTTTCGCGGCCAAAAGAGAAGCGAAAAAGCAAAGAGGAAAAAGTGTCATGATATCGCGACATGTTGCATTTTCGTGGCCAAAAGAGAAGAGAAAAAGCAAGGAGGAAAAAGTGTCGCGATATCGCGACATGTTGCATTTTCGCGGCCAAAGCAAAGAGAAAAAGCAAGGAGAAAAAGTGTCACGATATCGCGACATGTTGTATTTTCACGGGCCAAAGCAAAGAGAAAGAGCAAGGAGAAAAAGTGTCGCGATATCGCGACATGTATTTTCGTGGGCCAATGCAAAGAGAAAGAGCAAGAAAGAAAAAGTGTCGTGATATCGTGACATGTCGCATTTTTGCGACTCAAAAAGGGCAGGCAGGAAGAGAAAGAAAAAGTGTCACGATATCACGACATGTCGCATTTTTGTGACTCAAAAAGAGCAGGAGGCAGAGAAAGAAAAAGTGTCGTGATATCGTGACATGTCGCATTTTTGTGACTCAAAAAGGGTAGGCAGGCAGAGAAAGAAAAAGTGTCACGATATCGTGACATGTCGCATTTTCATGACTCAAAAAGGGCAGGCAGGCAGAGAAACAAAAGTGTCGCGATATCATGACATGTCGCATTTTTGTGACTCAAAAAGGCCAGGCAAGCAGAGAAACAAAAGTGTCGTGATATCGCGACATGTCGCATTTTTGTGACTCAAGAAGGGCCTCAAAATAGAAATGAAAAGCCTTTTTTTTTTGGAAACCAAAACACATGCATGCATAAGGGAAAAGAAAATGAACAGTCATGAAGGAGAAAACGAATAGTCATCGAAAGAGAAAATGAATAGACATGCAAAGAGAAAATGAACAGACATGCAAAGAGAAAACGAACAGTCATGCAAGGAGAAAATAAACAGTCATGAAGGAGAAAACGAACAGTCATGATCGAGAAAATGAATAGTCATGGTAGGAGAATATGGTGTCATTTATTTGCATGTGACGTGTTTGACGAAATGCCTTCTAAATATATACAAAAGGAGTTACATAAAGAAGGAGTTACAATTGACAAGTGGCAGATGAGAATATGAAAGAAGGTGTTACAATTGACAAGTGGCGTATGAGAATATGAAAGGAGTTACAACTGGAGTTACAAAGAGAAAGGATGGTTATAAAAGGAGTGTTGCTTGGAGAATTTAATTGGGGATTTTATTCGATGAAGTGCATGAGAGGCGAGCGAGAGGTGAGAGAGAAGGGTGTGTGTTTTGTGAATTGTGGGCGATGTTGAGTAAGCAATAGACCAGTCAGGGTCTTGTAAAAGTGAAGGCATTTCTATGTCAATCTTCTAGTTTCAAAATTGAAGTCCAAGTTGGTGCTTGGCATCAGGGGTTGGTGCTCCTTCCAGTTGGTGCTGGTAAATCAGGGGTTGGTGCTCCTTTTTGTTGGTGTAGATAAATCAAGGGTTGGTGCTCCTTCCAGTTGGTGCTGGTAAATCAGGGGTTGGTGCTCCTTTCTATTGGTGCAGATAAATCAGGGGTTGGTGCTCCTTTCTGTTGGTGCAGATAAATCAGGGGTTGGTGCTCCTTCTAGTTGGTGCTGGTAAATCAGGGGTTGGTGCTCCTTTCTGTTGGTGCAGATAAATCAGGGGTTGGTGCTCCTTTCTGTTGGTGTAGATAAATCAGGGGTTGGTGCTCCTTCCAGTTGGTGCTGGTAAATCAGGGGTTGGTGCTCCTTTCTATTGGTGCAGATAAATCAGGGGTTGGTGCTCCTTTCTATTGGTGCAGATAAATCAGGGGTTGGTGCTCCTTTCTATTGGTGCAGATAAATCAGGGGTTGGTGCTCCTTCTAGTGGGTGTTGGTAAATTGATTGTAAAGTTGTTGCTTTGCAAAGGCTAGATTTGGATGGGAGTCCAAATAGTCAATTTTTGAGGAGTAGCCAAATCGGTGAACCTCGGTACATCTTGTGTTGTGTGATGCTCTCTTGTTATATTTGCTTTATTTGGTTTTAAGTTCTCATTGTTTCGGCTTTAAGAGTTGAAGATTTAAGTTTTAAAGAGCTACACTGATTCACCCCCCCTCTCAGTGTCATTGTGAGACTAACAAAGTAGTATTGGAGATAGCCATGAGGAGGTTATCCCAAGAGTCAAGTAATGAATAAATTAAATACACTTTTTTCTCTTCATCTATTTTTACATCTACAGAGTTTAATTGACTTACCACAGTGTTAAAAGCGTTCAAATGTTCAATCATAGTCACCATCATTCATCTAAAGAGAATACAACTTCTTTTGGAGAAAGAGTTTATTTACCAGCTTTTCCCATAATAACTTTGCTATGGCCTTTATCGATATATTCAACAATATTGAATTAGATAAGCACAATATGATAGAGCTCCTTGCCTTCCTATCGATATTTAGCCATTTATCATCTGTCGTTCATGTTGGATTTACTCTCGAGACTATTCTTCATTGATATTTAACCACCAACAGATCCTCCATCTTGAGTTTACATAACTCAAAATTTTATCCATTAAATTTTTTGACCTCTACCCATGTTCTTCCCATCATTTTTCTTCGCCCAAATTATTTTGGATACTACTCTCGCTCAAGAATAAATTTATCCCAGGGTTGAAACCCTTATTCCTAAAAACAAAGCTAAAACCTAGCTCTAATACCAAATAAAGAGAAATAATATCCCTATAAACAAATTCTAGAAAAATAGTAATTGCTAAATCAAAGGAAAAACAAAGAACACACTTCACAATAATTTATCCTAGGAAACCCTTTTGGAAAAATACCCAACAAGAATATTTCCATATTGTATAAACCTGAATATCTTCAATATAATAATATCCTTTTGCTCATTTTTCACTTGTGATTACATTTCTTGCCAATTCATTACCAAACCCTCATGCAAGTGCTACTTTATATACCAACAACACAACAAGGGGTTTTACAATACCATGGGCATAAAACCATGGGCAAACATTATATTAACCAAAAAACACCCATATGGATCTAAAAATAGATTAAATCCCCCAAAAAATTTCCTTGGGGGCTAACGCCCCCAAACCCCCAAACAAGAGTTGCCGCTCCCATACCCCCACTTGAGGGCTGCCCTGACCCCAAATCCCAACAACAAAAATCTTATAGTGTAAAGTTCTCTTAGAGTTAACCCCTCTTAAATAACATGGAAAATTATCAACATAATTCCAACAACACACCATAGTTATTGAGGGCCTATAAAGCAATGAGTATAGATGAGATGTAATTTTTAAGAAAGGAGAGAGGTAGAATAATTAAAATTAGCTTTATGAGAGAGGGTTTTGTCCTAGTCAACTCATACACCAATGAGAGAGATGGATTATGTACTACCCATTGCCTAGTGGATCCATAAGTCTTTATACACTCACAAAGTATCATATAGGCATATCCCATCTTCTTGAGGGTCCATAAACAAGCAAGGATAAATAAGTTATAGTAAGTTTTGATAAAGAGAATCAAATATGTGAGTTGATGCTTATGACTCACAAAAAGGGGACTAGGAGAATCTGCTAGTGTTAGCTAGTTAGTGCAAGTGCAATGTAAAATAATATATTCTTTAATAGGATCATCATCACTTCATTATAGATTCATTGAATCAAATATGCAATAGGTAATCCAGGAAATAATAGGTACATGCATACAAGCAAGTATAAGGTAAGCATAATATATTCATGCAGTTGGATGGCTAAGAAAACAATGCAAACATAGGTATAGTATTTCTTAAGATGCATTATGTTTATAGTTTCTTTGAGTTCTTCTCCATCAAGTGTAGCTAGGTGGTAAGCTCCTAATACAAACTTAGCAGTTATGATGAATGAACCTAATGTTGGCAATTTTGGGTACTTTGGGTACATTGCCTTTGCTCATATGTATAAGTTGTCATTGATGTCAAGCTCTTGAAGGAATTTGATTTAATGTCAAATAATTTGTTTTGATGAAGGTTACGGCATGACAAGTTCAAAGGTTATTCAGAGCATGGATAGTGAGTTTCCAAGAAGACCATAGTGGCCCATTTGCAAAAGATCAAAGAAAAAGACAAGTAAGAAAAGTGTCGCGATATCGCGACATATACAACAGGCAAGAAAAATAGTCGTGATTTCGTGACATGTTAGAGGAGAGAGAAAGAGCTAGAAAAATTGTCATGATTTTGTGACATGTTAGAAGAGAGAGAAGAAGCAGAAAAAACTGTCGCGATTTCGCGACATGGTTGAAGAAAGAGAAGAAGCAGGGAAAACTGTCACGATTTTGTGACATGTTGGAAGAGAGAAGAAGCAGGAAAAACTATTGCGATTTCGCAACATGTTGGCAGAGAAAGAGAGCAAGGTGGAAAGTGTCACGATTTTGCAACATGTCGCATTTTCGCGATTTGAAAAGAGCAGGAAGGTAGAGAAGGAAAAATGTCACGATTTTGCGACATATTGCAAGGAAGGTTGTACGAACAAAAAAGTGTCACGATTTCACGACATATTACAGGAGAGAGAGTCCAAAAGAAAAAGTGTCATGATTTCACGACATAATGCAGAAGAGAGAGTCCGCAGTGTGAACTGTCGCGATTTCATGACAAGTTTGAAGAGAGAGAAAGTAACATGAAAAGTGTCATGACTTCACGACATGCTGTAGAGTTCAAAGTGAGAACTGTCACGATTTCGCAACATGCTACAAAAATCGAAGTGAGAACTGTCGTTATTTTGTGACATGCAGCAAAGGGAAGAGTTTGAAATGAGGACTGTCATGATTTTACGACAGGTTGAAGAGAAAGCACACGGATACAGAAAGTGTCACGATTTCACGATAGTTTGAGATGGCAACGTACGGTTGGAGAAAGTGTCATGATTTCATGACAAAAACTGGAAGTAGGTCTTATATAGGCAGAAGTGTCGTGATTTCGTGAAAAAAGCAGAAAGGAGGTCGACGAAGGGAGAAGTGTCACGATATCGCGACAAAAGCAAAGTTGATGTCGACAAAGATAGAAGTGTCACGATATTGCGACAAGAGCTTAGTGGAAGTCAACAAAGGCAAAAGTGTCACGATATCGTGACAAAATCCAAGAGAAAGTGTATGGTTGCAAAGGTGTCGCAATATCACGACATGTTGTAGTTTCGCAACAAAAGCTACAGAAGAGTCACAAAGGCAGTTGAAGCCGACAAAGTTTTAGGGTTGTGCAGCCGACTAAAGATCAGGGTTATAGCCGAATAAGATTAAGATTTTGATCTTGAAAATTTTGTTATAAAAGGAGGGCTGTTTGAAGAGTTGAAGATACAATGAGTTACGACATTCGTAGATAGAGCGCAGAGTGAGAAGTTCGATCATCGAGTTTAGAGTGCAAAATTTGATCGAAGTGTGCAGAGTGAGCGAAGAGTCATGGCGAATTGTTCCAAGTGTGGCCGTGATTGCGCAAAGAGAGCAGAAGGCGTAAAGAGAACAAAGGGAAAAGACGAATGCGGAGTGCTGTTGTATGAGGTACAGGTGCACTAGTTGTATGAGAAGAACCTAAGGACAGATTTGGTTGCTGAGCTGCTGTGGACGTGATCATAGAAGGCAGAGGTATCTTAGGCTAAGCATTGAGGACAGGAGGTCTTTGGTGGAAAGGAGTTCCACATGATGGCAAGAGGTAGAGACAGTTGATCTTCTGAGGGATCATATCCAAAGCAGAGGGGAAGGTATCTCCTTTGAGCAGAGGCTCATAAACATTGTAATTGGGAAGGTTTCCCAAAGAACTTTGAGATAACTTTTAGAGAAAAGTTTTGTGGACGTAGCCCATTCTGGGTGAACCACGTTAAAATTGGTGTCACTTTGTGGATGATATTGTGCATTGTCTTGATATTGCTTTGGGTATATTGCTTTACTGTTTTGAAGTATAAAGAAAAAATAAAAAAGAGGTCTTATACTGTTCACCCCCCCTCTCAGTATAAGCTTGTGTTCTTCAATTGGTATCAGAGCGGGTGCCTTCGAAAAGTTTAACAACTTGAAGAAAAAGCTAGTAAAGAACATAATGGATTATTCAAGTGGCAATGCAGCACCCATTCTTGATGGGTCAGATTTTGGTCTTTGGAGTGCAAGGATGAAGGTTCATATAATGGCACTTGGTAATGAGGTATGGGAAGTGATTGAAGATGAGTACACTATTCCTGTACATGGTCCTTATACTAAAGAAGAAAGTCTCCTACATCACAGCAATTCAAAAGCAATGAATGCAATCCTGAAAGGCTTATAGAAAGCATATCTCACCAAAGTGATTCACTATAAGACAACTAGTGAAATGTGGAAACAGTTGAAGGTGGTTCATACAAGTGATTCAAATGTCAGAAAGACCAAGCTGAGACACTTCAAAGGTATGTTTGAACAACTCAAGATGAATGATGATGAAAATATTAGTGATTACATGCTTCGTATGGATGAGGTTGTTAACTCCATGAAAGACTTAGGTCTTGAGCTTGCTGAAAATGATGTTTGTGATAAAATTTTAAGATCTCTTCCTAATAGATTTAGTGAAAATATTTCTGCTATTGAGGAAGCTAAAGATTTGGATAAGTTGAAAAAAGATGAGCTCCATAGTATACTTGCAGCATTTGAGTTGAGAACTCAAGTGAAGGTTGATGTCAAGAGAGAAGCAGCTTTCAAGGCTACCAAGAAATCCAAGGATAAATAGCTTCAAGAGAGTGATGAGTCTTCTAATGATGAAGAGACATATTACAACAAGAAAGGCAAGTTCTCTAGAAAGCACAAAAGCGTGAAAAAAATAAGATGTTTCAATTGTGGAAAGTTTGGTCATTATGCTATCGACTGTACTGTTCCCAAGAACGAAAGTGATGAAGATAAACAGGATTCTAAGAGCAAGGATTCTGAAACGCACAAGCATCACAGGAAAAACAAAGATGAGCACAACAATCAAGGAAAGAGGTATTCGCACAAGCACAAGAATAGTTTCTACCTAGACAAAGCAAGTAAGTGTTCTAGTAGTGATAGTGAAAGTTCTTCAAGTGATAATGAAAATGAGATGTTGTTCATATCAAAAAAATAGGAAGAATCGAAACATAGATTCATTATCATGAAATGTCTTAGATGTGGAAATTTTGGTCACCTTGAGGATGATTGCTCAAATAATGATTTGGTTTCTAGTATGTATGAGGATGCTTCAAAAAACTATAAGGAAGATGCATGTATGGTTTTTGAAAAGGGTAGCACCTCTAGTGATAAGAAATCTAAAAAAGGCTTTGATGATTCAAAAAGCAAACAAATAAAGGATCTTGAAAGTGAACTTATTAATGCTCTTAGTGCTTTGAAAAATGAAAGAAATAAGAATGCTAGACTCAAGGATAAGTTAGATGAATGTTGTATGGAGAGAGATGATCTTATAGAAAGTCTTGACTTCTCTATGGCTAAGACACAAGAACTCAAGGATGAGTTAGAGTCTAAGGTTCTTGAGTATAGTGAGTTAGAACAAAAAATGGCTTTTTTGAAAGAGGAAACTAAAGAGTACAAGGATAAGCTTTACAGGTTTCAAGATAGCTCCAAAAAGGTTAAGTCACTCATCAAAGGTCAAATAAAGACAACAGATAAAATAGGCCTTGGTTTTGTTAAGCCACACAAGGAACAAGTTGGAGAGTCTAGTAAGAGACTCCAAAAGGAAGAGAGTTCTAATGAGGAAAGTATTTCAGATCATGAGTCCTTGAATGATAGATGCATAGAAAAAGAAAACAGAATTCAGAATGAGAAGAAGAAGTTTTTGGGACCCAAGAGGTCAAAAAAAGGAAAATTTCAAGGCAG
Source organism: Wollemia nobilis (assembly GCA_028583015.1). NCBI lineage: Eukaryota > Viridiplantae > Streptophyta > Pinopsida > Araucariales > Araucariaceae > Wollemia > Wollemia nobilis. Next base: position 15,909,854 of record JAQPPZ010016704.1, read on the forward strand.
ATGTTTTGCGTGTCATAGGTTTGGTCACACAGATTCGCATTGCATGACTCAAGTAAGGAAGGTAAATGATAGTTTCAGAGGTGGTAATTTCTTTCAAGGGTATTGCTACTCTTGTAAATAGTTTGGGCATAAGGCAATTTTTTGCAAGGCTAATAACGAGAACAGGGTTAGTCGTAACGCACGGATTCAAAGAACAAGTATGCCTAAAAGAAATAACATTGTTACTTGTTATAAGTGCAACAATGAAGGTCACACAACTAGACAGTGTAGAGCTGAACTTCCAAGGTACAAGAATATGAATAGTGGTATGAACAGGTCCAAGGATCAAGGCATGGATAAGAACAAGAATGATAACAGGAACATGAATAGTGATAGGAACAGGAACACGAATATGGACAAAGAATTCAAGAGAAGGCCCGGCAAGGAAGTTATAGACGCTGATGATGATCAGTGCCTAATGGGAGTTTTAATCCCACCCCAAAATTAATCACCTCATCAAGAGGTGGGGAAGGGACTAAGCTAAGAGGCTCATTCTTAGTCCCGAGCCCCAAAGGTGACCCTTTGCCATTGATGACAAAGGGGGAGAGATATGAGTAAGGGGGAGAGCTTCAAGTGAATAGGAGAGCTTCAAGTCAGGGGGAGTAAAAATTCAAAGAAGATTCTCAGTTGTTAGCTTGGTTGGTTTTAGTTTTGGCTCTTGAGAAGTGTTTTCAGTAAAGGTTTGCCATCAATGACAAAGGGGGAGATTGTTGGCAATTTTGGGTACTTTGGGTACATTGCCTTTGCTCATATGTATAAGTTGTCATTGATGTCAAGAAGCTCTTGAAGGAATTTTATTTAATGTCAAATAATTTGTTTTGATGAAGGTTACGGCATGACAAGTTCAAAGGTTATTCAGAGCATGGACAGTGAGTTTCCAAGAAAACCATAGTGGCCCATTTGCAAAAGTCAAAGAAAAAGACAAGTAAGAAAAGTGTCGTGATATCACGACATATATAACAGGGAAGAAAAATAGTCATGATTTTGTGACATGTTAGAGGAGAGAGAAAGAGTTGGAAAAACTATCATGATTTCGCAACATGTTAGAAGAAAGAGAAGAAGCAGGAAAAACTATCGCGATTTCGCGACATGTTAGAAGAAAGAGAAGAAGCAGGGAAAACTGTCACGATTTCATGACATGTTGGAAGAGAGAGAAGAAGCAGGAAAAACTGTCACAATTTCGTGACATGTTGGCAGAGAAAGAGAGCAAGGTGGAAAGTGTCGCGATTTCACGACATGTCGCATTTTTGCGACTTGAAAAGAGCAGGAAGGCAGAGAAGGAAAAGTGTCACGATTTCGTGACATATTGCAAGGAAGGTTGTATGGACGAAAAAGTGTCATGATTTCGTGACATATTGTAGGAGAGAGAGTCCAAAAGAAAAAGTGTCATGATTTCGTGACATAATGTAGAAGAGAGAGTCCATAGTGTGAACTGTCACGATTTTGCGACAAGTTCGAAGAGAGAGAAAGTAACATGAAAAGTGTCGTGACTTCGCAACATGCTGTAGAGTTCGAAGTGAGAACTGTCATGATTTCATGACATGCTACAAAACTCGAAGTGAGAACTGTCATGATTTCACAACATGCAGCAAAGGGAAGAGTTTGAAATGAGAACTGTCATGATTTTGCAATAGGTTGAAGAGAAAGCACACGGATGCAGAAAGTGTCACGATTTTATGATAGTTTGAGATGGCAACATATGGTTGGAGAAAGTGTCACGATTTCGTGACAAAAATTGGTAGCAGGTCTTCTATAGGTAGAAGTGTCATGATTTCGCGACAAAAGCAGAAAGGAGGTCGACGAAGGGAGAAGTGTCGCGATATCGCGACAAAAGCAAAGTTGATGTTGACAAACACAGAAGTGTCGCGATATCATGATAAGATCTTAGTGGAAGTCGACAGAGGCAGAAGTGTCGCGATATCATGACAAAATCCAAGAGAAAGTGTACGGCTGCAAAGGTGTCGCGATATCACGACATGTTGTAGTTTCACGACAAAAGCTACAGAAGAGTCACAAAGGCAGTTGAAGCCGACAAAGTTAAATTTGTAGCCGACGAAGTTTTAGGGTTGTGCAACTGACTAAAGATCAAGGTTACAGTCAACTAATATTAAGATTTTGATCTTGAAAATTTTGTTATAAAAGGAGGGCTGTTTGAAGAGTTGAAGATACCGTGAGTTGTGACATTCGTAGATAGAGCGCAGAGTGAGAAGTTCGATCACCGAGTTCAGAGTGCAAAATTCGATCGAAGTGTGCAGAGTGAGCGAAGAGTCGTGGCAAATTGTTCCAAGTGCGATCGTGATTGCGCAGAGAGAGCAGAAGGCGTAAAGAGCACAAAGGGCAAAGACGAACGTGGAGTGCTGCTATATGAGGACAGAGGTGCACTGGTTCTTTGAGAAGAACCTAAGGACAAATTTGGTTGCTGAGCTACTGTGGACGTGATCATAGAAGGCATAGGTCTCTTAGGCTAAGCATTGAGGACAGGAGGTATTCGGTGGAAAGGAGTTCCACATGCTGGCAAGAGGTAGAGACAATTGATCTTCTGAGGGATCATATCTAGAGCAGAGGGGAAGGTATCTCCTTTAAGCAGAGGCTCATAAACATTGTAATTGGGAAGGTTTCCCAAAGAAATTTGAGATAACTTTTAGAGAAAAGTGTTGTGGACATAGCCCAGCCATTCTGGGTGAACCACATTAAAATTGGTGTCACTTTGTGGATGATATTGTGCATTGTCTTGATATTGCTTTGGGTATATTGCTTTATTTTTTTGAAGTATAAAGGAAAAATAAAAAAGAGGTCTTATACTGTTCACCCCCCCCTCTCAGTATAAGCTTGTGTTCTTCACCTAACCAATTGGGATTAAACATACATTTGATGTTAGCTTGGGCATTGGTATTATTTTGATTTTATTTGAGGACAAGATCACCAAATTCAAATAGGAAAGATTTCACCTTATTACCATAAGCACATATAAGCCTATTCTAATAGGCATAAGGCATGGATTCACTTTTCGTCAAGCAATTCCAATTGGCTAATATGAGCAAGAAAATATTCATCTTAAGAATCATATAATAAGATTCACAATGAAGGTACCTCAAGCTTAAATGGGGAGATAAATTTGGTCCCATAGATAAAAACATAGGGTGTTGTGCCAGTGGGTATTAGAGCATTGGATCGATAGGCCCACAAGTTTGGATAGAGCTAAATATGCCAATATTACCCATTTTTTCTATAAACTTCTTGAGGATCTTGATGAAAGTCTTGTTAGACACTTTATCTTGGATATTACCTTGAGGATAATAAGGTGTAGACCATTTGCATTGAATCTTGTACTTGTAATAACCTTGTTGAACATCCTTATTCTTGAAGGTTGTTCCATCATCTAAGATTATCATAGATGGGATGCCGTAATGGTAGAGTATTTTGCCGAGAATAATATTGGTTGAGAATATAGGTATAACTTCTACCCATTTGGTGAAATATTATATAGCTATGATGATGAATTTTTGTCCATTAGATGATACAAGATTGATCTTTCCAATGATATTGAGGCCCCATATGGAAAAGGTCCAAGGAGAGGCTATGGTTGGAGATCTTGAGATGGGGCATAGATAATATTGAATGTCTTTGATACTTATGACACTTCTTGAAATAATCACAAGAGTCTTTCTGTTAGCTTTTGAGGATGTATATTAAAGGAAATGCAACCACAAGATGTGAAATAAGTAAACTATGATAACTATATGATAATGACACTATAATATGCAGGAAAATAAGGATATAAACTTCTGTAATAACTCAATAATATGCCATTAATAAAAGCTCACAAAAATAGTACAATGTAATATAATGGAGGACTTGAACAATCCAAAATTTTCCATGAAGAACTAGATTATATCTACTCACTAATATAGTAACATTGTATCTCTCTCACTCTATCACTTTCTCTATATTACTCTATATCTATCACTCTCACAAAGGCATATATATAGGAAGATATGTGCCTTGGTATTTAATCTACCCATGAATCTTCATCTACATTATCCTATGACTCATGTACATGTGGACTACATGCACATTTACATCATTGCACATTCTAACACTTGTGCATTTATTACTTGCATGAAGTAACTACTCAAACCTTACTCTAAAGTAAAATCCTACCCTAGTTATGTACCCAAGGTGGTACATTGACATGTATCTAAAAATTTAATATAATATAAAACCCTCATGTATTACATTATTTGGGTATTGAAGAATTTAGTCTTTAATATGGATATTCATCTTTATTCTAGAATTTGTACTCTTATTCTACTTCTGCTTCAGTCTTCATGTTGTCTTTCCATGTTTTCTTCATTCCACTATCTTTCGGTATTCCAAAGTGTTTTGTAGAATTCTTGACCTTGAAGTCTTCTAGGTAACCTTGATGAACTAAATATCTGATGATCTTGCAAGTCATAAGTGGATCTGAATTACCTCATTTTATTTCCTTTAATTTTTTGTATGACTTGTTTCTTTGATCTTCAAAAATGTCAAGCTTGAATTCATTGTTAGTGGATGCTTTTGAAATAAGAACTTGAAAGAAATAATCTAATATGAATATTAATATTTCTTCAAATATTTTATAGTACTTGTCTTTGTAGTAACAAAAGTAAGATGAATGATATTTTCCTCCACAATATTTACATGGATGGAAACTCTAGCAGTTTGCTTTCTCATGACCAAATTTATTGCAATATGTGCATAGTAGAGATATTCTAATATCTTTGTCACTATTTTTAAGAGAATCATGTCCATCTATTTCCTTGATGAAAGAGTTAAACCATCTATGTATGATTGAAGCTATTTCATATTTACTTCTTTCATAGATTTGTATGATATCCTTTTGATGAATATTCTTTTCTACCTTTTGAATATGATTTTCAATATCTTCATTAGTATAGTTGTCATCAAATCCCTTTATTATCTCATTGGAAGATATTTATGAAGAATTTACTTTTGCCAAAATATTAGTATGTGAGTTCTCAAAAATATTTTTAAATCCTATTGATCCTTCTCTTCCATTTGCATCTTTCTTATTATTATCCATTGAATTCTCTGAAATGTCAATCATGTTTTCCATTGAATCAAGTGTATTCTTAAGCCATATTGGTATTTTTCTTGCTCCTTTTCTAATTACATTATTTAATGTGTTCTTTGAAGTAGACATCCTTATAGCTCCCTAGTGTTAAGTATATGTTCAATTAGTAGAATTCTTTTAGCACTTGAGAATATTTTTGATAGAACCTTTGAAGTAGTCTACCTTATGTCTCCCTAGTTTAGAGTATATGCTCAATATTGCTAAGAACTTTTCAAAATTTCAAAATTTGTAAAATACCTTCTTTCTAGAAAGTGTTTAAATGCACTATGAAACTTGATAGTATGCTTAGCTTTATTAGTTTAAGTTGAGTTAATTTTGTCTCCCTAATGTTCAACTTTACTTTCTTGCCCTATGTCTCCCTATTGATTAGTAATTAGAAGGCTAAAGATAAACAATGATGCAATTTCAAGTTTTAATAAGGTCATTTTCCTTCAAGACCTTTTAGTTGGATTAATGTCTCATAAATTAATGTAAAAGACTAATGTAAAATACAATTTCCAACTTCTAAGCAATTAATGGTTTTACTCCTTCAACTTTGAATGGTTCAATTTTCTAAATTCCAAGAAACTAAAAATTTGAAGCAGTATACCTTAAAACTCCCTAATTTAGAATTTTAGAAAGTAATAATATTTGCAAATTAATATTTAAAATTTTCCAATGTTGAAAACCTTATATCTCCTAAATTAATTATTTGTAAATATTGTAATGTTTAAATCTCAAGCAATTTATAATATCTTCTAGGATATACTTCCTTTCCTAAAATTTCTTTCTTACTCTCTAAGGTTGATATTTCAATGCATTAATAAATAAATTTCAACCTTGTATTAGGCACATTATAACTCCCTAAATTTAGGAAATAAAATATTAATTAATTTAAAGCTTTCACCTTCCTTGTAAAGTGTATTGTGCATGTTGATTGGTTTATGGAGTGACTCTTTAATCCAAGCACGTATTTATGGTTTCCTATGTATGGCAGGGATCAATCAATGTTCATGGGCATCTTCTTCTCCTCCTTAATGGTGCTTTGAATCCCTTCTTTAATTCTTGACTGTATGCCTTCTATTCTCTCTCTACTTAGACTTGGGCACTTTAATAGAAGTTGTTATTTCTTGATGTTTTGGCCGCATGACATATGTTGCTTGGGTGAATTTCGATTAGGTTCTTGATGAGCACTCTTATATTCCTTGCAATAATTATGATTCCTTCTATCTTTTGAATTATTATTTCAATACTCACGATGGGCATTACTTTTTCATGAGTGCTCCCTTCTTGTGTAGGTGTTAGAACAAATATGAGGTACCTTCTTTTATTGTGCCAAGTGGCACAAGATGCCTTAAATATAGATTGCAAGTGGTGCTCATTTCCATTGCATGTAATGATACATTCAATATATTTCATTCCCTAAATATTTCTTTCCAATGAATGCACTATGAGCCTTATCTTCAATACTTTCTCTCAAGTGAAAGATGCTGTTGTTCTCCCATGAAGTTGGATCCAGCTATGGTGATTATATGGTGCTCCAATGCTACCATCTGTGGTGAAAATTTTACCCCAACAATGGTGGTTCTATGGTGCTTAAACCAAGGTTATGCATAGTGGCTATTTTTGCAAAATTGGCTAAAATTAGGATTTTCAAAATTTCAAATTGCCTAATATTTAGGACCCTTGTCTAGGATCCATTAGCCAAAAATTTTTGGGTGTAAATTTTTTTTGGGTCGATTCGTCCCAATTTTATAATAATTTGACCATTTTAAGTTTAAATTTCCAACATTACCCCTAATAATAGTGAACCTTATACATGTGTTTGGACACTATTCACCTGGATTTTGAAACCGATTCGTCAAATTTTTATAAATATATTTTGGGGCTGACCCCTTATGCATAACCCTGGATTCAACACTCCCCTCTTAGATGATGATTCTTCTTAGCTGGTGGTTCATCTATTTCTTGGGTAATATACCTTTTTTTTCACCTTACATAAGATTTAGTCTTGTACCTTACACTTTATCATTCATGCTATTCTCCTTGATTTACATTGGAATTTTAATGGATGTAAAGTTACCTTACGTAGGCTTGATGCTACAGGTTAATGCTGCTTGTAGATGCTCAATTTGGTGATGGATTTGGTATCTTTAGAAACCTTGAAACTTGGCTATTTTAGCCATTCAATAGATCTCTTCATTTGCTTAAAGTTTGCTTTACAAACTTGATGATTTGGCTACTTTGTATACGTAGGATGCTTTTTGTTTTAGTGTCTTTGAGACACTCTATATTCTATCCTCATTTGATGCATAGGATAAGAGAGATATGGTGCAATAATGTAATGAAAAAAATTTGAATAAAATATCCTAACTTACACCGAATTTTTTAAGTCTTTAAATCTTCTTTTGCAAGCTTTCTTTCTTCCTTGATGAGGCAATGACTTGCTCTACTCCTCGGTGGAAAAATATCTCCTTTTCTTGGTTAACTTAGCAATAATGAATCCAAGCTCTTAATTATGCACCTTAAATTTGCACTAATTTTCACCTTAAACTTAATAAATAGTGCACCGTTAATAACTAGTATAATGCAATAACAATTTCTCCTTATTGCTCTTGTAAATAAAATCTTAACAGTAACTTGAAATATGCACTATAATATTTACAAATTTTACTTAAAGATAATGTATTCTTTACTTTAACTAGAAGGTAGGATGTTGATATTTTTTTTCTTTTGAAATATATCTTTCTCTTTTTGTGTGCATGTTATAACCCTTGTAAAAACTATCTTGTGCACTTCCTTGAAGACTTTAATATGCAACCTTCTCGTTGCAACTTTTAAACTCTAATATGGTGCTTAATGAAACTTAATATTGAACCAAGTAACTAATGTTTATGTAATGAAACTTTTGCACCAAATTTGGTTACCTTAACGACCTCTATAGATGATAATTATCTTGGTGATTTGAATTTACCAAAAATGTTGCCTTTTATGAATGAAATTTCAACTCTTCCTTGTTGATATTTAGCTCACCTATTTGTAGCTTTGAAACCTTCTAATTTGCTGCCCTAAAATTGTAGCTTTAATTCTCCTTCTTGATGCTCCCTTGAATTCTATAAATTAGCAGCTAGTAATGCTACCCAAATTGCTGCCTTTTTGCAATTAATTTATCCTTTGAAATGCTATCCTTGAATCTCCCAAATTTGGTAGGAAATTCCAAATCGCAATTAAGATTTATCTCTTAGAGAATTTTAAATTTTTGGTATAAATTCAACAACCTCATATCTCTTAAATAATCTTCAAGCATTTAGTGGTAATCCCTAAATCTCATAGACTTGGTGGCTTCTCTATCTCCTTTCTCCTTCAACCTCATTATCAAATTTTAGATTCAATATTGGATTATCTAGTGACCTTCTTCTCAAGATTATAACTATCTTGAGGTCTCCACTATTCTCCTTCAAAATTTTGGCACACATATTTCCAAATCCTTCTCCATTTGGCTTGTTGTCGAATTGCGACAATTGTCCCAAATTATGTTCTATTAGGATCTCCTCTTGGCTAGTAAAGTTCTCCAATGGGTTCTCCTAGGAAATCCTTCAATGACCTTCTTGAACTTGGTAATAAGACTTTCCTAGCCTTCTCCTTCTTTCTCCTTGAGACCACTTCTCTAGGGTCTTCAATCTCATAGCTTCTTTGGTATTCTCAGTAAGACATTTTCTTCAATGTTCTACTATGGAAGTTTCAAAATGAGATCTCCCTATTGGATCTCTAAAATCTGCTACTTTTAGAATTTGGAACAAGATTTTTGCTAGTCCTTCTCTATCTTCAATCTTCCTGAACTTGAAGTTCTTCAATGGGAACTCTTGTGGATCTCTTTAGCTTCTTAGGCTGATTTCTCTTCTCCTTCAATCTATAATTTGTAGTCTTCAATATTCAATGGAGATCATTAATCTCAAATATTCTCCTAGACTCTTCTATGGAGTCTCTTCTTCCTTCAATATACAATAAGACTACTTTAAAATTTTATCTCTTTTGCAATCTGTAGGTTTACAATCTGGTAATGTGACATTTTTCTTATGCCTCCAAATATTCAATCTTCTATTTCTTGCTGATGGCACTGTATTGATTCCAAAGAAGATATCCTTCCTAGATCTTTGTAGGAAGCTTCCCAACTTTCTTTGAATCTCCTTTTCTTGCAATAAATATTAGAAAATATAATGGAAGAAAATCTAAATCTAGAGATAATCAATATTCACTAGTTGATTTGTCAATCTAGTGGAATTGATGCTGAGTCCTAGTCTTCACAAGTTTTTCTACAACCCTATGGAAAGGCTCTAGCCAAATGTAGTTTTCAAAATTTTTGTAAACGATATTTTTGATCTCCTTTCAATCTCTCTTATGGATCTTCCTATTTCCTATCGATATATCATGTGCTCTGATACCACTTTTAGATTTTGAGGATGTATATTAAAGGAAATACAACCAGAATATGTTAAATAAGTAAGATATGATAACTATATGATAATGGTACTATAATATGCAAGAAAATCATGAGATACACTTTTGCAATAACTTAGTAATATGTCATTAATGAAATCTCACAAAAATAGTCCAATGCAATATAATGGAGAACTTGAACACTCAAAAGCTTTCAATGAAGAACTACATTGTATCTACTCACTACTATAGTATCATTGTCTCTCTCTCACTCTCTCTATCACTTTATCTATATTACTCTATAGCTATCACTCTCACAAAGGTATATATAGGAAGAAATGCGCCTTGGCATTTAATCTACCAATGAATATTCATCTATCTTATCCTATGACTCATGTACATTTACATAGCATTAGATTGATCAACCTCTATATTGAATAATTTCTCATTGAGAAAATATATCATTATATGGTTGCTTCTAAAGGTGCCATGGCTAACTAGTCAATAATGACTTATCTTTTGACAAATTTTTGCCTAACAAATTCTAGGTCAAATTCACTAAGGGTGATAACCCATTTGGTGGTTCACCTAGATAAATGAGGTTTTGACATGAGATAACACAAGGAATCAACTCTTGTGATAAAAAAACCTTGTGATTGAGCATATAGTATTACAATTTTTGGGATGCAAAGACTATAAACATGTATAATTTTTCTAAGGGTATATAGTGGGTTTCATAGTTGCCTAAAGTCCTACTAATGTAATATATATATATGATGGGCATGATATTGTAGCGATATAGCTCCTAATGCATGAATAGGTGCAACAATATACAACAAAAATAAGGATTGGGAGGGATAAGAACCAGAGGAGACAAGAGAAGATTTTGATGCATCAAAGGATGCTTGGTATTCAACATCCCATCAAAATTTTATATCCTTTTGCAAAATCTTGGATAAATGTTGTCACTTGTTAGCAAGTTGGGATGTGAATCTCCTTATTTCTTGGAGTTTACCTTGGAGACTCCAAAGTTTGGTTAAGTTTTGCAGAGGTGGCATGTCAATGATAGATGATATCTTATTAGGATCTACTTTAAAGCCATGTCAAAATACAATAAATCCCAATAATTTTCCTAATGTCACCTCAAATATACACTTGGAAAATTTGAGGTGAACTTTATATTCCCTTAGTCGTTTGAAGATGCATCTTAAATCTCAAACATGATCTTCTCAATTTAGAGATAAACCAATAAGATCATCAACATAATATTCCAAGATACCATACATCATATCATAAAATATGTATGTCATAACTATTTGATAGGTAGCCCTTGAATTTTTGAAGCCAAAGGGTATGAATTTATAGCAAAAGGTTTCCCATGGGGTTGTGAAATAAATTTTAAATTTATCCTCAAGAGTGATTTTTATTTGGTTATATCTTGAGAATCTACCCATTAAGGACAACATTCCACATCTACTAGTGAAATCACAATCATGTCAATATTAGGGAGAATCTTTAGGATATGACTTGATGTCTTGAAAATCGATGCAAAATCTATCACTAAATTTTTTCTTGAAAACACAAACAATGTTAGAGATCCAATTGGAAAAAGCAATTACTTTGATGAATATGACATCAAGGAGCTTTTGAAGCTCCTTATTAAGAAGCAAGACAACTTTTGGATGCATTTTTCCCAATTTTATTTGATTGATTTCATGTTTAGTCCAACTATGAGGTGATGGAAAATCAAAGAGGGATCAAGCCCTATCATGTTAGCGTATGAACAAGAAAATATATCACTAAGTTATGTTAAAATATTTGTATATTCCTCATATTTGATAGGAGTTAAACATTTTATCTAGTTTTAGGATTGTGGGAACATCAGGTATCCCAACGTTATTGTTGATGATCTCCCAAATGAGGATGTTCAATTCATTCTCCAACTAAGGAGGGGTAGGTAATACTCCTAAGGCATAAAAATATTTAGGGTTGAGAGATGGTAGATTGCAATAATTTACAATTAGGAATATATCCATTGAAATAGAAGGCATGTTTGACACAAGAAGGCTATCTTGGGGAGAATTTTATGTTAATACTCTTTCTCAAAATCTTCATTAATAATCAACTTAGGATGAACTAAGGTTAATATATTTGTACTATCAAGATGTGCAAATAGAAAATAAGGACCTATAGGGATAAAGCATTTCTAATTTATCTTATCCCAATCCAATCAATTTATAGAAATTGTATCTTCATAGGACTCTAAAAATAAAATAATAGCTCTATCATCTTTGTCAGATGAAAGAGAAGTGGGAATATGATGGCTATGGCTAGGGATATATCCTATCCCATAGCATCTAAACTAGGATTTTTATTCTATGGGGTATTTTATACCTTGTTCATGGACCCAAACCTTTACCATGATATTCCAAATTTGAAAGCATCTGCTTTGGTATGGGATATATATTAGACAAGTAGAATGAAACATACTATATTTCAACTAGGTGAGGGTTACTACCATGTATTTGTTCCTCATTGGTAATACTAGCACAAATAAAAGAGCATAATCCTATTTGTACTATTTGAACCTTCCTAGAAAGTAAGCCTAAAGTTCAAGGTAGAGGAAATCTGGCTAGGTCCAAGAGAGGTTGATTTTTATCTTGAATTTTATTCTTAAGGTGAATTATATTAGTCATTTTAGATTGATTGTATATGTTTATTTTATTATTAGCTTAATCCTTAGATTTGTCATTATGTTGATTATATTTATTGGTTAAAGTTAAATATATTAATGCATCATTGAAGGAGTAGTTAAGGAAGATGGAGTAAGGGAAGCACAAGTATAAGCTTTAGCATTATCAACCTTGATTTTTTTGTAATAAACAAAGGGTTTATAATTGAATAAGATCTTACCTTGATACTCATATTTGAGATATTTATGGAGGGTAGAAGGGATGACCCACATTGCATGGATCCAAGGCCTTCCCAAAAGAATGGTGTAGGTGAGATCACAAGCTATAACATAGAAAATAGTATTTAGGATATGAGGCTTGAATTTGAGGGGTAAGACTATAATTCCACTAGCCTCACATTTCCCATTATAAAACGTTCTTATTACAAGGTCAATATTTTGTAAATATTGCTTAGTAAGCCTAAAGTTTTAAATCAATTTAAGGCTATAAATATTAAGGCCTAAGCCATTATTGACAATAATTCTTTTGATGAAAGTAACACTGATATGGATTGAAATATATATGGGAAGATATCCAATAATGAAGGATGTGGTAATATCATCCTCATAGGATATTATTGTCGCATGATGTATCCCAATGGACCCCACTATAGATATGAGATCATTGGGATTAAGGTCTTGAGGAGTGATTTATTAGTTCAAGAGTTTTAACAAGATATCTCTATGTTGGGGAGGTTCAAAGGTATTCAATAAGATAAATATTTATAGGGTTACTTGTGAGTTGTTGTTGAATATAAAAAGTACCATTATCTTGGTTTTGTGATTGTATGATGAGTGGTGGTCTTTCAAAGGAAGCCTTCTTGGAATGATGGGCTAAGGGTGGTCTAAAAGGTTGCTCTGATGATTGATTATTTTGTTGTTATCTCATGGTAAAATATATGGAAGAGGGATGATTGGAAGAATAAATCATGTCCACTATATTTTGATTTGGGGAGGGGAAATTTCTATATTGAATATTAGTTGCTACCTTTTTGTGACGACCTAGTCTAACATACTGATTATAACATTCTAGTCCAACTCCTAGGTTTAACAAAATTTACTATTGAGGAAAGAGCAAAGAATTGTTTTTGTTTTTTTTTTTAAATTTTTAATTCACACCCTTTAAGTAATCAATACATAGCATCAAAAACCACTTTTGGGTTATGACTGCAGATGACCCCTAAGTGGATGAGATTGGCCAAATCTCATAAGAGGTGCCTTTAATGGTTCTATCTTTCTCATCCTTTGTCCCAGTATGAGAACATAAAACCATGGCTTGGAGTTATCCTCTAAGGACCATAACACTTAGAGGGTGGATACTTCCTTCCCTTCCCTTAACGTGTTATCAAATATGTGGAACCCTAAGAATATTTTAATTCATATGTTTCCAAGATAACATGTAAGGTTATTTAGCATAGATTCTATAGTGCTTAATTGATAACCACATCCCTAGATCAATATCTAGCATCATAGATAATTAAGGTCATGCCATTCACTTGGCACTGATATGGTTTCTCTTGAAAAATCATGAATATTACGATAAGTCATCCCATTCTAGCCATCATGGATTCATATAACCCTATTCCTTTCTAGACTCCTTATTCACAAATTTCTCAAGAGTCATCACTTGTAGTGCTCATGCAATGGCCTAGATGGATGTCCCATACCACCCATACTTACCTCCTATCTTGGTTTAGGAGTGACTACACTCGAAACATTATTAAATAACCTAATGCAAAACAATAAAATTGGGTGTCTCATTTTCTTTGGTTGCTTATTCTACCAATGATTCAACCAACAATTAGGTGATTTCTTTTGATTAGACACAACAAATTTCTCTAGGATAAGATATAAATTCAAAATAACCCTAGGTTGACCTAGAAGGACTTCTTCTATGATTATTTTAAATTAATTAGTCCATCTATTTAAATAATCCTTCTATTTAAGTAATCCTTTTAACATAAAGGAAAATAAAAATTTAAAAATAAAATGCCATTTTACCATCTAAAAACAAGGAAATACTTTAATATACTTTAAAAAGAAAATTCTGAAAGATTTATTTATCTAGATTAATAACTAACTATTATCTAAGATATTCTCTAAAAAAAGGACTCATAATTTCATGTAACCTATTATTTACATCTCTTAAATACATGTAAGAAACTTTAAACGATTTGCATTTATCTCATACAAAAATAGAAATCATTTTCTTGAAAGAAAAATTATTTATATACACTTTTTCAAAAGTAATACATTTCAAACATTATTCTTATTGAAATGAATTAATACACAGATTAAAGCATATGATATTAAAATAATTCAAGGGTTTTTAAATAAGAAATATAGAGCTGTAATGAAAGCTTTATCCAATCCTTTCTTCAAGTTCTAATGGCCATACAAGAAATACCAATGTACCTTAATATTCAAATGAAGAACCATGCTACATACATGATGACTACAACTCAGTTATCATTAACTTTAAGGGGCTCTTGATTTAGGATTAGAATGACTTTGAAATGCTTTTGTATATCTAAAATGCAATGTAATGTGCCAAAAAAAACATAAATGCAAGTTGAAGACTAAAATTTTTTCAATGCAAAACTCTTTTAAATCTCTTCTACAACCACTTTTAATGAAACATTTCATCCACATTTATTACTACATTATTTTTATCACTAATATTTAAGAGTATGTAGGTGGTCAATGAATATGAGATTTATGGTGTTAAGAAAGACATATATACCCTTAAGCTTTTCAATGGACTAGGGAAATACGTACTAGATGAAAAATTAAATCGATTATCTAAAAAGGTGTATATACTATATATTATAACTTATTATGGTTAGAGGTCTGGAAAATAATAAATTTTTAATTAAAAATCGTTAAAAAGAATTCTTCGAGCGACATTGCTAAAAATTCATTTAATTCCTAAAATTTCTGAAAGGTATATATTATACATTAAACTAGATGTGATAAATATATTTAATTAAAGGGGTTGCAATATAACATATACTTTGAGGAAGGTTTGAGGTGTAGACCAATTGGTTCAACCAAACCCTGTAAGGGGGCGGAGGTCTAAGGTTCAAATCTTGGGCCTCTCCAAATTGAATGCTTGTCCCTTTCTTGGTGCTTTCAACAATGTAAAAGGTTTAAAATGATTGTGGCATGGTGGTTATAGGGGTAAACTGTGTGAATAATTGTGTGGTGGATTTCAAGGTGGACAAAACAGAATATAGTGGCAACCATAAAATTTGGACAGCTTGGCCAGATTCATGGTGGCTACCGATTCCACCATGTAAATTAAAAAAATATATATATTTCGAGGAAATAAGATAGAAGATATATAAAACTAAATAACCAGTTTTTTTGAAGGTAAGTCTGCACTTCCTTAACAGTAAGAACTTCCTGAAGATAAAACCCATCAAGCAATCCAAAAATGGTTTCTACTTATTACAAGTAATAGGGGTAAACTTCCTGAATATCAAATTTTAATTATTTTAAAATTTTCAACAAAGGGTTAGTCTCTTTCTACACTTGGATTTTTATTCTTCTACAATAAATAACAAGATCAATATTTTCTTGTTGACAACCTAAAATGGTTAAGTATTATGTAAACATATTTTCTAGAAAATTAAAATTAAATGATAGGGTGGTTGGTTATAATTTTTTATTCCATAATTCTACTATCTTCTTGAAACGTACAAAAGTAACCATTTGATCTAATAATTTTCTAAAAAATAGATTATTCAGAAACTTTGATGTTATTCATGATAGAGATGTTTTTGTGTTACAAATGGGAGAATTCCCATTTCTTTATTTCATGATTTTTTAATGAATCTGATGCTTTCTCTTGAGCTCCTCAATGTAGGTGGGCTTCATGCATAATGTCTGCCACTACTGGTTGTATTTTCTATTGTTTTCCTCTTTACATCTGTGCTAGACCTACAAAATGGAGTTAGTATGTTTGGGGGCTTGCCTCAGTCAGGCCCCATGGTAAAAAGGATAAATAAACTCAAAATATATAATGAAAACTAAAATAAATTACATAGAACCTCATAAAAGCATCAAATGAAGCTTACCTGATAGATTTGGAGTGAAAATCCTTCTATAGGATCAATTCAAAAGTCGAGGGGTGAATTGAATGTCGAATTCACAGATCGGGGGGTGAATTGCATTGTAAGTACTTTCTTTTGGAGATCCTAGTATGGATGGGCTCCTCAGGTGCTACAATTTTGTTGGTATAGATCAGATGTCTTTGCTTGCACTTCTAGTTGCATTTTGACAGAGTTTCTGTAAGCCAATTAAAAAGGAAGAGATAGGTAGAATGAGGGATGAGGTTCACTATTTAGAGATAAACCTAAGGTGTAGGGGGTGTGGTTAGGGGAACTAAACCCTAAGGTCAGGTTCTATGGTGGTTAGGTTAGGGTTTGTGAGGTGTCATCCCCACATTCCCTAAGGAAATATCTCATCCTCACACATGTGTGAGGAGAGATTAGGGTTTACTAGGGTTAGGTGGTCCCTAGGTTAGATGAGGGTTAGGTTAGGGTTTCCTAGGAAATATCCTAACTAACTTGGTGCACACACATGTGGGAGGGAATAATTAGGACTAATTAGGGTTTAGGGACCTAATTAACATTTTTAATCCAAAAAGTGCACTTTAAATGAAGTCACTTTAAAATTAGAATTGGAATTAACTTTAATTAAGACTTTTTAGGAACTAATAGTCCCGTGGGGTTCTAATTAGGTCTAGGAAGGGCTTAAGTGGCCTTAGATGATTTATAAATGGTCCTTTGATGTATGAAAGGTGGGTATGACATGGATTTAGTAGTTTAATAGGGTTTTGTACCTATAAAACAATGGGATGGTCTATGTAAGTCTACAATATGCTATGCTAATCTAGAGTGATCTACGCTAGTCTACGTATGTCTACAATGGTCTACACATGTATATACATGTATACGATAGTCTACATAGGTCTAAAGGGATCTAAAATAGTCTAGACTGGTCTACAATAGCCTAGAGGTGTCTAGGATGGTCTATGTAAACCTACAAGTGTCTAAGAGAATCTACAAGTACGTAGAGGTAGCTATGTGCAACTTTTGGGTGTCTACATTTTACTCCTTTTTATACTATACTTTATGAAACATAGTTTAATACAAAAATGTGAAGGGATGTATAGGGGATAAGGGAAAGAAGGATACTGAAATCCAACCAAAGATATGTATCCGATCAAAGCATGACCATACAATATTGATCAGGGATCTAGGGGGAAGAAGAGAAAAGAATGGAATCTAATCAAAGGTATGTAGTTGCTTGAAGTGTGACCATACAAAATTGACTGGGGATCCAGGGAGAGAAGAGAAGAAGAGAAGAAGAGAAGAAGAAGAGGGGAAATAAGAGAGAAAGCAAGAAAATAAAATGAAAACAATACTCGTGAATGGAAATGGATGATTGTGGATGCAACACGATGATTTTGACGAGTCTGTATGAAATTTCTCGATGTCATACTGGTTGCTTGTGGGGGAAAATTTTGACTGCTTTGATTTTGTGACCAATGCAAGATGGTCCAAAGTATGAATAGAATAAATGCCTCTTCAATTTTTTGTTGTTGATTGATTGATGAGTGCATGGTGATAATTGTCAAACCATTTGAGCTAGTTAACATATGGATTATTCAAACGTGTTATTTATTATGTATCATGAATTCCAGAGTGACATCTCCAATTTTGTGCATGGGATATTCAAATGTGTCATTCATTATGTATCATGAATGCCAAAGTGACATCTCCATTGTTGCGCACAACTCTCATGATCTAACAAATATCTGATTGGGATTTGATATTATTATCATAAGATAATCTTTAGCAAAATTTTTATAGATAGATGCAATATCCGTGATTTGGATGTTTGGTTGTTTGGTTGCATGCAAAGTTGAATTTTGGATATGAATATCCCCTCAAACGAGGACTCAAAAATGAGGTAAATGAAATGTGGTGATGTGATGATGGATCGGTTGATAGAAGAAAAATGCATAATGAGATTGATGAAAAATTAGATGGACAGGAAGAGGGGTAGGTTTCCTAGGGTTTGGGATGAAATTTGGATGATTTTGGGTCTTCTAGGCTCAGTTCGCAAGCTATGGGGTGAATTGGGTTTGGATTCATAGGCCGAGGGGTGAATTGGTCTAATTTGTAGGTCGGGGGGTGAATTAGATCTAATTCATAGGCCAGGGGGTGAATTGGACCTAATTAGGGTTTTTAGGTATATTTAAACCTTTTTGGAAGCATGGGGGGTTATTTTGATGGCAAAAAACTTGGAGAGTGAGGAGTAAGCGACGATTGGCAACACGATGAAATAGGGGGGAGGTTTTCATGTCATTTTAAAAATTTAGGTAAATTTTAATTGAAATTGGAACACAAAGTTTTAAACTGGCTAAATGGGTACCCAAAAGTGTGATCACTTTTTGGGTTTGACTAGTTTTTGTTGTAGTTTGATTGGATAATGGGTAGGATAGTATCGATGTTTGACTTTGCATATTTGGAGAGATATTGCACTATTTTTGAAATGTGGTTGAATTTCATCTATAAAAGTGAAAAATTGGTATCCAACCATGTGACTGCATTTTTTATTTGTTGTGATATGTGGATTGTGCATGTTTTATATCTCGAAGTGTGTGATAAATTAATTTTTGTATGAAATGTGTTTAAGAAAATTGAATTTTGTTTAATTGGAGGATTGTGTATTGAACTAATGTGAATTTTATTGTTGTTTTTTGTGTATGAACAGGTGAAGAAGATCAAGCCACGACATCGGGTTCGTACTATGAAAAGAAATTTGGATAATCTCATGAAGAATAAGGATTATGAGGTGTGGTTGGATGTAGTGTAGTTTAGGGGTGTGTGGGATTGCAAGAGAATTCATGCCAATAGGACGTACATATATGCTTTGTGTGAGCAGTGGGATGCATATCATAACACTTTTTATTTTTTGATGGGTGAGATGACTATCATCCTGGAGGATGTATACATAATATATAAGTTGCCTATTGAAGGTGTTATAGTGTGGGCAGTGACTGATGACAATAAGACAACTGTGAGGGAGTGGTTCTTTGGGGATAAGTGGGGGGAGGTGTATATAAAAAAGATGGATTATGAGATTTTGTGGAACAGTAAGATGTTATCTAAGTGCTAGTGTGCAACAATGATGATGATATCTACTTATGATTTACCTAACACTTCTAGGGTATTGTTTAACTGGAATATGCTAGACATAGTAAGTGATATGGTTAAGCACAGTGTTGTGTTTTCATGGGCACCTATGTTTTTGGTCTAGGTATACATGGAGTTGCACAATGTGCTGCATGCTAGGTGAAAGGGGTTGAGTTGGACTCCTTTGTTAGAGGTATGGGCATGGGAGCACATAGCCATTGATATGTCATCATTGTTGCCCTATAAGGTGCATGTTGAGGGATAGATATATTTTCCCTATGCTCTGAGATGGAGGATCGATGAGGATATGGGTATTAAAAGGCCACATGAGGGTGATCCTCTATTTCAAAGGGTGGAGTTTGGGAAGTTGGTACCTGGTGTGATTATATGGAGGTCTTGGAGGGGTGGGGTGGTATGGGATCATGATGATGAGTAGTTGGGTGTTATTCATCATGAGAGGTGGTTGGTGGGTCGGTAAACGTGATAGACTAAATTATTTTAGTTTAGTCGAGTTATATGGTAGTTTGGGTTACGCTAGGATATTCTAGAGGCACCTATTATGTACTATAGATGATGAGATGATAGGGGAGAGCAACCTATGGTCCTACAATGGATTGGTGAGAGGGACCCATCTATGGTAATCCCAGATATGGATAATTTAGGGACAATACCAAAGTTTGATGCTTGGTGGGTGATGCAAAGTTGGGAGCCAGGTGTGGGAGTAGTTGATTGATGGGTACCGCCTGGTGGTGAGGTACCTATGATAGAGGGGAGGGTAGCTAGAGGTACTCAAGCTAGGTCATAGGATAGATCTGGGAGTGAGAAAAAGATACCTCTTTGATGGTCTAGGTGATGATTGGGTGGCACTTTGAGTTCCTTTGTAGAGAAAGTGTAGGAGGTTATTACGAGTAGTGAGGTTTAACCTATGGATGAGGGAGAGACCATGGAGGATATAGGTGGAGATTTTGCTATGGGTGGTTTTGATGATATTATGAATGTGATATGGGAGAGATTTTGCTATGGTGATATGGGAGAGATTCTCATTGAGGATAATGAGATACAGGATGTAGAGGATGAGGTGCTATTATTGTAGGATCAAGTACTAAAGCTGGAGAGGGAGCTCCATGAGAGTGAGAGAGGTCAGGTGATAGATGTGACCAATTTGGATGAGAGGATAATAGCTTTGGAGACTATTGGTAATATTGATCAAAAGGCCTTCAAGTCTAGATATGCTAAGATGGTTGAGGAGATAGAGTAGTTGAGGGTAAAGGTGCAGAGGGAGAGATCTACAGTGGAGGCCTATGATGTAGAGATTGTGGAGCTATGTATAGAAATGATGAGGTAGTAGTAGGCTCGAGAGGAGGTTGAGGGAGCCTAAGTAGTAAGGGAGGTGCCAACTAACATGGGTGATCTGAGAGTGGAGTTAGAGCAGCTATGGAGGGGTAGTGAGAGTGTGAGATAGTTGATTGTGGAGGCAATGAAGCGGGCATCTTGTGAGTTTACTCTGGTGATACATGGGATCTCGCTTCCTGATTATGACCAGGTGGTGTCATAGTCTGGGACACAATTATACATATAGAAATAGTCTCAGTGGAGTCATCAGAGTGTAGCTTCGATGGGTTGGAGAGGCATGAGGGATGAGGTGCAAGATGTGGCACAGGGTGGAGATGTAGCTGCTGGTTCAAGGATGGTGTTGTCTCCTGTAGGGTCTTAGAGATTAGGAGAGATGGTAGAGTCTAGTATGGATATAATAGCACATGGGATAGTGTGGGGAAGGGTGAGCCATGAGGGGATTGGAGAGGCCCCCTAGTGGTAGTTAGGGTTGGTTGTCATTGTAGCATATGAGAAGTTTTGGATGATGTATTGTGGGCATGGTCCCAGGTTGTAGCCTACGAGATTTTTTATGGACTACATATATATACCTTTTGGTTTTAGCTATTATATATACATGTGTTATGATGTTGATTTGCATGTGTTTGAATTGTATTTGTGTAGATAGCATAGTATAATTTATGAGTATGTACAATGAATGAATATACATATGTGGTAGGGTGTAGATATATGATCATATTGTAGTATAGATATACTATAGAATGATATGAAGGATTGTATGTCGAATGCAATGCTATTTGATGTTATTGTGAATGAAATTTGTAGTAGATGCATGTAACATAGATGCGATGATGCAATGTGATATAATTCATGTAAGATAAATGTATTGATGTAATTTTTGATGACTCTATGTACAATAGATGCAGAGATGCATGTATGAGGGGACTTAAATGTGTAAAGGAAGCACTTGTATCATTGCATGTACCTATGTGAATGTGATCCATTCCATAATCTCAGGTATGTAGGATGGTATAAGATATATGTAATGACTTTGACCAACATAGTTAAGATAATCAAATATTAGACCAAAAACTATGCAAGTGTTGGTAAAAAATCATAAATAATACAATTGGTTCAAAGTCTATCATGGACCTATGTGTGTAAATGAGTGAGGTTCATTTATCCATTTTGAGGGAGGTAGGATTAACCCATTGTAGACATGGCCAAACTAGCTAGCTCATCCATAAGCGAACAATGATCTATACAAAAGAAGGTTGCTAATGTGACAAATATGTTGCCACTTGTAAGACTATCCTATTGGTAGGCAGGCTCTTAGAGCCTATTGCTAGCGATGGAAATAATCCCATGGTGTTATGTTAAACCTAAGGATCAAAGGTGATGAAGCATAACAATGGTAATATCTGGAGGTTTTTACTTTTGTTTTCTATCTCTCATTTATTTTTGGTATTTATTGTTGTGGTGCTCTTTTTATTTCTTTTCTCTATTTTTTTTGTATGGGAGTTGGCTTTTGCTTTTTGCCCGTTTGTCTAATTTTTGCTTATGCTTATCCCTTTGTTTATCCCTAGGTCATATATTGACCATAGGGTGAGTAGGGGAAAATGTTTGCTATATGGTGATATCTACACAAGGTGTTATCTTCCCTAGACTCAAAACTTGTTTAATGTGTAACTTGTGTGAATGGTCCATGAGAGAAGTTGAACCAGACTTTAAAAAAATATAAGAAGTATAGAAAACCTATCAGCTAGAGGTGAAATTTGATTGAATGAACTAGTAGGTGGTAAAAGCTTAATAAGACACCTATGTATACCCTAATCCTAAAAATGGGAAATGGACATCTAGGTGGTGATGCTAACAAGTGCATATGTTATTCCTGTTGAAGGCACATTTTTTGGGGAAGAATATACAAGCTTGAAATGAAATTATAATGAAAAATATATGGATATATGCAATGGGTGTAATGTAAATGATGTAAGTGGGAGAATGCAATATCTACAAGAGGAAGCTCATGAAATGTAGGGTGGGAAGATTGAAACATTTATCTATAGACGAGTATGGTGTATCGTAATGACAAAAGCAAGATGATGTGATAATGATTGCCCCAACACGTGGGATGTGTGTGTAATAGGTGAATAAACTATGACCTATGAGAATGCATGTGGTAATGATGAAAAGAGGAGGAATTTGAAGTTAGGAATTTATAAATGGAATAAGTAAGAAGAAACAAGCATTGGTAACCAACAAGATGATGAGATTACCAATGGAGAGGGATAAGAAGAAGGACACTCAATCAACGTAGGTATGTAGCTGCTCAAAGCATGACCATACAACTACGTGAGAAAATAAGAAGAAAAATAAAGAGGAATGAAAGTGGAGGATAAAAAAGAACTACTGATGGGAAAAGTGACGAGGCTCAGGTCGTGAGTGAGGAGGTGAAGAGATAATGCTGCTAGGGCTTTGGTGGTTTGTATAATTTGACATGTGGTGGATGTAGCGAGAGGGAGCTATTAGGAATTCACACGATGGTAAAGTATGAGGAACGATGTGATGTGGGGGACTCTGAAGTCATGTGGATGAATGAGAATACTTAGATGATGAGATGTGATCACCAATAAACATGTCTACCAAGGTTTCAAATGTACTATAGGTGTCAATGTTATGGCCTGGTTGGTGATGGTATATACAAAATTTATGTTCTTGGTAATTTCATAGTTTGGTACGTGATGGGTCAATAGACCTTCTTTTAGGTAACACCAGGAGGTCTTAGTGAAGGAGATGGTGAAACATTTTAGATAATGGTGGGGATATGATAGGCATGGGGTAGATGTAGGGGTTCACAAAAGGTGAGCAGGAAGGAGGATGAAGTGAGGTTGAATGGTGGAGGAGTGGGTTGAGACTCATACATGGATAAAACCCAAGGATGAGAAATGGATTTGAGGGGAGGTGAAGATGTACAAACCATGGTGGACTGGTGCATAGATGTGAGGCAATTACAATGGCTTATATGTAGCTCAAGAACATTGAGTTGATATAGGATGTGCTGGATATCAAGATGTGGAGGTGACAGGATTGGATAAGGTGGAGAGTGGAACTCCGATGGATAAGGAGTGAAATATGGGTGTGAAGAGAGGTTGGTATGAAAGGACGATACAGATGAATGGAATGACTTTGCAGATTGTGATATTGGCTAAAATGGTAAGCCATGAAGTGGTGAATATGGTGTTTGAAGGATGTGTGGTGTAGGAGAAGGTTATAGGTAACGCCATGTATGGGATGTAGGTACATGTGTGGAAGTGTATTAGGAAGCATGTAGATGAAGGACTTATGTGTATGGGGATATTCTACCTAGAAGAGGAGGAGGTAGGCATGAAGGACGTGTAGGATGAGGTGTGTATCCTTTATTAGGAGGGTGATAAGTTCATGAAGGATGGTGAGGGGAAGAGGACAATGAGTAGGGGTTCCTTACATCCTCAGGTGGAGGTGGAGTAGACCCCTAAGTTCAGACATGGGAGGTTTCCTCCTTTTCATCAAATAAGGATAGGGAAATCTGACTGTATCCTGAACAAGGTGAGTAGGATGACCCTCTACGATGGGGTGAAGGACAAGGGTGGAGTGTGGTGATCTAAATGGGATGAAGGTGAGGACTATCTAGTATGTATAATGGTAGATGGCCTGGCCAGATCGGGTAGTGTGATCAAAACTAGGGGTAGCGGGGGATGATCTTGCATGGTGGAAGTCTGAAATGTTGATGGTGCATATATATGATCACGTATGTCTACTAATGATGTAGTGGTGGATTATGTAAATCCTACAAAAATAAATAGATACCAACAACATATAAATGACATAAAAAACAAATGTACATCTATAGAATAGAAAGTAAAGACCATGTGTGGGGTGATGTGCATAGTGAATGATGTGTATGTAGATAGCACTATGTATGATGTGTGGTGGTGGAGACCTACATAAGCTATGCATTGAATGTATGAAGGTGAAGGATATTAATGGGTTTAGGTTCGGTGAGACCTTTGAGATTAGCCAATTGATAGGCACCTGAACCAAATTTGTGTGTGATTATGAATGGGCCTAGCTAGTTTGGGGTAAACTTGTCATGTTGTTGGTGAGGTTGACTTGTGATTTGTTGGTTCTCTTTGAGAACTAAGTCACCAATTTTAAATTCATGTTGGTGCACCTTATTTTCATAGGCACAATGAAGGTAGTCTTGATAGACTCATGTGTGCTCGATGGCATGAATATGGTGTTTATCGAGGAGTGTGAGTTGATCGAAGTGGGCTTGATGAGTAGTGTTTTCATCAATGAATTAATTCATGGATTTCCATAGGGATGATATATCGAGTTCTAGGGATATAATGGCTTCAGTTCCACAGACCAGTGATAAGGGGGTTGCCCCAGTGGGAGTATGAATACTCGTACAATAGATCCAAAAAGCTAAGGGTATTTGGTTATGCCAATCATGATGAGACTCTGCTACTGTATTAACAAGTATGGAGCAAATTGTTTTGTTGGTAGCCTCTACCTGACCATTGCCCTGTGGGTAGTACAAGGTAGAGAAACTATGATGGATGTTGAATTTGGAACAAAGAGCATGTAAAATTTTGTTCTTGAATGATTTCCCATTGTCAAAGATGATTTGGGAGAGGATTCCAAAGTGACATATTATGTGGTCTATGATGAATGCCGCAATCTTAGCTCCCATGATTTGGATAAGTGGGATGGATTCGACCCACTTTGTAAAGTATTCTATGGCTATAATGATGAATTTTTGATTGCTTGATGAAGCAGGTGTGATTTGTCCAATAAGGTCAAGGTCCCATTGCAAAAAATACCACATGGACTGGATCGATTGGAGCACTTGAGATGGAAGGTGTGTGAGGTTTGCATGTTGTTGACACTTGATACCGTGCCTCATGTATTCACAATAATCATGTTCCATATTTTTCCAGTAATATCCTATGCGAAGGATTCATTTTGTGATTTCCATACCACTGAAGTGGCCACTACAAGTGCCATCATGGGTTTCTTGTACAACCTATTGAAATTCATGGGGTTCTAGGCAATGCAAGAGGATGCCATCATAACTACAATGGTAGAGGATGTCCCCCAACAATGTATAATGAATCAATATTTGTTTGAATGCTCAACGATGAGCATGTGGTTAGTCACATGATAGGAATCCTAGCTTAATATAATCCTTGATTTATGCAAACCAAGGATCGTGTGATTCGGTATTGACTACGTGAATGTCACCATCATCAGTGGGAGGTGTAGATGATATGATAGATTGGGTGAGGATGTGAATGTATGCACATGTGGTATCTGATAGGGGGTTTTACAAGATTAATGATACTAGAGAGGCCATTATATCAGCAAAATGGTTCAATGATCGAGGAGAAACTTTGAATTGGGAAAGAATTTGTTGTGCAACCTACTTGTATTTTTGAAGGATTAGACAACGATATTTCCAAATTTATTGCACTTGGTTGACTATTAAGAGGGAATTTCCTATGATGTGGAGGTGACTTATATGCATGGCGTGGGCCTATTTTAATCCTATGATTAAGGCTTCATATTTTACATTATTATTTGTGCAAGGGAAGTCTAATTTGAATGAAAAGGGGAACGATTCCCCTTTGGGTGTGAATAAAACAATACCTACACCCCCAACATGAGTGCATCAGGAGCCATCAAAGAATAGAGTAAAATCCATCGATGATTCGGGCTCAACATATTATTAGACTTCAGTAATGTGGAAGATGGAATCATCTGGAAGCTAAATAAGGAAAGGCTGATCATCTGTTAGTGGGGTCTCTGCAAGTTGGTCTGCAATAACTTGTACTTTTATGGATTTTTGTAAAATGAACTCTAGGTCGAATTCAGTTAGGAGCATAATCCATTTTGTAGTGCAAGAGTTGTGGTAACTTTTGTTCATCATATATTGTAGGGGATTGTATCGAGCGATGAGAAAAGTAGTGTGGCTTAGCATATAGTGACAAAGTTTCTAGATGATGAAAAATATAGCTAGGCATAGTTTTTCCATGTACCCATATCAAATTTCGTAGCTTACTAGTGTAAGACTGATATACTATATAGATTTCTCTTTGTTGAGTGCATTCTTTTGAGCTAGTAATGGGTCTAGCATGAAATCCATGGCTAAAATGTATATTTTCAGTGGTAATTATGGGTGTGAGGGAGATATAACTAGTGGATAAGTGAGGTAGTCTTTGATAGATTCAAAGGCTTGTTGATAGTTGTCATCCCATTTAAAAGTAACTCCTTTCTATAGAAGATGATTGAATGGTTTACACTTGTATGATAGTTGTGCTATGAATCATCGAATGGAAGTTATTTTGCCTTGGAGGCTGCATAATTTATTTAGGTTGGTAGGCAGTGGCATCTTGATGATGGCTTTTACTTTGTTAGGGTCTACCTCAATACCGCATTGGGTGATAATGAACCCTAGTATTTTACCTAAGGTAACTCTAAAGATACACTTCTTTGGGTTAAGGTGCACATTATGTTCTAGTAAACTGTTAAATATATTTCAAAGATCTTCTAGGTGTTGTGAACGTTCCTTGGACTTTATGATGAGGTCATCAACATAATATTCCATGATTTTATGTATGCAATCATGAAATATATAAGTGATTACATGTTGGTAGGTTGCCCCAGTATTTGAAAGGCCAAAAGGCATGACCTTGTAGAAAAATGTCCCCTAGAGGGTTGTGAATTATGTTTTATGTTGATCAATGGGATTGATATTAATTTGGTTGTACCTAGATAATCCGTACATAAGGGAAATCATCTCATGGCCTACTATGGAATCGACTAGTGAGTCAATGTTAGGTAGAGGGAAGTTGTCTTTGGGACACAATTTTTTTAAATCATGGAAATTAGTGCAAACACAAACCTCATCGAAAGGCTTAGGCACTGGAACCATGTTGGAGATCCATTTAGGATAGTCTATGGGTATGATAAAGTCTACATCTAAGAGCTTTTGGAGCTCAGATTTTACTAGCAACGTAAATTTTGAGTGCATGTATCGTAGCTTCTATCTGATAGGCTTGGCCTCTTTGTCTAATGTGATATTATGGACTACAAGGGCGAGATCAAGGCCTGACATGTCCTTGTATGACCATGCAAAGAATCTGATGTACTTTTTGAGAAAAGTGATGAATAAAATGTGCTCTTTGGGTGAAAGGCTAGTGACTAGTTTTATAATGTGAGGGTTTTTGGGGTCATAACCAATGTTTACATCAATGGTTTCTTCAATTAGCATGTGAGAGCTATCACAAAGTTTTTCTATTACTAAAATGAGGTGGAGGTCATCGATGGCCTCAAGAATTTTGTATTCATCATCTATGTAGATGTCCGTGTGATGAATGCATGGAATGTGAGGTGGTGTAGAAGGTGAAGGAGCATTAGCAGTGCATAGGACATGAGGTGAATGTAGAAAATCCTAAGGTGATGGAATGGGTGAGATGTTTGTGAGGTCAAAAAAATTTGGATTTGGTATATCATCACAAATTTGTCGATGTGTGTATCCTAGTGGGGATAAGAGATCCATGTTGACCATGTTAACTGATGCCATGGGGAAAGTAGGTGGTGAAGAATCTAATGATGTAGACTCAATAACCTATGGATGTCGTAGGAGGCTTAGTGGAGGGTGCAGGATGACAAGTAAATAACGTGGTCGAGTAGCGGATCGATGGAGTTGCCAATATATAGGTATAAACATGATAAAATACATTGGTGATGGTGGGGGAGATGTAATTTCATGCTATGGATCATGAGAGTTTAGAGATAAGGTAGCTAATTAAATTATTATTTCATCAATACAACATGACGATGTGGTGTCAAAAAGAGGTTTTTCTAGAAAGAAGTCATGGGGAACTGTGATAGTTGAATGGGGGATGGGTTATCATCTAAAATTTCCATATCAATATACCCTTATAAGGTATGTTTTGGAAGTGGGAAAGGATGTAGGGATAAGTCTTGGAGCTCATCCTATAATGTGTGAACGATGGTTGAGCGATAGCCTAGGCCGGATTTGTCAGTGGGTAATTATACATGAGGGTTAATGGGTGTACATAACCATTGTTCGTAATGGCCTAACCCAAATTCATGCCAATGTAAACATCAAAGGTAGCATAAGGAAAAATAAGGGTTAGCCATGTGATCGAGTGTACCAAAAAAATTGGGTTGTGGTGGTGGAGGGGCTACAAGCAGGAGTGAGGAATCAAATCCTGCATATACAAAGTTTGGTTTTCAGGTGACCCTAATTGTATAATAGTTTCTATGGTCAAAATTGAAGCTGAAGGGTGGCTGAAGTCACGTGTGGACTGAACTATAGGTGGACATGCGTAGGCATCGCGCACATTGTAGTCACTTGGGCCTAAATTTGTCATAAAAATGGAAATACAGGATGGTGTATGTTGTGGTAAGTGAGGTGGTGAATTCAAATTAGAATATGAGGATGTGACCTAGGAGTCTCTTATGGTAGCAGTAGATGGATGTAACAACTGATCATCAATATGGGAAGCTCACTATTCCCACTCATGGAATTCAGCTATCATGGTCGAGATAGGGTGCTACGCATGTGAGAATTGGGAAGAAGGAGTGGGAATAGGTTTTGGGCTTTGAGGTGAGGTGAAGGACCTAGATCATGGTAAAAAATGAGGGAGAGGTGTTTGAGGTGTAGGAATAAGAGGAGGTTCCATAGAGGGAGGTAGGCGAGGTGTAGTGGTAGGTCATGGAACGGGTAACGAGGATGGTCTTGAGGACTTTTGGATGATGACAATTGAGGCAGTGGTGGTGGCTATAAGGAGTGTGGTGAAAATGGTATGGCAGTAAAATTGGGTAGTGTAGTGGTTGGTGCTAATGGTGCAGATGTTGAGGTGTGCATCCTTGGTGATGATTATGGTAATGAAGAGGATATAGGGGATGATACTGATGCTCCTACAAATTTGTGGGAAGAAATAGGGAATAGTTGTATGGAGGATGATGAAGGTATGGGTGGTAGGTCTGCAATGTTGCAAAATTTAAAGGGATCCCCATTGGTAGGAACACAGTGGATAAGTCCATTATGGACGTATTTGATGCAATGGTATAATGTAGAGGGGACACACTACATGTCCGTGATCCATGGATTACCAAGTAGGATATTGTATTGCATTTCATCCTGAATGATGTGAAATAGGATGGGGATAGTGTAGATACTTACTCGAATGGGTAAGACAATGGATCCTACTATAGGTCACATGGATCCATCGAACGCACGTAGGTTGAGTGATAGGGTGGCAAAATGAACTAGTGGGATATGTAGGTGATGTAGAGCTAATGTGGAAATGATACTAATAGAGGAACCTGCATCAACAAGGACACATTTGTACGTGATGTCATTGATGGTCACTTGGATATGGAGAGGAGGATCTGCTCCTACAAATTCCATGATCTTGTGATCATGAAAGCTAATTGAGGGCTAAAGGTAGCATGGAACTGTTGGTCACGAATCTGCCACAGGAAAGGATTTTTACAATTGCGCCCTAGACCCGGCCAACATTGAAAGGCTGGAAGCAAGAAATGGCTCCCAGACCAATCTCCAGAGTGGGCTGGTTCCCTCTACTACTCTAAAAATGGGTTTAAGATAGGGTTGCTGGAAAGAGATTTAAAAGGTTGCAGTAAAGAAATGGGAAATATGGCCACAGCCGAAGTGATGGGATCGAAAAACAACAAGCAGAAACTACAAACGCAACAACAAGCAAGTAACATAAGAAATCAGCTTCATCCTCGCACAATCACATGCCGCAAATCCCTCCAAACCCACATTCCAGAATTGTACCTCGACCGCAGTATTTAAATCCAAAGATGCAGAATTTAAATGTAATAGCAATGCAGAGTACGAATGCTATTAGAAATGCAGAAAACATAAAGCAAATTCATCCATGCGACGCTTGAAAAATTAGAAGTCGATCCTTGTATTCCCGCAAATACAATTCCAGTTTCTAGCAGCAAGTTTTTCCAACCTTTGCAAATGAAAATTACATTGGTTTTTATAGAGGTCCGTCCTCTGTGCAAAGATTAAAAACTTAAAACCAACTTCCTCGTGATCCACAACCGTAACTTGGAAATCGAGAACACGACCCCTTAATAGCGGCCTCGAGGAAATACAAATTAAATACCATGAAACGTTCGCGGCCCTTCATTAAATTCATTTTTTCAAACATGTGCATGAAGCCGTTAAAATAATCCACGAACCACGGCTTTGAACCAATAAACCCTTTAATTTTGGTGGCCTGGGCACTCTTCGACCTTAACCGCATCGGAAATCCGCAAAATATTTAATTCGGGTCAGCATTAAATCATCGAAAATCGAAAAAACCCTTCTTGGCCGTTCATACTGCACTTGGCGGGAAAATCGCGCAGTCGCGAAATGCGACGGGTCGCGAAATCGCGACGTCTTTTTCCGCCGTACGCTTCGCTGCTGAAGACCCGCGAAAATGGAACATGTAGCGATTTCGCTACATGTTTCCGCCGTTGGCTCCTCCCTGCGCTCTGCCCCGCGAAATCGGAACATGTAGCGATTTCGCTACATGTTTCCGTCGCCGTACCAATCGCCTTTTTCGGTCGCGATTCGCTGACATGTCAGCGACGCGCTGCAAATTTTGACTTAACGCCTTCGACGCTGCCCGGGTCGCGATTCGCTGACATGTCAGCGAATCGCTGCATGTTTTCAACTTAATGCTTTTTTGCCCGCCGACTCGCGATTTCGGAACACGTCGCGATATCGCGACGGTTCCGCCAACCTGCCTGCGTTGACTGCGTTGACCGCGATTCTGCAACATGTCAGCGCGTCGCTGCAATTTTCAGACTTAGTCATTTTTTGCTCATTTTTTCTCCTTTTTTCGCCTCAAGCCGCATCAATCAAAGGTCGATCCCCAACAATACATCAATGCATTCATCAATGAGAATCAATGTGGCAAAAATGCCAACATTCTTGGCGGCTCATGGGGTATACAGCTTGCTGTATGCAAGAATCCAGGCCTTAGTCCATTGGGCACAGAGTCATATCCGAACAGAAGCTGGCTGCTGCAATACATGTGCTGCTGAAAAATTGAAACTGAAAAAAACCTGCATATAACTGATTATGAAATGACTAATGGAATGCGATGATGGAGTGAGCTCTTGCGGTTGCGCAAGCGGTGACTGCAATGGAATGATGAAATGAAAATGAACGAAGTTATGGAGTGGGAATGGAACTAGGAAAGCTGTGAAATGAAATGAACTAGACTGTTAGCAAATGCGTAAAAGACTAAACTTAGAGGAAAGGGATAAGAAGGGACGGGAAAAACAGAAAAGGGAAAAAGAAACAACAGCCGTGGCTTATTTTGTTTTAATGCGTAAGAAAAAGAAGAGAAGAAGATGAAGAAAGGAAAGAGAGGAAACGGGGAAGGGAAAAGAAGAAAGTGCTATAAAGCCACCAAACTGTTGGGAGGAGAAAAACAAAGGAAAAAACAAGCATCTACGGCTCGCAGGCAACAAGAGCCGAGATGAACAAATAAAAACAATACCAGCTTTTTTTTTTTTCTTCTTCTTTTTCTATTTTTTTTTGTTTTTTTTCAAAATACTATATACAATAATGCACGACATGATTGGCATGTCGCCACCAGACACCCAATCTCATAATGTTATCCGGTAAATCTGCAATGTCCCGACTCGTATCCGATCATACTTAAGTCGGTCCTTGAAATTAGGCTGGCTCCTTCCTGAAGTTCTCCATGGTGCTGATAGGATGCAATTCAGCAGATTATCCTTCTTACTAGTACCCACATGGAGGACTTCTTCAGGTACCGGATGTAGTGGCTGGAACCAACACCACCACTTTGCAGACTTTACTGGTTGTGGGCTGAGTACAGGCTCCTCTAACTCCTTGATGTGATCACAGGGCTCTTCAAGTGAGAACTCGGATTCTGGGATCTCCTCGTGCTCTGGAATTTGCACTTGTTCTTCTACTTGGCCCATCTCTTGATGAAAACTGCAAGCAACCATATTGTTCATTGCTGGAAAAGTGCTTGCATGTTCCAATCCTTGACTTTGGACGAGATCTGTCCCTTGAACTCCACATGACTGCATCTCAGGGATCTGGCATGAATGTGCAGGGTAAACAGGAGCAAAGAACCACCGGAGAAGGTAATGGAGTTTCTCCCCACGGTAATTTTCCTGATAAGAGCAACAACTGTTCCGCTCGCACTGCTTCCTCAAAGATTTGTGGGAAGCGTTGTTCACCTGACTGCAGCAAAAAGAGACCTATGTCAGAGTTAAAAGCTCGAACATAAAATAGGTGGGCTTGGGTGGGTGATGGACGGATCTTCTCCGGAATTCTCTTCCAACTTATCAAGAATCGGACATTGAAGTCCGTGATGCTCTCTTGAGGTGCTCTCTTGATGTACATGAAAAATTGGTAGAGATCCAAAGAACTCGTAGAAAGGATCTTCATCAAATCTTTTGATCATGCTCCCGCGAGATCATCCCATGAGCCGATGCTTTGACATTTGAGCAACTGCACCACCGCAATGCTCTTCCTTCCAAAGACCGAACCGTAAGTCGGATCATGACATCCTCGTGTTCTATGACATGGATCATGGACAGAATAGCAATATCTTCAACATGTGCCGAGCCATGCCTTCGGTACCATCATATTTTTCCAGGTTCTTCAGGGCACCTTCGGGAATTTCATGCCGAACTTGCAGATTCAGAGGGCCAGGATCATCCCATCTAGAAAAACCCTCGCCTTTGTGGCAGTGGTCTGTGGAATCACGGCCATCGCCATTAAGTCAGAGTCGCCAGATGAACATTCTTTGAAATTTTTTTTTTTTTTTTTTTTAAACAAAAACAAAGGCGCCACGAACGGATCTTCAACTCAAGAAAGTCGCCGATGAACTTAAAAATCTCCGCCGTGGAGGCCAAGACAACTCATCAAATCTTGAGACCTCCGGGTGTTAAAACGTGCCAAAATTGTTGGCACCGGTGGGGTTATCACTTTGGAAAATTATGCGTATCCCACCGATTATGAATTCTTGGAGACAGAAACAGTCTGTCCCACCGGGCGTGCCAAAACTGTTGGTCACGAATCTGCCACAGGAAAGGATTTTTACAATTGCGCCCTAGACCCGGCCAACATTGAAAGGCTGGAAGCAAGAAATGGCTCCCGCACCAATCTCCGTAGTGGGCCGGTTCCCTCCACTACTCTAAAATTGGGTTTAAGATAGGGTTGCTGGAAAGAGATTTAAAAGGTTGCGTAAAGAAATGGGAAATATGGCCACAGGCCGAAGTGATGGGATCGAAAAACAACAGCAGGAAACTACAAACGCAACAACAACAAGTAACATAAGAAATCAGCTTCATCCTCGCACAATCACATGCCGCAAATCCCTCCAAACCCACATTCCAGGAATTGTACCCTGACCGCAGTATTTAAATCCAAAAACAGAATTTAAATGTAACAGCAATGCAGAGTACGAATGCTATTAGAAATGCAGAAAACAGAAAGCAAATTCATCCATGCGACGCTTGAAAAATTAGAAGTCGATCCTTGTATTCCCGCAAATACAATTCCAGTTTCTAGCAGCAAGTTTTTCCAACCTTTGCAAATGAAAATTACATTGGTTTTTATAGAGGTCCGTCCTCTTTGCAGCATTAAAAATTTAAAACCAACTTCCTCGTGATCCACAACCGTCACTTGGAAATCAGGAACACGACCCCTTAATAGCGGCCTCGAGGAAATACAAATTAAATACCATGAAACGTTCGCGGCCCTTCATTAAATTCATTTTTTCAAACATGTGCATGAAGCCGTTAAAATAATCCACGAACCACGGCTTTGAACCAATAAACCCTTTAATTTTGGTGGCCTGGGCACTCTTCGACCTTAACCGCATCGGAAATCCGCAAAATATTTAATTCGGGTCAGCATTAAATCATCGAAAATCGAAAAACCCTCTCGGTCGTTCATACTGCATTTGGCGGGAAAACCGCGCAGTCGCGAAAATGCGACGGGTCGCGAAATCGCGACGTCTTTTTCCGCCGTACGCTTCGACCACCGTTGACCCGCGAAATGGAACATGTAGCGATTTCGCTACATGTTTCCGCCGTTGGCTCCTCCCTGCGCTCTGCCCCGCGAAATCGGAACATGTAGCGATTTCGCTACATGTTTCCGTCGCCGTACCAATCGCCTTTTTCGGTCGCGATTCGCTGACATGTCAGCGACGCGCTGCAAATTTTGACTTAACGCCTTCGACGCTGCCCGGGTCGCGATTCGCTGACATGTCAGCGAATCGCTGCATGTTTTCAACTTAATGCTTTTTTGCCCGCCGACCCGCGATTTCGGAACACGTCGCGATATCGCGACGGTTCCGCCAACCTGCCTGCGTTGACTGCGTTGACCGCGATTCTGCAACATGTCAGCGCGTCGTCGCAATTTTCAGACTTAGTCATTTTTTGCTCATTTTTTCTCCTTTTTTCGCCCAAGCTGCATCAATCAAAGGTCAGATCCCCAACAATACATCAATGCATTCATCAATGAGAATCAATGTGGCAAAAATGCCAACAGGAATATTTCCTATAAAGTTTACAAAGGTATTCGTGTCATGTGTCTTAAGATCAATAGAGTGTATAATGTCATTCAATACCTCACAATGGGGTTGATACTGCTATAGAAGATCAAATATGGATAAACATGTGGGAGTGTTATGCAGCTAGTGAGTAAGTCTATGAAAAATTGTGATGATGTTTTGCAGCAGTGGAGGTGTGGTGTTGGAAATCGTAGGATATGGTGGGGATGTGAATGGTACCAATGGAGAAATGATATAGGGTTTGTAATGGGGGGTACCATTGATTTTGGGTGGTAAGGTTAATCATGCCCATGATTTCGCATGAAGGGGGGTTGCATTAGACACTATTTACCTACCTATATGGTCCTTGGGGATTTGGTGAAAGTCTTTAGGGGTTAGTTCTCCTGTGATCAGGTAAGGGATTTTGGAAGATCCCTAGGTTTTGATTTTGTGATATGAGGGGTTTTGAGACTTGAATGATACCTCTATCAATAAGATCTTGGCTATGACTACGCTATCGATGGTATTGACAGAAGGATTGCTCATTATATCCATAAGGCTTAGGTAGGTTTGGATCAAGTGGTCAGATTTTAGGTAGGATGATGTGGCCTACATCATATAACCTATGGAAGAGGCTGGTAATGGTTTAAAATTGACATAAGGTTGCACTATGGAACCTTTGGATGCATGCCACAAGGCTTCTAAAGCCTAGGAGGGGGAGGTGAATTGGTTTGAAAGATTTATTATTTTAGAGGAGGGAATTATTGGACCAGTCAGGGTGCTAAGGTAGTAGCTGCCACTTGGTTCATTATGGTGATTGAGGGTAGGGTTGGTTATGTGTGTTTCTATTGAAACAAAAATTGGAATTGTAGTTTGGTTTCTATCTCAACTTAATATTTCCTAACTGGACCTTGATGTCCTCAATTACTTTGGCTTGGGCAATGAATTATTCAAAGGTATAATTTTGATGAAGTTGTAGAGATGTGAAGATGTGTTAGTGGCAAATCTTGGAGAAGAGCATCACTAAATCGATAGTAGGAAGGATATGGGTGAGGTCATGGATGATAGATCTCCATCATGAGATAAACTCGGTAATGGGTTCATCGTCTTCTTATCTTAGGGTATAGACATCTAAAACATTAGTTTTATTTTTAATATTTATGGAGAAGTGTTCCAAGAAGGATTTGACCAACTATTCAAAGGTATACAGGCTATGGCATGGGAGCATGTTGTACTAGTATAAGGCTTGTCCCCCAAGTGAAAGGGATAAGGTACATAACATGAGGGGATTGCTACTGTGAAGCTGGTAGTAAGCTGAGTGGTAGTTGCTCACATGTTCTCTAGGATATTCCTTACCCTTGTATTTATCAAACTTTGGGATCTCAAAGCAATAGGGATAAGGTGGGATTAACACTGATGGGTGGACTGGCTCATTGTAGAGTTTGTCATAGGTTGGTTTTTGTGGTCCATAGCTAGATATACGAAGGTTGAGCATCTTAACTTCATCTTGTATAAGTTGAAGTTTAGGTGCTAAAGGTGTAGGGGAATGTGTGAAGGCTAGTGGAGCCTATGAGTGTGGTGGATATTGTATTTGCTATTCTTTCCAGTATTGAGGAGGGAGGTATTGCAACTAGTCCTGGTGAGGTGGCTGCTAGGTGATGTATGATGTCATGATCAATGGAATACTAGGCTATGGAATAAGTATTTTCTAAGGGTGAAAGTATTGGGACTATGGGATGTGCGGTTGTCGCATAGGTATCTTTTGAGATTGAGCCTGCTGTAATGGTTGGATTATGGGTGATGATGACCAGGAAGGAGGAGGCATAAAGAATATAGGTCTTGTGGATACTGGTGGAGGTATTGGGACTAATGACATGGGAGGTGGATGAGATGAAGTGTCAAAGTATGACACTTGTATCTGTCCTAATGGATGAGATGTAGGAAAACTAAACTAGGTGGAGTACCCTGGAGGAATAGGGGTATAGACTACGGGTCTTGATCCATAGGCAAGAAGAGGATCAACAGTGGGAACCTAAAAATGAGGAGGAGGGGGTAATCTAAAGGTATATGTAGCCAAAGGGGGAATGGTATATTGGGTAGCATACCCTCCCGTTACCTAAAATGTAGGTGGGAAGGATGAAGAGAACGAAGGATAAGATCCTAAAGTAGGAGCTTGGGAAGGTGGAGTGGAAAATATATTTACTCCAGATTGGGTGTTTGTGGTTGGTTTATGTTGTTGGGATGGCATTGGTTTCATTTGAGGAGGTGCTTGGGACAAATCATCAAAGGTTGGGAAAAATGGAGGTTGGGAAGAAGATGGTTGAAACTCTTGGGAAGAGTTTGGGTGTGATGATGGAGGTTGTACTTGCTGTTGTTGCAAGGGGGTTATTATGGTATAAATTGTAAGGATGGCATATGGGTGCCTGGTGTGGATGAGGAGGGGTTTGAAATCATACCTACCATAGGGATAAAAGATTCAACCTAAGGGCAAGTACAATTTAGTAACAAGGAGTCATTCTCAAACAGGGATTGAGATAAGCTCTAAAAGAAAGGGTGTGCGAAGGTAGGAGACGTAGGTGGGGTCTCCTCTTCTATGGTGAATAGAGGAGGGGAATATCCTAGAGTAGTGTAGATCACATGATCATAGAACATGGAAGGTGGATTAGGTGATGATTAAGGGTAAGTAAGTGGATGGTATTCTTCAAATGAAGTGGCAAGGGCTTCACTCGAAGTGGATGTCTCACCCTGGGATATCATGGGTGTGTAACATGGATTAAACCCTATGAGTAGATCAGGTGTGCAGGTGGATTTCCACTTTGTGAGTGAAGAAGAGGGGTAGACTAACTAGAAGTGGTGCTAGAAGCCTCCTCTATATGGTTTCCTTACTCACGCACTCGACTACGGGTAACAACAGGCATGATGGTGTATATCATACCGTGAAACTTTAGAACTACACATAGACTAGAGTCTAAGATCTTGGATGTGATGTGTAAAGAAGTTAAAAAATCATGTGATGTGTAGACTCAAACTATAGTAACAAGATATTTAGAGCTAACAAACAAAGTGTTTCATGGTATGACATGTTGAAACCAGTTTGTGATCGTGCAAACAATGCAAAATTAGAATTAGTTCTAAATGCAAAAAATAAAGTGTTTTATTCGTTTGAGTGTGTTTTGATGTTGATACTTTCTAGATGAAATCATAGGTAAAAGAGTGAATACTCTAGAAAATCAGGAGTGTTGTCGGTACCGAACCTCCTGCAACACCCAAAGATGCATAGAATAGAACAATATCACAATGTGTGAATGATGACCTATATGGAAGGTGTAGTAAAAGGATAACCTATGGGGGAGAACTTAAAATTATGAAATAATTTCACTATATCCTCTCACGAGAAGAGGTGGCACTATCTGAGACCTACTAGGTATGGTAAAAAACCCCATGCTTTTACCTCATACTCAGGCGGGCTTAGTCAATAATAACAGTTATCGTGTTCACAAATTATGTAAGCCTTGTTAACAAAGATATCTAATCCTATCCCACTTCGAAGGTAACTTCTGGTGATTAAATCCAAAATCCTAGTCTCAAAATTGGGGGGTTTTCTGGTGATGAAGTCTAGAAACCACTCCTGTGGTGTTGCTAGGTGTCTAGGGAGGTGATATGGTGGAGGGTACAACTCCTGCCACACCAGTCTCGAGCGATGGATTGGGGATGAAATCTAATATCACCACTTATTTTGAACCATGTGTGTGTGTGGGATTGAATTTTATAATGATGAGGTCTAAAAGTCTAACTAAATACATTTTTGAAATTAAATCTAGCCCTAGATGCATTTTTTGTAAGCAAAGGCTAAAGTAAGATGCATTTTAAAAAGGAAGCTAGTCCTATGTGCCTTTTTGGAAAGAAGCTAGGATTTATGCTTATGAAATAAATAAGCAAACCAACAAAGCATGTGATTGCCAAAGAAATGAGAAGTCTAAGCTAGAGATAAGAATGGAATGTGAAATTTGCTTTTGTAAAAAGGAAATGATTCACTATCATAAGGAATTGCAAAAAGGAATTTGAAAGTCTAATCTAGTTACAAGAAAGAAATGGGAAAGTGATTTTTGGTACAAAAAGAGATTTGAAATTTGCATTGCTAAGGAAATGCAAAAAGAGATTTGAAAGTCTAAACCCTAAATGCATGAAATAAAATTGAGAATTGCATTTATACAAAAAGGAATGTGAAATATGCTTTAAAAAATTGATGCAAAAAGAGATTAAAAGGCTTTAATCCTAGATGCATGAAAGGAATGGAAATTGATTGTGTTGGTGCAAAAAGAGATTTGAAATTTGCCTTAATGAAAATGTACAAAAGAAAAGTGTAAACCCTAATCCTAAGTACAACTTTGGAGAAAGAAATTTGCAATGTACTCTCAAAGGAATTGATAGAATGATACAAAAGAGGAATATAAATCTATTTAAAGTGTGATTTAAGGCAAGAAATAGGAATGTTTTTGAAATGTAAATAAAATGAATTTTCTGATTTTATGTAGGTTTTTGAATAGCAAATTGGAAGATCTAACTATTGCAATAAAAAGGGACTTTAGGAAATGTGATTTACAAAAAGAATGACTAGAAACTAGAGCCTATTCTAATCCCTTAAGAAAAGAAGGATGTAAATCTGATTTTTATATAGAAAGATAAAAATAAAGCAACTAACCTAAATGTTCTTGACATAATAAGTGCATTGAAATAAGAGATTCACCGAATGACATGATGCATTTGCTAGTGAAATTTTCATTGCAAGAATGAAAAAGAGGAATACCTAGCTCCTTTTTCTTTAGATGAGTTGGTATGTCTTTCTGTTGTTGACCTCTACAAGTTTGAGGGTTTTTGGGGTAGTTAGGCTCAATTCACAAGCTGGGGGTGAATTGGATCTAGATTCATAGTTTGGGGGGTGAATTGGATCTAGAGGCCTGAGGAGGTTATCAAGGCTTTAAGGGTCTCTAAAATATCTAGATATGGTACCTGCAACAAGACAAAAATAGTAAATTGTGTTAGATTCACGATAAAAATAGTCTAGCACAATCCTTTGTGGGGGTCCCATCGGACACGCCAAAATGAAATGTACAAAAGTAAGCATTTGATCTAATAATTGGCTAAAACGTAGGTTATTTAGAAACTTTGATTATATTCATTATAGAGGTCTTTTTGTGTTACAAATTGGGAAATTCCCCTTTATTTCCTTCATGAATTTATAATGAATTTGATTCTTTCTCTTGGGATCTTCAATGTAGGTGGGCTTCATGCATAACGTGTGCCACCATTGGTTGTATTTATTGTTGTTTTCCTCTTTGCATATGTGCTATACCTACAAAATGGAGTTAGTATATTTGGGGGCTTGCATCAGTTAGACCCCATGGTAAAAAGGATAAATCAACTCAAAATATATAATGAAAACTAAAATAAATTGCATAGAACCTCATAAAAACATCAAATAAATCTTACCTAACAGATTTGGAGTGAAAATACTTTTGTAGGACCAATTCACAAGATGAGGGGCAAATTGGATGTCAAATTCATAGGTCAGGGGGTGAATTACACTATAAGTACTTTCTACTACAGATCTTGGTATGGATGGGCTCCTCAGGTGCTGCAATGTTACTGGTACGAATCATGTCTTTTCTTGCACTTCTAGTTGCATTTTGACAGAGATTTTGTAAGCTAATTAAAAATGGAGAGAGAGGTTGAATGAGGGATTAGATCCACTATTTATAGATAAACCTAAGGTGTAGGGGGTGTGGTTAGGGGAACTAAACCCTAAGGTTATGTTCTATGGTGGTTAGGTTGGGGTTTGTGAGGTCTCATCCCCACATTCCCTAAGGAAATATCTCATCCTCACACATGTGTGAGGAGATATTAGGGTTTTCTAGGGTTAGGTGGTACCTAGGTTAGATGAGGGTTAAGTTAGGATTTTCTAGGAAATATCCTAAATAAATTGGTGCACACACATGTGGGAGGGAATAATTAGTGTTTAGGGACCTAATTAACCTTTTTAATACAAAAAGTGCACTTTAAGTGAAATCACTTTAAAATTAGAATTGGAATTAACTTTAATTAAGACTTTTTAGGAACTAATAGTCCCGTGGGGTCCTAATTAGGTCTAGGAAAGGCTTAAGTGGCCTTAGGAGATTTATAAATGGTCCTTTGATGGATGAAATATGGTTATGACACAGATTTAGTAGTTTAATAGGGTTTTTTACCTATAAAATAGTGGGATGGTCTATGTAAGTCTACAATATGCTACGCTAATCTAGAGTGATCTACACTAGTATACACATGTCTACAATAGTCTACACATATCTATGCATGTCTACGATAGTCTATGCTTGTCTAGAGGGATCTACAATAGTCTATATTGGTCTACAATAGCATAGAGGTGTCTAGGATGGCCTATGTAAACCTACAAGTGTCCAAGAGAATCTACAAGTACATAGAGGTAGCTATGTGCAACTTTTGGGTGTATACACTTCTTTATTTTAAAAAAGAGTGATTTATGATTAGGTAATAAAAGAATGAGACTACCTATAATTTCGTTGCTACAATTCCTTCTCTAAGTTATGTTTCCCTTCCCTAGTATTTCACTTTCTTTCTTTTTTCTCTCAACCCTCCCTTCACTTACCATCCCCTTTTAAAATAATAAAATAGGGAGGGACGACTTTTAAAATAGATAATAGGGAGGGACGACAAGGAAAGTGCAAGGCCGTGCAATTGACCAACTCAATTCTAAGTTCTCTGGACAAGGGGTTGTTGATATTATATTTTAAAATTTTACTAAATATTCAAATAAATAT
This sequence comes from Wollemia nobilis, assembly GCA_028583015.1. NCBI lineage: Eukaryota > Viridiplantae > Streptophyta > Pinopsida > Araucariales > Araucariaceae > Wollemia > Wollemia nobilis. Next base: position 15,952,198 of record JAQPPZ010016704.1, read on the forward strand.
CCGTAGGCAAAGTTCAAATAAATTTAAGGCATAATTATTTTAAATTATTTAAAATACTTTTAATTCATTTAATAAATAATAAATAAATGAAATAAACAAAGAAATGAATAAATCATCAAACTATCATATGCATATATACCTCCAATAATTCTTCTCATATCGACAATCTGATGATAACAAAATGTTACCATCTATCAGACAAGAACAATTCCCATGCTTCGTGGCACTTTCCTTACCATTGGAGGATTATCAAAGATAAAAAAATTATGATATGAAACATTCATTCATAATGCACCTACATGAATGCATCTACGTGGGCTTCCATATACCCTTGATCCATGGTGAATATTTCATTACTAGGGCTATTCACCCTTTAGCTAATAGTGAATGTTTCATCACAGTGAAAATATCGACCACCATAATTTCCCATTTAATATTTCAAGGACATGTACCTACAACACATAAATCGTCAGCAATACAATATCCAAAAATGTTAGAATAATAATTCAAGAGAGATTAACACTATATATAGAAATAGCAGCATTATAAATAATGTTTTGGGAGGGTCAGGACATTCATTACCTAGCTCTAAATACAATTTTATATGTTTTAAAATACATTTTAATCAAAAAGATGAGGAAATTGTTCTTTCATAGAATCTACATCCTTCCATGTGACATTTATTTCTAGAAAAATGGTCCTATTGAACCTAACATTGATTCACAATTATTTTTCCTAAAATTTTGGTGCGAAAGGCTAATATCTAGATTGGCTAAACCTCGATGGCAAGAGGATCTATCATCTACAAATTTAACATATTCTAAACATGAGATGGGTTAACAACATATTTTTTGAGTAGGGATATATGGAAAGTGTCATGGATTTTTGAGGATCTATTCTTCTTTATAATATTGAAATAGCCAATAAATTTGGGCTGAAGTTTGATAGATTTTATGAAGATTTTGTTAGGTCTTAACCTTAAAAAGACTACCTCCCACAAAGTATTCCCTAGATGATCTTCTTACATTTGCATAGCTCTTTTTCCAATCCATGGATTCTTTGAGCCTTTGGCAAATCATTCTCAACTATTCCTACATCTCCTTTACAATATCTAATTTGATCATCACTCAATATTCTGGATTATCCCATGATAGAGGAGTTCTACATCATCTCCCATACAGGGCCTCAAAAGGAGCCATTCCCAAGGAAGTATGATGGCTATTTTTATATGTAAATTCCATTAAGTAGAGATAATATTATCATTTAGTCTTATGGTCCATACAATACATACGTAGCATATCCTCCGACATGATTAACTCTCTCAATTTGACCATTTATCTTTGGATGGTATACAGAACTAATATTTAGTTTTGTACCCAAGGCTTAATGTAAGGCTTGCTAAATTTTGTGGTAAATTTGGAATCCCTATATGAAATGATAATTTCAAGGAATCTATGCAATCACACAATCTATTGGAAATTTGAGCATGTTTTGTTGTCATTGATGTCAAGAGGTTTGATTATCCAATTTGATGGAATTAATGTCAAAAGGTTTATTAATGTTAAGAGGTTAGAGGTCCTAAAATTATGGAAATATTTGTGAGAATATTTCTCTTGATGGCACATGATGATGAGCACCAAAAATATTCATATTTTTGTATATGTACTAACGGTTTTTGCATGACATTATATCATGAGTTGTATATTTTATGAAGCATTATGTATGTATTTAATAAAATCATGTGTATTATCTAATATGTGTGAAGTGTGTTGTGTGTAGCTATTTCCCTTATTTTGTCGTCTTTTGCTCAGTCAAGGTCCTACATGGACCTGGCATGATTTTGCTTAATCAGAAGAAGGTAAACTAAAGCATGTGCCTTATTGACGAAGACACCTTACTAAGGTAGGTGCCTTACTGAGGTAGGCACCTTACTGAAGTAGATGCCTTATTGAGGTAGGCACCTTAATAAGGTAGGTGCCTTACTGAGTTAGGTGCCTTACTAAGAAAGGTGCCTTATTGAGGTAGGCACCTTACTTAAGTAAGCACCTTACTGAGTTAGGCACCTTACTAAGGCCGATGCCAAAATTATGCGTGTTGACCACAACAGCTGGAGAAGGACCCTGTTGACCATCGTTCCACGTCATCTATGGGAAACTACAGATGGACAAGTTGTCTTAGCTAGAGTGGATGAAAACATAACTACTTACGAGGCCAAACCATAATGAAGTGAAGATCATATGATTACCAAGAAATTATGCAGAGTTGTTTATCGTGTGTCGATTGCAATAATCGAACTATCCCAGTTTAGGCTAAACCGAGACATTAGTTGTAACAAAATTGTTGTAGGAAAGTTTGTGTGTAGTATATAAACACACATACTTCCCTGTAGTAGGGAGAGACATATTTGATAGAGCATTTTTGTATGTAATATTCCATTGCATTATTAATAAAGTTGAACATTTGTTAGTAGTGCCTCATTTGTGAGAATTATCGGGTGGGATCTGCCTAGAGCTCAGGGCCCACTCCAAGCCAATATTCCTCCCCTCTTAGTTATTTACGTAATTTCATTATGCATGGTAGTATGTTTATGTCTTAGGATTAAGCTTAGTTATCTTAGAGGTGTGTTTATTTATAAGAAGAATTTTCATTTCATGTGTTTATTTTATCTGCATTATTATTTATGAATGAGTATTTTATTGAGGTGGATGATCTTATTGATGTTATACAAACACCCCCCAATAGTAGTTGAATGGATCATCTCTAAAGTGGTAGTGTGACTAGTCTCAACCGTGACCCTTCGCAAGCTTACGAGTTCCCTGGATTGATAAATTAAATGAGAAGTGTTGTGACAAATATAGGAAAAATTCACCAATTTTTGGCATCGTTGTTGGGGAAGCATCACTAAGAGACTATTTACATTACCCCTTAAAGACCTTCAACTTGACCTTGTATGAGTCCACCAATAAAAAGAGGACCCAACGATCATTTTATAAAACAGAGTCTACCAGATCATTCAGAGTCAGTAGAAGACTTAGAATTTGAACTAGATTCTCCCAACTCATCACTAGTAGTCCACTGGAGTCAGAGTCCTCACTTCGTGCAAAGTGCCTCCTCATCTCACCAACCTGAGAAAGAATAAATTATCATAAAACCATTTTTTAAGAGGACACCCTTAGAGGAAGCCCTATTGTGGAAAGCCATAGAGGATCAGACTATAATGCCAGCTAATTTTAAGGCTTTGACTCAGAGAGTTTTGAATGACCGAGAGACTATAGACGCTGTATTAGAGACCACATTTCCTAAAAAAATGGCAGAAGAAGTCTCATCTGGGTTCAATTTCTCGATAGAGGAAGGGGTAGGAGACTCCAAAATGAAAAATATTTCCCTTACCCATCTCCCTACCTTTAGGGGATACCCAACCAAAGACCCTGACCTATTTTTATTTAAATTTGATGTATTGTGTAGGTCTATTGATTATAAATCGGACACCTAGAAGCTAAAACTCTTCTCATTGACATTAGATGACTCAGCCCTACGGTTGTTCATCGGGCTGGGGAATAAGCAGATCGCCACATGGGATGGGATGAAGAAGCTATTTCTAGAGCAATATCATGAATTCAACAAAGCACAGGATTCCAAAGAGGAAGTCCTCAACATTATACAGAAAGAGGACGAATCCCTGGAGGAATATTGGGAAAGGTTTAATTTTAACCTGCAGCGATCCCCTCATGCAAAGTTAGGGGATAAGTCCCTCAAAAGTATTTTCTTGAGGGGACTGAACAATGAGTCACTAGAAGCACTAAATATGATCTTCGGAGGAGATGTTTACCAGCATGCTATGGAAGATATCCAATAATTATGCTGAAATTACTCATGGAGGAGAGGTAAGCCAACCTCCAGGATAGTTAAAGTGATTGTGTCAGTTATAAAAATAGAGATAGGTAACATGCTGGAGAATTTAAAAAGTGAAATGCTATCCTCTCTAGCTCTACAATTGGACACGCTATTGCTAGAGAAGAAGAAATAAGAGAATAATGTATCATTAACCTATTTCTACCCCAAATGTAGAGGAAAGCATGCCAAGAATGCCTACCCAGAGAACAAGGTCAGAGTATGTGTGGTTTACCAAAAAAATCATAAAATTTGACTATGCCCATAGCTGCCCAATGCCAAAGAAGATTCTGACATAATCAAAGCCTACTTTATGGGCAATCAAAGGAATTGGTAGCAAAAACCCATGGGAAATATGTCCATGGGGATGCCACCTTATGGAGGAGGACCATATATGCCATAGGGGTAGCCTCCACCACCTAACATGGGATGGTGGGGACCACCACCCTGGATGAACATACCTCTAGGTATGACATTCCAAAATTAGCAAATGTGGATGCCATATCAGCATCCGTGGAGGAGCCACATCTCGTGGAATACACCTCCATAGAACATGGTGCAGGGACCGCCTCAGCAAGGCTTACCAACCCTACCTACAGACAAGACCTGTGTAGTTACCAGCATAGCCGATGATGAACCCGAACAATAAGGTAAACCAGCTGACATACCAAGTGGAAGGAGAGATGTATCCAATGTACCATATTAGTTGTAATCAAATATGAATTAGATCAGGCAAGCATCTAAGAGTAGCAATACATTCTCTGGTAGAAGTGGAGGAGGAAGTAGAAGACTTCCCTCTAATAAAAGTGGTGGGGGAAGAAAATGTTGTTGAGAAGACAGGGTCCCCATTCCCTAAACGACTATAAGATCAAAAGAAGCCGACATAGCCCAAGTTTGATATCCTATCAAGCCTAAAAAATCTCACCGTAACTATCCCACTTTTCCAAGCTATCCGGGATGTGCCCATATACACTAAGGTGATAAAATAAATATGCCTAAGAAAATTAGGACACAAAATAGTGCAAACCATCAATATCATGGGAAATTTAGCTAACTTGATTATGGGGAATGCATATAATCCCAAATATGTAGACCCAAGAAACTCGGTATTGATGGTAAAAATAGGAGGGCACTCACTAGTGAATACATTGGTTGACTTGGGGGTAGCCATCAACGTAATGCCATAAGACACCATGCAGAAGCTGGAACTCACCGATCTGAAGCCTACCAAAATGGTGTTATAGTTGGCTGATCGATCCATGGTGGCACCAAAAGGAATGCTCGAAGACATCATAGTGATAGTCAATGCATGGGAGTACCCAACAGATTTTTTAGTGCTACAATCCAAAACTAGGTTGGGTGGTTACCCACTCATCCTGGGAAGTCCATGGTTAGCTATGATGGATTCCTACATCAGCTATCACGATGGATTGATGACCATTTTAGATGGCCAACATGTCAAGAGATTAACAATATCTCCCCTAGCCCAATCGGTGGATACATTGGGAGAACCTAAAATAGAAAATCAAGAGGATAGTCCGCTATCTATGCTCCAGCTAGTTATGGCATTAATAGAAGCAGAGGATGAGGCTGAATATGGTGTCATCTTAAGATTATTCCATGGAGAATCCTCTCTCCCAATTCTTGAGTCACCATTGGTGGTGCTTAGGATCACCACACTGAGCAAATCGATGTTGGGCATGGTAGAATATTGAACGTCAACTGTGATCTGACCACCTCATAGTTGGTAGAATTGGAGGAGTTCCTAGTCAAACATCAATAGGCATTCGCATGAGATTATGCAGATATGAAGGGAATCAGTCTAGAGGTGTGTAATCACCATATTTATTTGGAAGAATAGTCAATCCCCGTTAGATAGCCACAAAGAAGGATGAACCCGACCATGAAGGAAATTATCAAGGCCGAGCTACATAATCTCCTAATGGTGAGATTCATTTACCTGATCTCGGATAGTAAATGGGTGTCACCACTCGTGGTGGTCCCTAAAAATAATGAGAAATGGAGGATCTATGTTGACTATAGATCATTGAATAAGGTGACTAAAAAGGACCATTTTCCACTTCCTTTCATTGACCAAGTGCTAGACACATTGTCCAGGAGGAAATACTTTTCCTTCCTGGATGGATTTAGTGGGTACAATCAAATCCAGATTGCAGAAGAAGATCAAGATAAGACAACGTTCACCTGCCCATGGGGAATGTTTGCATACAGGGTGCTACCTTTCGAGCTATGCAACGCACCAACCACCTTCTAGAGGGCAGTGCTTAGCATATTCTCGGATATGATAGGCAAAGCAGTCAAAGTATATATGGATAATTTCACCATTTATGGGGAAATATTTGAAGAGGTGATGAAAAATTTGGAGCGTGTACTCCAGAGGTGTGAGGAAAACAATCTATCCCTTAGCAATGAAAAATGTTTTATGATGATGCAGGAAGGCATAGTGTTAGGGCATCATCTCTCGGTAGAAGGGATTAAAGTGGATCACAAGAAGATAGAATTCATCAAAGAATTACCCAGCCCAAAAACATAGAGGGAGGTAAGGAGTTTCCTCAACTCTACCAGGTACTATAGGTGATTTATCATCGATTTTAGTAAAATCGCCAAACCGCTACACACCCTACTAACGAAGGACATAGAATTTATTTGGATAGATGACTATGAGTAGGAATTTTAGATGCTGAAGGAGAAGCTGATATCTACCCCAGTGTTATGGGACCCAAATTGGTCTATCCCATTCCACATATATTGTGATGCATCCAATAATGCCATTTGGGATGGTCCTCAAGCAGCAGGATGGCGAGGAGTTCTACGCCATCTATTACATCAAAAAGAACCTAGTAGGGGTTGAGCTTAATTACATGATAACAGAGAAAGAGTTTTTTGTAGTGGTACACACCATCAATAAATTTTGCCACTACATCATTGGGTACAAAGTATTCATCCACACGGACCATGCAACCATCAGATATATGATGACCAAACCAACAATCAATGACAAAATCATCAGGTGGCTTTTGTTGCTATAGGAGTTCAACCTTACCATAATAGACAAGCCTAGAAAAGATAATGTAGTCATGGACTTCCTATCCAGAATAATTCCAATAGACTATGCAGTAGTAGAAGACTTGTTCCTAAACGAGCATCTATTCATCAACAACGAACAGACACCATGGTATGCAAACATTACCAATTATCTGGACATCGAGAGAACCTACCCTACCCTCTCATACCGAGAGAATAAAGGGGTGATTGAAAAGAGTACTTCATATTAGTGGATTGACGGTCTCCTATTTAAAACATGGACCAACCAGATTGTAAGAATGTGCATGGCAGAGCACAAATTTACGAAGATAATCAAGGCCTACGATAATGAGCCTTGTGGTGGCCACATCTTAGGGATAAGTACTACATACAAGGTATTGTAGACTGGGTATTTTTAGCCCTCGTTGTTCAAAGACATAACCACATACACCAATAAATGTGATGAATGCCAGAGGATGGGCCGATCGACCCACAAGGATGAAATTCCCTTGCAACCTCATGTACACATCGAGCCCTTTGAAAAATGGGGTATGGATTTCATGGGACCCATCAACCCACCTTCAACTGGAAGGAGGTACATTCTAGTCTATATAAACTATGTCACTAAATGGGTCGAATTCCAGGTGCTAAGAGACTCCAAGGAATGAATGATCATCAAATTCCTGTTTTCCCATATTTTTATGAGGTTTGGGGTGCCCAAGGAGATTACAATGGACCAGGGACCCCAATTCACATCCAGATTAATTGAGGAGCTGATGGAACAATATAAGGTTTGACATAATAGGACTACCCCATACCATCCACAGGTGAATGGACAGGTAGAGGTCACTAATAGGGAAATAGAAAACATCCTGACAAAGATCATGTAATAGCATAGGAAGGATTGGGCTGCAATATTACCAGAGGTAGTATGGGCATATAATACAACATGGAAGTCGACCATTAGTTTTACCTCCTTTCGATTGGTCTATGGGAAAGACGCAATGATGCCCATCGAATTCGAAGTTAAGACACTCAGAATGGTGGTCGAATTGGACTTGAACCTAGATGATGCACAAAAGGAATGAATTGAGTAGATAAATAAGCTGGATAGATTTCTCATGGATGCCCTACAGAGAACAAAAATTGTGTAGAGGTAAAGGAAGTAGTGGCATGACCACCATATTAAGAAGAAACAATTCAAAGAAGGAGACTGGGTACTATTGTATGACTCCAGGTTCCAAGAGTGGAAGGGGAAGCTGATGCAGAGATGGATGGGACCATATGTGGTGGTAGAAATAATCAAAAATGGTGTTGTACGAGTCAAGACGATTGACAGCAGCAACACCATCCTAACAGCCAATGGCCATCGGGTGCGGCCATACCATATGTTTGAGGGATTATTGGTGGAAACCAGAACAAGTGTAGGGGAGACCCCATCCAAGTAAAATCTCCCAAATTCTCAACAACATGGTGGACACAGGGAAATTCACCAAAGATAAGTTAGAATAAGTTACTATTTTTTTTAAGCTTACTGTGTGTTTTGTAGAGATAACACACACATGCAAGCTGCAGGCATCCTGAGAGCCAGGGCCTAACAAGCATGGACCCCATTTAACTGTACTTTGTCTTTTTTTTTGTTCTTTTTTTTTGTAGGGACATGGCCTGATTATTCAAATGATAGGCATTTAGAACTAGGCCTAGGTCGGCTCAACATCCATATACCTGTGCATTAGGAAGAAAGAAATGGTTCAGGCATGGGGGAACACCAAATTCCTCATCAAACATCCTCGTGCTTGAATGAGGAAGATGCTAACAAGAATTTTGGGAGGCTTGATCAACCTCACATCAAAAGACACATCAGCCACCATTGAATTTTCAACAATAAGAAAAGGGTGCTTTACTATGGCACCTTACTCAGGAGGAGTTGTGCCTTACTCTGGCATCTTACTCTGGAAGAGCAGTGCCTTACTCTAGCGCCTTACTCTAGAGGAGCGATGCCTTACTATGGTGCCTTACTCTAGAGGAGTGGCACCTTACTCTGGTGCCTTACTCTGGAGGAGTGGTGCCTTACTTTGGCACCTTACTCAGGAGGAGCGGTGCCTTACTCAGGAGGAACAACACCTTACCCTAGTGTCTTACTTAGGATGAGCGACGCCTTAAACCACCAAGAAGGCATTAGATTAAAAAAAAAGAGCATCTATAGGGGGGTTGTTGTCACGAGATGTGACAATTCTTAGACATGGGGGAAGCGGTGCCTTACTTTGGAGGAATGAAACCTTACTCTGGAGGAACGGTGTCTTACTTTGGCATCTTACTATGGAGGAGCGATGCCTTACTCTAGGTACCTTACCTTACAAGCCAGGCTACCCCCGAACATTCATGTAAAAAAAAAAAATATAAATATGACGGTAAAAGTAGCACCTTACCTTGGTGCCTTACCGAGTTAGGTACCCATTTTGCACCTTACCTAGTTAGGTGCCTTATTGAGTTAGGCACCCTACGAGTGCCTTACTCAAGTAGGCACCTCAATCAATTCAAATCACATGCGCAACTTGGCAGTATGAGGATCAACTGAAACCAATACAATTATGTCACATGATAGAGATCCGAAAGCACCCAAAAATATTTCAAAATCATTGGGCAAGATTTTTGCATGTCCCAAGGCCAACCATCGAAGAGATATGCGTCCCAACCTGAACCAATAAGATCCACTACATTTTTAGCAGCAAGGCCTCGAGTGAACCAGGAATGCGATACCTAAAGGTGACGTAATTAGCACATGGGAATAATATCATCGAATTGCAATTTGGCACACTCCACGCAACAAAAAATGACCAATCAGGTATGTGCATGATTTTAATTAGATATATGTAATTTTCATATAATATACTCTCAGAAATGATGATGGCACAATAATGGAAAATCATCCCTAATTCCTAATACATCGTGTCAAAATTAATTCAGGTGGCGTACCCTGCTAGACCCAACATGGAATAATTTCCAGAGTTAGGCACCTTAGGTTATAAAGAGGCACCTTATTGAGTACATAACTCGAACTCAGTAGGGAATTCACCATGGGAGGACCTTCGAAGAACCACACGATTAAGAAGTAGGAGCCCAGTGACACTGAAGGAATTAGGGGGGAAGTTCGCAACTAGTTCAAAGTAGCCGGGTGGATGGATTACTATTGCCTGGTTAGCTAGGAATAGGACATGGAGGCAGCCTGCCACCGCTCTGAATGAAGTGGCCCAACTACATGGACTGGTAATTCTAGTCACCCCAAAGCACATTGCTCAGGTCATTGGCCTCCCCTTTATGGGGGAATACATGTACAAGGATGGCATGGTGAAGAAATGTGCCAATTGTTGCTTTGATAAGGAAACGTTCCCTGCGACCAAGGAGGGCTTCCAAAGTAGAGGCTTTCGATGCACCTAAGGAATATTTTTGAGCAGGTTGTGAGATAATTCATATGCACTGGGAAGTATTCGCACCTAAACATGAACCACATGCAGTTCATAAGCCATATAGTGCACAAGAGAGAAATCAATATCCCGTTCTACCTGAAGAAAGCCCTATAAGACGAGGCATCATAGTACCAAAGAGGGGTAGTCTCTACCTTAGCCCATCACTAGAAAATTATGGCCCTAATACACTATGTAGAGGAGCACAGGGGAAAATCATAGGTGATAGAAGTAGAACCCTTTGGTGCATAGGAACAGATGGTGGCTGAAAGTGAACCGTACGATACCACATAACTAACAGTTAAGGAGATTAGGGCCAAGCCATCCGATGTCATAAAACAAAAAGACAAGGAGATTATGACTGAGTTGTTTGATGCAATAGAGCAGACAGCCACAAAGACAGGGCATGATACCGAATTGGGAAGAATATTCGAGGATGAACACCCCCAATTTTCACTAGATATTGTAGAATAAGGGCAAAGCTCTTTGCCCATTTTCATGGAAGAGAGGCTAGAATTCTCCAGCACAAAACATTGGGTAGAACGTAGGCATTTTCAAACATGATGATGACACCTAATCCTATCGAATGAGGAATATGAAGAAGATATAGATTCGTTGTCGTGGCACAAACTTTGCATAATTTGGCTGCTCGTAGTCCACAAGATCCGCAACCTTTCGTAGGCTTGCAACAACCTGTCGAGATACCAATAGAAGAGGACCACACCGAACAAAGTGAGAGATCCTCAATGCAGGCGCTATTCAAGGAGTACAAGGAGATGACCATGAGGAAATTTTAGAGATAGGAGGCCACCATTGCTCAATTGCAACAATTGATCTAGTAGTTCAAAGAAGAAAATTGACAACCGGGGGCCAGGGTAATAGAGAGGCAGGATTCCTCTACCCATATCGATTGGGTGATGGAATTGACCATGAACTCTTTGACCTCACCTGAGAGAGTAGTATCATCTAGTGTATTCATGTCAGATGCCAAAAATGAAGAATTAGAAGCAGGAGATGAATCAGGCACCTCCGATAGAGGAATTCCAGAGGAACAGGGGAATTCTATTTTTCAAACAGAAACCCCTGTTATCAAAAGTGAAGACAATGATGAGCCCTCGGGACAGAGCCAAGGGAAAAATATTGAACTTGAGGCCAAGGAGGATTCTCTAGGGTTTCAGGCACCTGAAAGTGAGGGGCCACCACCTTAAGGACCTGAGAAGAAGGTGCCAGGCAAAATAGCTACAGGGGACCTCCAATAAGAGGAACAATTCCCTGAGTTGTCCAATAAGGAGGCAACCTCCTAATAGGTTAGGCAACCATAGGCATAATAATCAGCAGTAGAAATATTATTAAAATCATAGGTTTAAATAATGATGTATTTAGGCTATGAATAGCCTAAAGGGTAGTCCATCCGTGAAGGTAGCTAACTGCTAGAATTCTATGCTAACAACTAACAAGCTAACATGCTTTGATAAATAAGTGCTAACTACTAACAACATAGTCAATTTGACTATGATGACTAACCTACTAACCAAGATAGGTCAAAGGTAAATAGTAAATAGAAATAACCTAGTGGTAAAAAGTAACAAGCTACTTTTTACCATACGGTAAATAAAACTCTACCTAGGTGAATCTTACAATTAACCAAATGAGGTAATAATCATAGTTACCAACATAGTAACTCTAACATCCCCCCTTATTATATTATTTGGGTAATGTATATAACTATCCCAATATAGTGAAAAATATGTTGATCTACTAGTTCTTGCTCTGTCACAGTGCTCTGGTTGCTCCTAAGCAAAAATTGGGTCATTCCTCACTTTGTCTTCACATCAATGAATGTCCTTATTGTAATATTGTCATCCAACCAAATTGCATGGGTAACTAGCCACTGCAACCACTAGGTGTAGTAGAGTAGATCACTTCATATGAGGTTCATTCTATTTACAATATGATTTTACAAAAAATGTGTTGATAAGGTAGCTAAGGTGTCGGTCGCTGCTAAAAATGCACCCTTATAAGTTTCTCCCTTTGTTGCAAAACATATTGTAATAAAATTTCTAAAAGAAGTGTGACTAAGGTGTCGGTCACTGCTGAAAATGCACCCTTATAAGTCTTCTTCCCTTTTTACAAAAAATTGTGTGAAGTAGGAAAAGAAATGTTTATCCCCCCTTAATTGCAAAAGATGTGCAACTTAAGAAGCTTTGTGAAGGTTTTTACAAAGATTGCCTCCTAGGAAAATTTTACACTAGAAAATTCCCTCCTTTTGTTACAAGTACTTCAAACAATGAGAGTTTGCTATTTATGAAGCCTAAAAGAGGTACAATCACCCCTTTATTTCTAGTACTTCAAACAAAAACTTATGCTATTTATGAAGTCTAAAAAAGAGAGAGGAAATGGTGCTTGCTTAAGGTGACAAATTTATTTCCCCTTTACAATATTGTCTTAGCCAGGAGCACTTTGTGTGCCCTTTCTAAACCAAAATTAGAATCAGAACTAGACACTTCACTAGCAATATTACCTTTGTTTTGCTTTTGTGATGTGCCTTTGCCTTTCTTGTTTTACTTGTTTTTAAACCAACACCGATTGGTGTCATGGTTATCCTTTTTACAATGCGAGCAAAACCTCTTTTGAGTTTTCTTTCCCTTACCTTTTGAAGATGATCCTCCCTTTTGAAAGTTTCCTTTCTTCTTATCACCTTGATTGTTTGAGTAAAGTGCATTGTTCAACACTTCATTTCTTTGGAGTTGATTTGCTTCCTCTGTTTGAAGAAAATTGACTAACTCCACAAAGGTGACTGATATTTGTGATACATTAAGGTATGTAATCAAAATTTTATAGGATTAAGGAAGATCCCTCAATATTATTGAAGTCAAAATGGTATCTTCTACTTTAGCTCCTAAAGCATTGAGCTTAGACTTCAGTTCTGACACTCTGCAGAGGAAGAGTTCTACTGATTCACCTGACTTCATATGGAGTGTATGAAGTTGTGTTTGAAGGTTTAGAATAGTTGATTGATTCTTGCCTTCAAAAATGGTACAAAGTGCATCCCATGCATATTTACCAGTTTTAGCTTCACTTATGTGAGGCTAGATCTCATTAGTAGTAGCTAGGAGTATCAACATGAGAAGACGATTGTTCTTTTTGTCCCATGCTTTTTGATCTACTCCTACTGATGCAGGTCTTGATTTAGTGCCATCAACTAAATCCCATATTTCCTCTACAGTCAGGATGGCTTTCATCTTAGTTTTCCATGCTGAATAGTTAGGACCTTTAAGCAATTGTGTATCATTTAAGTATTTGTTGATAGATGCCATGATGAAGGTCCTAGAATTTGCACTAAGATGGATCTTTCTTTCACTCTTAAGTGGTATTTAATGGCACCTGCCTGAAAATCCTCTTGAAGAGAAATAATCAGTTTGAGGAAATTAAGCCAAACAAATAAGAGATGAAAGATAACTCACTCAAAAAGATATTTAATGGAACCTGCATGAAAATCCTCTTGAAGAGGGATAATCAGTTTGAGGAAATTAAGACAAAAAAATAGAGTGAATTAGGGGTTATGTTTTTAGGAGATAATATCAAAGTGTAATTGGATTTAAATTTGTGCAATGGTTGACACAAATTTATTGTGAAAATTTGGGGTTTGAGTGTTCTTGATTTTATGACTTATAATTGCAAAAAAAATAATGCAATAATCAAACAAGAATGCCCATAAAATTCTTATCACATAGGTGTCGGATGCAACCGAAAATGCACCTAATTTGCCAATGAAGGTGTCGAGTAAAATAGAAAATGCACCTTTTAATTTTTGCAACAAAATTTGAATTTGTGTTGTGCAAAAAATTGATATATTTTGTCTCCTCTTGTTTTCCAAATTTGCAAAGAATATGGCATAAAAAAATTGCCTTTTCTTTTTGTTTTACAAATTTAACAAGTTTGATTTTAAGTGCTCCTCACTTTTGTGTTACAATTTTGCAAAGAAGATCAATTTCTTGTCTTCCCCCTTGATTTGCAAAATTAACAAAACTAGCACTCCTTTCAAGACAAGTTGACACACGACCCACGTTTGAAAGGCTTCAAGAACCAGTCGACACACGACTTGGTTTTAATCAACCCAAGGCTTCAAATTATTAGGTTTGTTTGTAATGCATCTCAATTGAAAAAATATTGGGTAGAGGGTTTGAAATAGGGACCTCGAGCTCACCAATGAGAGCTCTTACCACAACGCTCCTGTGCACCATTGAGAAGGAAGGAAGCAAAGGCTTCCTTTTACCCTTGAAGATGTGCAAAATTTTTAAAAAACAAATCTTAGGACTATTGTCCCACGTTCATCCCATAGGGGATTAAGGAGACATTTAAAAACAAACAAATATTATTTGCTTATTGATTGCCTTCACGCAATTGGGAGATTTCACCCATGCTTTTTCCAATTCAAATCATAAATCATTGAATGCCATGTACGATGCTGTGCGATGCAGGAGAACCTATCACCCTATCATTTCGTCATGTCAGCACATCAGAGGAATCCATGTAATCATCCAGTTAGTAGCATGTCAGTGCCATGCATCCTTACCACATCAGTTGGTTGCCAAGTCAACACACCGGATCACTTCTTGATCCTATCATCCACCAACTCATCTGCTAGGTCAGCTGCCAGCTTGCTCCTTGGAGTTTTACACCTGCTATGTTAGATCACTTGGAGAGCATACCTGCAATATGTTTGGTCCAAATGTCCCTCGATTGTCACATAGGTTTTTTTCCATATTATCATTGGTTCTAGCTATCTACAATGGTACCCTCGTGTTTCTTGCCAGTCCACATCGCACTAGATCATCGATTTCGAAGGTCACGGTGTCATAAGGCTCCAATTTCAAGGATCATGCTATTAGAAGGATCCATATCTCTAGTTTCCAAGTTATCAGGTTGGTGGAGGTAGAAGTATGTGGGTGAGATTCATTAGATTGGAGGGCTGCCTACCCTCCCGTGATTCACCCACTTTTTTTGCATACACTATACATTGTACCCACTGGATTATGGAGAGACATGTAAGGAATATCTCTTGCATGATGTCAGGTTGTTAGCACATGACCAGTGGCCTATATAAACCTCCCATAGGGTTGGGTGGCACTGGAGCGTGTCTGTCGAGATGGGTGATTCACCAACCTAAATCCAAATCCCATAGGTTGATTGATTCAGCCTAACAAGTAATTTGTTGACAATTCAAATCATACCAAAACAAATATGACTAGCACCTCAAAATGCATGGAGACGAGATATGAGCATGGTTTCCATGCAAGCTTCAAGAGGAGGTCACAATTTGGGATTTTGGCCCTCGTTGTTCAGGAAAGCTGCTTCCTTAGAAAATTGTCGAATCGCCTCGCCCAGGTAAGGCTCTGATACCAATGATAGGTTAGGCAACCATAGGTATAATAATCAGAATTAGAAATATTATTAACATCATAGGTTTAAATAACAATGCACTTAGGCTATGAATAGCCTAAGGGGTAGTCCACCCGTGAAGGTAGCTAACTGGTAGAATTCTATGCTAACAACTAACAAGCTAATATGCTTTGATAAATAAGTGCTAACTACTAACAACATAGACAATTTGACTACGATGAATAACCTACTAACCAAGATAGGTCAAAGATCAATAGTAAATAGAAATAACCTAGTGGTAAAAAGTAACAAGCTAATTTTTACCATACGGTAAATAAAACTCTACCTAGGTGAATCTTACAATTAACCAAATAAGGTAATAATCATAGTTACCAACATGGTAACTCTAACACCTCCACAGGGTAGGAAAATATCCCCACATAGGTCATCACAAGACTAGACAAATTAAAGGGGAAGACCCCTCAGATGACTCATAAGAGAGACAAAAGGAAGGCCATGATGACATTTGCTAAATCGAACCCTCATTCGAACAAGGAATGGGAAGAAGATGTGCAGGCCTTCGCTGAGCGAAAGGTGAAATTCAAACATCTCCATGAGGAGTTCAAGGAGGTAAAGGTAGCTATGAAAGCTACCAAGAAGGGAGAAAGAGGGCCAAGTTTTTGTGTGGACCTCGCTGACAATGACCAATTTTGGGACATTTATGGTTCATCGACGAGTCAGTCCTATAAAATTAAGAAGTGGCTGGTAATATGGGGAGTCTATGGACCATAGGTAAAGGTAGCAGTAATCACCATAGAGAACGCTAGCCTCACCCATAAGGAACTTAGGATATACAAAGCTAGCATGGTCAATCTAAAGAGGGACAAATTCGATATTCCTTTCGATGAGTTCTGCCCTCAACACACTAACCTATGGTAGGAAGTAGAAGTAGCCTTCCAAAATGGGGTGAAAATTGTGGTAGTTGGGCCTAGTGCAGGTGCTGGGCCAAGCAAGAGATAGAGACAGTGCAATAAGAGGCCAACGCAGAATGAAGTTCAACCAACACAGCTAGATATTGGTGTAGATGTCCTACAACAGGCCAAGACCCCTCCGTAGAAACAGAAACCTCAAGGAGGAGAGCAAGCCAAGACCACCAGAAAGAAAAGAAAATGAAAATAAGTGGTCTATAGAGAAGAGGTGATCTATTTTAGGTGCCACGAGGGCATGGCACATATTAGGTATGGGGTGATGGTGAGCACTAAAAATGCTCATATTTTTGTATATGTACTAACGATTTTTGCATGAAATTATATCATGAGTTGTGTATTTTATGAAGCATTATGTATATATTTAATAAAATCATGTGTATTATCTAATCTATGTGTGAAGTGTGTTGTGTGTAGCTATTTCCTTGATTTTTTCATCTTTTGCTCAATCGAGGTCCTACATGGACCTAAAACAGTTTCGCTTAATCAGAAGAAGGTAAACTAAAAGCATGTGCTTTATTGACGAAGGCACCTTACTGAATTAGACGTCTTACAGAGGTAGATGCCATACTGAAGTAGGTGCCTTACTGAGGTAGGTGCCTTACTAAGGTAGGTGCCTTACTAAGGTAGGTGCTTTATTGAGTTAGAAACCTTACTAAGGAAGGTTCCTTACCAAGGTAGGCACCTTACTAAAGTAAGTGCCTTATTGAGTTAGGTGCCTTACTAAGGCCAATGCCCGAATTATGCACGTTGACTGCAATGGCTGGAGAAGGACCTTGTTGACCATCGTTCCACATCATCTATGGGAAGAGGGGAAGAGTCCCAACCATGAATGGATCATATCTAAAGTGGTAGTGTGACTAGTCTCAACCGTGACCCTTTACAAGCTTATGAGTTCCCTAGATTGATAAATTAAATGAGAAGTGTTGTGAAAAATATAGGACAAATTCACCAGTGTTTGGCACCCAACCCATGAGGTATAAGGCAACAAGAAGAAATAAATACGTCTCCATAATATTTGAAAAAAGATTTATAAATTACCTTGGTGAAGGTTGAAATATTTATTAATGGTGGAAATAAATTACCTTGGTCGTAATTTGACAAAGTTTAAAATATTCATAAATGATGGCAAGGTTATCCCTAAAAATAAAAAGCCCAGAAGGTTTTAAATATCTAAATTATAATATTTAAATCCTTTAGAATTTAAATTATTATAATTAAATATAATAATTAAAAATACCAAAGTTCGAATGATCAAAAAGAGGGCCAAAATCTAAAATAAAGGAGGAGCATATATATATAAGGCTAAAGTTTAGCCTAAGTTTTTGGTGTTGAAATTCAAAGAGCCTTCGAATAATCGAATAGCTCATGCGATGCAAAAGGGAGAAGACAAACACGTGGTGATTTACATGTGGAAGTCAGTGGTCAAAGGGAAGAGGGGAAGAGTCCCTACTCATACACCATGGAAGCCA
The DNA here is from genome assembly GCA_028583015.1 of Wollemia nobilis. Lineage (NCBI taxonomy): Eukaryota > Viridiplantae > Streptophyta > Pinopsida > Araucariales > Araucariaceae > Wollemia > Wollemia nobilis. The sequence continues at coordinate 15,970,438 of JAQPPZ010016704.1, forward strand.
AGCTGGTAAGTTGAGCTTGCATAGCATGTGGCAAGGGAAAGGTCTTGCATTCGATTCACATGGAGGATGGTTTTTGGAAGCAACACGTGTTTCATTTTATCACCAACGACAAACGTTAAGAGGGAGATCATGCACTTTATAACCATGTGGCTTGGCTAGCCTTACCAAGGCTAAGGTGTGGGGCCAACAGGCATCGCGGGTTCAGGTGGCAAGCAACAGGTGACAAGGGATTAATTTTTGGTTAAAAGTTAATTTTACCGTAAGGTTCTATGGTGGCTAAGGTATGTGCTAGGGAGTTATAAGGTGGTTTAAAAATATTTTATTTTTACATTAAAATGAGGTATAAGGTAATTTATTTTTGATTTAGAAATTAAGGTTCATTGCTTTGTTAATGCATTAAAACAAAAATTAAAAGTGGAGATTTTATTTAAAAAATGCATTAATAAAAAGTTAGGAGATATAAGTTATATATGATTTATTTTGCTTATGTAATTGGTAAACTTTGTTTATGGAATTGAGTTTACAAAGTTAGGATAAATAATGTGTAAAAGTGATTTGATATTTCATTATTTTGTATGATAAAATATATTTTGAGAAGAGAGTCCATTGAGAAAGCATTTTGATAACAAACCTTGAAAAGTGGCACATAGAAAGGTGGTCAGTTATAAGATAGGTTTTGAAGACATATCTCCATAAAAGAAAAAAGGTGTGAGCACATCATCCTTTGTTTGAAGTGTTTGTTGAAATGAGTGTGTGAAACATACAGTGGAGTGAGAATGATTTTTTGATAAGCATTTTTGGAAATGTATGAGCAATTTTTGAGTACCTCATTGGTTGAATGATTGAGTGAAATTCTTGAGCATTGATTTTGAAGTGATATTGAAAGTGAATGTGCAAACATTAGAAATTTGATTTTTTCAAGCTTTGTGTTAAGGCTTAGGGAAGATCTAAGCATAGTTGATTGATTTATTTGTTAAAGCTTTGTGTTAAGACTTGGGACAGATCTAAGCAGAGTTGATTGATTGATTTGTTCAAGCTTTATTTTAAAGCTTGAGGCTAATCTAAGAAAAGTTTATTGAATTGATTTATTCAAGCTTTGTGTTAAGGCTTGCGATAGATCTGAACTGAGTTGATTTATGATTTTATCAAGATTTGTGTTAAGGATTTAGGATATATTTGAGATAGAGGTTAGTGTAAAATTATGAGCAAATTTGTGAGTAGAGATAGAGTAGATTTGTACTAGACTTGGGATAGAGTTTGGTGTAGACTTGAGATAGAGCTGAGAGAAAGCTTTGGAGGTGATAGAGAAGAAGAAAATAGTCTCCAATGGATAGAGATCCATTAGCCAAGGTAGTAAGGATAGAGGTCTTCTATGGAGAGAGTTCCACAAGCCAGAGTAGTGGGGGTTGAAGTCTTCTAGAAGATCATCAGCTAAAGTAGAGGGGAAAAAGTTCTCCTATGGATAGAGATCCATGAACTAGAGTAGAGGGGAAAGAGTTCTCTTGTGGATAGATATCCATGAACTAGAGCAATGGGATTGGTGTCTCCTTTGGATAGAAGTCCATAAACATTGTAATAGGGAATTTATTCCCAAAAGAATTCACAGATAAAATTTATAAGGAATATTTTCTCTGTGGAGTAGCCAACATTGGGTGAACCACGTTAAATCATGTCTCTCATATGTGTGATGATGTGTGCAATGTTTCCTACTTTGATATTATTGATGTTATCATATGGATTGAAAATAATTTTTTTTTATCATATACTTTTCACCCCCCTCTCAGTATAAGCTTATGTTCTTCACAATATCTCTAGCAAATTTGCTAGAAATAGTGGGTGCATCATCCTTAACATTTTTTCAGAATAAAGTGTGCTATTTTGGTCAAATTTTCAGCTACCACCATAATTGCATCATGTTGAAATTTAGTCTTTGGTAGACCAACAATGAAATCCATGGAGATGACTTGCCATTTTTTTTCCAAAATATCATGAGGATAAAGCTTTCCAGCTGGATGTAGGTGTTCAACTTTTACTTTTTGGAATTTGAGATATCTAGCCATAAAATTATTGATGTTCCATTTCATTCCTGACTAATAAAATGTTTTCCTTATATTTTCCCATATTTTAGCCCTTTTAGTATGTGTAGAATGAGGAGTGCGATGGGCTTCTTGCAAAATAAGGTTCCTTAATCCATATGATTTAAGAATAACAAGTGTGTCTTTGAAAAATAACAAAGCATTTCTAATAGCGAATTCTTTGCCCTTATTGGGTTTTAGCTCAACCCATGCTCAAAATTTAGCACAATAGCTATCCCCTTGTTATTATTTGATCTTATCATACAAATATACATGGCACTTGGACATAGAAACTATGTGCTTCATTTAGCTTAGGATATTTGCTATCTTATTTTTCTTCCCCTTAATGTATTCAATTTTGAAGTGATACTCGATCAGGAATTTCATCCATCTACATTGTCTTGCATTTAAAAGAGGCTAGGTGAAGATATATCTCAAACTTTGATGGTCTATTTTCAACTCAAGGGTCTTCCCTAGTAAATAGTACCTCCAAATTTTAAGTGCATGGATAACAACTACCAGTTCTAAATCATGAGTGGCATAAATTAGTTTATGTTTTTTAAGCTTTCATGATTTGTAGGCTATGATTACCTCATTTTGAGTCAAAATTACTCCCAATCCTTCAATAGAGGCATTAATGCAAATTGTAAACTCTTCTAACGAGTTAGGTATTCTCATAACTGGGGTAGTTATCAACCTTTCCTTTAATATCTTAAAATCCTCTTCACATTGTTCTATCCATTTGAATGCTTTTCCTTTTCTTTGCAAATTAGTGTTTGGACATGCAATTTTTGAGTTTTTCATAAAACGTTTGTAATATCCTACCATTCCCATGAAACCATGTGCTTCAAAAATATTGGTGGATGTAGGCCAGCTGATGGCTTCAACCTTTTTAGGATTGACAATAATTCCATCAATAGATATAACATACCCTAAGTATTGGACTTATGGGGTATAAAATTCACACTTAGAAAGCTTCCCATAAAGTTGATTCTTCCTAAGTATTTCTAGCACAATTCTCATGTGTTGATCATGCTCTTCCTTAGTTCATGAATAAATTAGAATGTCATCCAATAATATGAGCATGAAATGGTCTAGTTGTTCTTGAAAGACACTTGTTCATAAGATTCATAAAGGTAGTTGGAGCATTTGTTAACCCAAAAGGTAAGATTGTGAACTCATAATACCCATATATTATTCTAAAGGTAGTATTGTGAGTATCATATTATTTGATCCTCAACTGATGGTATTCAGATCTAAGATCAATTTTTGAGACAAATGATGGATCCTTTCAACTGATCAAATAGATCATCAATTCTAGGTAAGGAGTATCTATTATTGATAGTTACTTTATTAAGCATTCTATAATCAATACATAGCCTTAATGATCCATATTTATTTTTCATAAATAACACAAGGGCTCCCTAAATTGACACATTTGCCTTAATCAACCCCTTTTTGAGCAAATCTTGGAGTTGTATTTTTAATTCTTGTAGCTCGATGGGAGTCATTCGATAAGGTGATATAGCAATGGGTTCAACTCTAGGTAAGATTTCAATAGAAAAATCAAACTCTTGTTGTGGTGGAAGACCTAGTAAGTCCTCAGGAAAAACATATTCAAATTATTTTAGCATAGGAAACTTCTTTAAAAGTTCCAAGTTAGCTTCATTCTCTTCATATTTATTTATTTTGACTACATATACTATCCCATGCCTTTTAATTTCCTTTCATACAAAAATTGAACACTGTGGAAGACATTTCGATCAGAGTCATCTTAATTTATAGTATGCACACTATGCTTTTAAAATTACTTGATCTTGTGTATGCTAGTTTGACAATCAATAGTATATTATCCTTTTTTTTTACAACGTTTGTACACAAAATTTGAGTTTCCAGTTCTTTAAGAGGTACTAGGCTATTTTATCTGTCCTTGATTGTGTTTCCCTTGAATAGTTTTATGTCATGAGTGTTCATGTTGACCATTGTTAGAACCTTGTCCTTAAATTTACCTTTTTCTTGACCATGACCTCAAACACAACCTCAACCATGAATTTTGTTACCTTAACTATTTGAAAAAATTGCATCTTCATAAACCTGGAACGCTAAGTCACTAGGGCCAAAATTGATGAAGTTTGTGTCAAAGGTTTTATCAAAATCAATGAAATTTTTTGCTAAGGCTTCAAAGTTGAGAGCTTTTAGGTTCTACTAGCTGATAACCTAGAAAATAAGTTCTTATAGTCTAGAATATGAATACATGACTAAATGAGGAGAGCCCATGTGATACATTTATTTTTAAGTCTTTATTAATGATCTATTTAATAGGGTGAAGGAGGTTGATGGTGGAATTGGAGCATTATTTTTACATCTTTATTTGATGCATCAAGGACAAGATGAACAAATTCTAGGTCAGATTTGGTGTTAAAGTTTTTTTTGAAGACTTCAAGAGCTAACCATGTTGTGTCATGTTTGGTTTCATCAATCAAGTTATGAAGGTGATATTCTATGACAAGTAGGATGTCAATACAAATTTGGTCATCATCTATCTACCATTTTTCTAGGGTAGCAACATCTATAGGTGGTGTGGGATTTGTGTCCATATGGTTGCACCATAGGTTATCAAATTTTATAGTTGTTCTAAGGCCCATGAACCATTGATCTCAATTGTCCTTACCTTTGAGGGTACATCCAACATTTTATTTAAAGTTGAAATTCATTGTAACCTATGATATTACAAAGACCTAAAAGAGGTGTGTCAAGGTGTGAACAAGGGACATATGACTAAGTGAGGAAAAATGTACCATTAAATAATGAGCCAAGTGATGATAATGAATGAATGCCATCCAATAGACCTTGCTTACCATCCAAGTGGATTATCTTTTACAAATGATGAATTGTAGAAGTAAGTGGCTATGAATTTTGATGCAACAGGATAATGATGGGGCTAAATTTGAAGTATTACGAAAAAATGTGTGTAGACCAAACTAAAATATTGTAGATGAATATTAAACCTAATATCTCCAATAGATGAATGTGCAGGCCAATATCTCCAACACTAGATTACACAACTAAATACCAAAGTGTAGGATGTGCAAAACTAGTAACCTCAATCTTATGACTACAAGTAGGTGAGGTGCTAAAAGTTGCAGAGGTATAATGATATTGTCTCAAATTAAGGCCTTCAACTGGATACCCACATATAGATGCTTGGTGAAAAAATCCAAGCCATGATGGAGTCCAAGTCCTACTAGTCCTCACCTAGTTTATGGTGGTCAGTGTTATACTCTTTGAAGAGAAGTACACACTCTATTCCATAACTATGATGAATATTGTACCAACTTAATTTTAATCATGACTAAGAGTTTTTAGTTTTCTGAGCATAGGTGAAAGGATGATTCCTTTTCAAAGGTTTGTGGGTATGGTTAACCCGCTTTACTGTGTATTCTTGTTAAGTCCAGTCTAAATTTGACTCACAAGGCCTTTAATGCGGATTTCCCACCACCAAGAAAGTGGCACTTTGTCATGAGGCTAAGCTACAAAATTAGTCATTAGATGCATTCCTTTTAGGGATGATGCAAAGATGTGAATCAATTTTCAATGAAATAAAGCAAATGAAAATTGAAAATAGACTTGAAGTGTAGATGGAGTGCTACTATAGTGCTAATATGGTAGTATATATGTTAGGTGTGATCCACCAGACCTTGCTCACCATCCAAGTGAAATCACTTTTACAAATGAGGGCTATAAGTTAGCAAAAAATAACGTCAAAATTTCTGTAAGCCACTTATACAAGTACAATGGAGAGGCTAGAAGCCTGTTGTGTTGTCAAAAAAAACATGATCAATTTTCACAGAGGCCATCAAACTCTATTAGATCTAAATTTTGGATATTGTATGGCTATGTAAAAATGAACACGATCATTTTATACAGAGGCCACTAAAATTGATCAAATCCAGATTTTGGATACTGTATGGCTATGTAAAAATGAACACGATTAGTTTACACAGAGGCCACCAAAATTGATCAAATCTAAATTTTGGATACCTGCAAATAGAGATACAAGATAATATCTACATTAATAAGAAATCTATAGAGGTTTTATGAAACCTCATACAACATCTTCATGCTCTCCTTCAACTCAACACATAAATTTGTGGAGGATGAGAGGAGGGGAATGCAATGCTTCTCCAAGCTTGGTTTTGGGAGGGGTAAGCATCCAAGCTTTGATACCACTCATAGAATTGATCCTTGCTACAATATAGACAACAAATGTGGTAAAAAAGAACCCCAAACATAGTGGATTCTTATCCACTGGTTAGATTCTTTAGTAAATTCTATCCATTTTTCTTGGAAATCAATAAGGGCTCTATGGACTTTTATCCAATCCATCCCAAGGATGATATCAAAAGAATGCAAGGGAACTACATACAAATGTCAATCAGTTTTACTGTTAGGTAGAAATATATAGGCATCAAACAGATATCATTTAACTAAGTCTATCCTAATCCATATTCTACTTTCTACCCATTTGCCAAAAATCTAGGTCTTTTCAGTATATCCCTAATTATACTAGAAGAAATGAAACTTTCTGTTGCACCACTATTAGTCAAAATATTCATATCCTTACTAATCAAAGGCATAGCTTGACTGTCTAAGTCAAAATTACCTGTTGCTACATAAATTTGGTGAGGCTGGTCATTAGGGACTTTATTATGATCAACTCTCTAAGGGCATTTATTTTCATAGTGTGGTACTCCACAGATAAAACATCCTAGTTTTTGAGCCTTATTATCTAATTTGTTTTTAGTATCCTTGCTCTCTGGTGTGGATTTAATATTTATTTTCAGTAGAAAAGGCATTTGATCATTCTTTTCTCAATATTATTTCCTATCCCTGCCCATATAGGGTCTATCATTGTTTTTGATCTCAACCTTGGGTCTTTCTTTTATTCCCATTTTAAATTTTTTATTCTATTCACTATCTCATTTCATAAAACCAACACTCTTTCTTTTTCTAAGTTCCTCTTTTTTCTTTTCTATTATTTTTTGATAATTGAAATAAAATCTTTTTGTTCATTGATTAGTTTCTTCCTAACGAGCCAAGTCGTATGCTTTTTGCAAATTTTTAGGGTTGAGCAAGTTTATTATTATCCTAATTCTAGGATGAACTTCCAAGATGAATTTTTGCACCTTTAATTGCTCATTGTTATTATATTCTAGAACATACTTTAGTAATTTAACAAACTTATAATAGTAATTATCGATAGACAAGGAATCCCACTGTAAGGTAGAGAATTATTCAAACTTTTCTACATAAAAATGTTTGGTTCAAAAAATATTTTCTTAAACTCCTCTACAAAATTCTCCCATTTCATATCAAAGGCTTGGATTTTCTTCCCTTCCTTGTATGTATTCCACCATTCTAAGGCTGTTTATACCAAGTGCAAGGTAGCCCAAGTAGTTTGGGATGCAGATGATAAGTCCTTCATAGAGAAGTATGTTTATATTTTACTTAGCCATGTTTTTACGATGTCCCATTCTTTTCCATCAAATTTATAAATTTTTAAAACAAATTCCACCTGGTTGCTTGGGAAAAAGTTTGCAAGCCTAAATATCAAGGGAGAATAGGGCTTAGAAGAATAAATTTATTAAATTATGCTCTCCTTGCAAAACAAGCATGGCGTTTGATTTCAGGAGACCATGTAGAGTGGGTTAAAATTGCAAGAAGGAAATACCTTCAAAATTCTAATTTTTTATATGGAGAGATCCCCTCTACTGGGTCCACATTTTGGAAATCCATTTGCTCTATGAGACAAATCCTCAAAAAAGGATTAAGGTGGAAAGTTGGTTATGGGAAATCTATGCACTTTTGGGAAGATAGGTGGTTAGGCGATCATCCAATTTTACAATTCCTAGAATTCAGATTGCTAAAAGAATTTATTGATCCTCTTTTTGGTCCTAAAGTTGTAGACTTCCTTACTACTTTCAATGGAATTAGATCTTGGAAAAGGATCCAACATCCCAATATGGTAGATGAAATCTCATCACTTGAAGCCATTTTATCTTCTTTTCCTATTCCTTCTGAGGCCTCTTGTGACCATCCTGTTTGGGAGCCCACTAATTCAGGAGAATTCTTTGTCAAGTTTGCTTATCTTTTATTCTTAACCTCTATGGATGTTCTTATTCCTTTTAATATTGTATGGCTAAAATATTTGGCTCCAAAGGTTACCTTTTTCTTGGTTAGCCATTCAAGATAGAATTCTCTCAGTCAAAAATATTATTAAGTGTAGTATTCCCCTCCCTAATAGATGTTTCCTTTGTCTCGCTAATTGGGAATCCACTGCCCATATTTTTATTTTTTCTCCTACTCCAGGTCCATCCTCAATAATATTTTCCTTAAGTTCAAAATTAGTTGGGCTTCTCCTCCATCTCTTGTTGACATTTTCTCCCAATTGCCTAATCCTTTCAAAAATCCTTGTCTCAAAGGCCTCTAGAGTTTTTACCTTCATAACTACTTATGGACGATTTGGCTTGAGCACAATAACCTCATTTTTTCTAAAGAATACATGGATATTGATTTTATACTAATAGAGTTATATTTTTTGCCAAAGAAAACACTATGATTGCACCTTTTAATCCTTCACCTATTCCCTATTTTGAAGCTTCCTTACTCCAATCCTTTAACATTTCCTTGGAGAATCCTTGTCCTACCAATCTCTAAAATTCCAAAACCAACATCAAATGGAATACCCCTCCTTTGGGGTGGGTTGAGCTCAATTTTTATGGTGCTGCCAAAGGAAATCCAGGAAGAGCTGGCATCGGTGATATTCTCAGAGATCATCAAGGAAATTCCATTTTTTCCTTTGCAAAATATTAAGGGGATCAATCCAACCACTTTGTAGAAGCAAAGGCACTATGGAGATGATTGTAATTCATAAAATAGGTCCCAAGAAAAGTCATCATTGAAGGAGATTCATTGAATATCATCAAATACCTGAAAAACTCCAAAACACCAGGTTGGAAAATCAGGAATCTCATTGAGGATGCCAAAAAATTACTGTTGCTCTAATAGGAAGTCATAGTTCAACATGCATTTAGAGAAGCTAATGTTGTCACTAACAACTTGGCCAACATTGGAGCCTTTATCCCAGGGATGCTGACTTGGAAAAATACTCTTCCATGTGATGTTAGTGAACTTGCTAGGTTGGATTTAAAACATACTCAGCAAAATGAATCATCATCTTTCCACATGTGATCTTCAACTTTTTTTGCCCTCGATTATGAGGAGAAGAAATACCATAGGCCCTGATGTTTCTTACATTGTGGCTGTTATTATAATAATTTTTATTACTAAAGTCTTCTCCATTAAGCAATTTGTTTTCCCTAGGCTTTCCCATTTTCAAAGCCTCATCTTGGAAATAATTCCTTGCCACATTTCTCTCGAGCGGTACGTAGTCCCCATGCAAAACACTCATGTCACCACCTTTTTTTTTGATGTCGTTTACCTGGGATTTAAATTTTTTCATGCCAAAGGTTTTTTCCTCCATCATTTTCCATGATTATGGGCTTTTCTTCCATGTGTGGACCTCTTCTTCCTGCTTGCGACCTCTTCTTATTACTCATCCCAGTTGCATGGTTCCAAGATCTATCCTCTTCCCTGCTCTTTTGCACACTCCAACTTCTTGGGTTTCTGAATCAATATTTATTTTTTCTATATTTAGATTCCTAGGTTTCCCTATTAGTCAAACTCTCTATATCTAGGCACACCTTTCTATTCTCGTCACTGATCTTGTCTATCAAAAAATATTCCTATGTAAAGTTTGGAACCCATTGGTCCATCCTATCTAGAATGTTAAATTTCTTATTACTCTGTTCATCCCATGTTCATCCTCTTCTCTTCTAAACTATATCCAAAAATCCTTGTCCCATTCTGCCAAGAGTCACCAGGATGTTGTTCATTGAGCCAAACACTTATTTTATCGATCCCATTATTGAAGCTATCCTCAATGACAGAGGACTTACTCCTTTTATCAAGGTATTTTTAGGGATTGATTGGGATGTCAACATGGTGTTTGATTCAACATGGAAAATGGAGTTGTTATCATTCATGGAGTGGACTTCTTGGTGAATGTTGAGCTCTTAGCAGAGCTGATTGGACAACCTACTACTGGTCGCACAGTGAGAAGGAACAAACACAACTGGGAAGTGGAGGTTAATCAGTTTGAACCTATGTCACCAATCAGGAAGCTAATAAATAAGGGTTTATTATGCAAGGATCTACCTACACCATGGAAGGAGGTAATGAAACTAGTTATGCAATACATAACTATCGATGACCCTGATTCCCAGCTTTGTAGTTTTCACCTTTCTTTTGTGAACCATTTTAGAGAGTCAAAATTACTCAATATTCTAGAATTTTTATATTTGTCTATGGATTACACTATAACCTCAACCCGTGCCAAGAAGGAAGAAGCTTGGCCTTCTCACCAAGGCATGTTCAAGGTCCTTTATGCATTTTTGCTATAGAAATTTCCCAAGGGAAATATTACCATTCAAGACAACACAGAAGATGACACTTCTTCCACACCTATTTCTAAGGTGAGAAGTTCCAAAAAAAGGGAAAGGAAGAAAAATATCAGAGCCCTCATAGTGCTAAGAAAAATTTAAAGTGGAAGCTACTCCCACAAGGAGTTCTCAGTGATTCAGGAAAAAAGATACTCAAAGCCCTGAGAAGGTAAAGGAAGAGGATGTGGATGACCTCAAACCTTGTTGAGAAATATTTGCATAAATTTATCATCAAAGCTATGTCTTATATAATTGCCCTTTTGGATACCACCTGGGCCACTATTAGGAGTGCCATATCACAATTGAAGGATCAAAGGAACATGCTCAACTTGCTATTTTTCTGTGACACCTTTGATGAGGAGACAATTGTGAATTCTGCTACTGTTGGAAAATTCGAAGTAAAATAGGATGACATCATTGAGATCACCAAGGAAGTTATCAAGGATGTGCCTAAGGATGAAAAGAATGTGAAAAGGAAACTACTAAAACCAAGGAATGCAAAAAATAAAACTGCTGAAGTAATGGAGTGATCGACTTCCTTGCTGCTGTTGTTGACCCTATGGGGTTTCCTCACCTTTTGGTCTCATTTCTGTTAGTCTTTGTGTTCCTTCCTATTCCTCTAGGATGATTTTTGGACTTTCCTTGCATCCTTATCTTTTATGTTTGCTCCTCTAGGATGCATTTTTTTTAGTCCCTGCATCCCTTTCTTTTCTGTTGTACTAAGGCATTGTGGTACCTTTCAAATGCCCTCTTAACTAAAATCCTTAACTTACCAAATTATTTTTTAGAAATTTTCATATTTTTCATGTCTTTAGCCAATTATGCCCTTACCCGAGTCCTACCTGTTTCTACCTATCTAACAAGACTCCTTTCATGTATAGCTTCAAGAATTTTACCCCTAAATTGTTTAACAAAATTTTCTATTATTTTTTGTTGTTGTTGATCCATTTCTTCCTTCTACTAGTGCATCTATTCTTATAGTAGTTGTACTAACACAGTAAAATTCCCTACTCTCGTAGGTTCATTTATCTCACTAAGCTACATTTCCATTCAAGGCAAAATAGGAGATTATTCTTGGCTAGTAGATGTAGGTTTATTAGATGATCCTTCTCAAAGCATTGGAGCCATTTTCTAAGGTACAAAGAGCTATGTCAGTTTTTAATGTTCATGGTTTAAGGTTAAATCTTATTTATGGAAGTCCTTGGGTCCCTAGACTAGAAATATTACAATATAGGATTTGATACGAACTATGAAAATTTATTCTAACACACTGATTGTAACATTCTAGTACAAATCACAGGTTTAACAATTTTTACTATTGAGGAAAGAGTAAAGAAAAAAAATATTTTTATTTTTTTAATTTTAGTTCACACCCTTTAAGTAATTAGTACATAGCATCAGGAATCACTTTTGGGTTATGACCATTGTAGACAACCCTCAAGTGGATGAGATTGACCAAATCTCATAAGAGGTGCCTTTAGTGGTTCTATCCTTCTCACCCTCTATCCTAGTATGAGAACCTAGAACCATGGCTTGGGGTTATCCTCTAAGGCCCATAACACTTAGAGGGTGGACACTTTCTTCCCCTCCCTTAACGTGTTATCAAATATGTGGAACCCTGAGTATAATTTAACTCATCTGTTGCCAAGATAACATGTAAGATTATTTAGCATAGATGCTATAGTGCTTAATTGATAACCACATCCCTAGATCAATGTCTAGCATCATGGATAATTAAGGTCATGCCATTCACTTGGCATTGACATGGTTTCTCTTGACAAGTCATGAATATTAAAATGAGTCATCTCATTCCAACCATCATGGATTCATCTAACCCTATTTCTTACTAGACTCCTTTTTATTCATAAATTTATCAAGAGTCATCACTTGTATTACTCATGCAATGGCCTAGATGGATGCCCCATACCATCTATCCTTACCTCCCATCCTAATTTAGGAGTGACCACACTCAAAACATTGTTGAATGCCCTCATGCAAAACAATGTTACTGGGTATCTCATTTTCTTTGGTTGCTTATTATCCCAATGATTCAACCAATAATTAGGTGATTTATTTTGATTAAACACAGTAAAATTCTCTAGGATAAGATCTCAATTCAAAAGAACCTGAGGTTGACCTAGAAGGACTTCTTCTTTTATTATTTTAAAATAATTAATCATTCTATTTAAATAATCCTTTTATATAAATAATTGTTTTATTTAATTAATCCTTTTAACATAAAGGAAAATAAGTTTTTTAAAAGACTATTTTACTATCTAAAAACAAGGAAATACTTTACTATACTTAAATTTTTTTTTGAAAGATTATTTTATCTAGATTAATAACTAACTATTATCTAAGATATTCTCTAAAAAAAACTCATCAATTCATTCATTTAAACTGTTTTTTACATCTTTAAATACATGAAAGAAACTTTGCATGATTTGCATTTTCTCATACAAAATTAAAAATTATTTTCTTGAAATAAAAATAATTTATATACACTTTTCCAAAAGAAATATATTTTAAACATCATTCTTATTGAAATGAATTAATACACAGATTAAAGCATACATTCTTAAACTAATTCAATGGTTGTAAAGAAGAAATACAAAACCATAATACAATCGTTGGCTGATCCTTTCTTCAGGTTCTAATGGCCATACAAGAAATACCAATGTTCCTCAATATTCATAGGAAGAACCGTGTCGCATACACGATGGCTAGCACCTAGTACATCATTGAATTCAAGGGGCTCTTGATTTGGGATCAGAATGGCTTCGAAATATTTTTTTATGTCTAAAATGCATTGTAATGTGCCAAAATAAACATAAATGCAAGTTGAAGACTATCAAATTTTCAATGCAAAACTCTTTTAAATCTCATCTCTAGCCACTTTTAATGAGATATATCATCCACATATTATTACCGCATTATTTTTATCACTAATATTTAAAAGAGTATGTAGATGGTGAATTAATATGAGATTGATGGTGTTAAGAAAGACATGTATGCCCTTGAGCTTTTCAATGAACTGGGGAAGTACGTACTGGCTGAAAAATTTATCGATTCTCTAGAAATGTGTATATACTATAAATTAAAACTTATTATAGTTAGAGGCCTAGAAAATAATAAAAATTTAATTAAAAATCATTAAAAAGAATTCTTCAAGCAACATTGTTGAAAATTCATTTAATTCCGAAAATTATTGAAAGGTATATATTATACATTAAACCCGTTGTGATAAATATATTTAATAAAAGGGGCTCCAATATAACAGATACTTTGAGGAAATAAGATGGAAGATATATAAAAATAAATATCCAATTTTTTTAAGGTGAGTCTGCGCTTCCTTAATAGTAAGAACTTCCTAAAGATAGAACCCATTAAGCAATCCAAAAATATTTCTACTTCTTACAAGTAATAGGGGTAGACTCCTTGAATGAATATCAAATATCAAATTTTAATTATCTTATATTTTCTAGAAAAGGAAGGGTTGGTCTCTTTCTACACTCAACTTTTTATTCTCCGATGATAAATAGCAATATCAAAATTTTCTTGTTGACAACCTAAAATCGTTAAGTATTATGTAAACATGTTTTCTAGAAAATTAAAATTAAATGAATTAATTCATGGTGGTTGGTTATAAATTTCCATTCCATAATTCTACTATCTTATTTCATTTAAAAAAGAATCATTTATGATTAGGTAATCAAAGAATAAGACTACCTGTAATTTCGTTGTTCCTTCTCTAAGTTATGTTCCCCATCCCTAGTCTTCCACTTTATTTTTTTTTCTCTTTGACCCCTCTTCACTTACCATTCCATTTTAACATAGATAATAGGGGGTATGACGAGGCAAGTGCAAGGTCATCCAATCGGTCAAATCAATTCTAAGTTCTCTGAACAAGTGGTTACTGATATTATATTTTAAGATTTTATTAAATTTTCAAAAAAAATTCCTTAGGGAAAGTTCTTTTGAATTAAAAATTCATCAAAGGCATAATTCTTTTAAATCATTTAAATTCCTTTTAATTTATTTTATTATTATATAAATAAATGAATAAATTAATAAGTAAATAAACAAACAAATAAATTATTAAACTATCATATGCATCTATACCTCCAATAATTCTTCTCATGTCGACAATTTGATGATTACAAAATGTTATCATATACGAAACAAGAACAACTCCTATGATTCATGGCACTTTCCTTGTCGTTGGAGGATTATCAAAGTCAAGCACTCATGATATGAAACATTCATTCACAATGCACCTACATGAATGCATCTACATGGGCTTCCATGTACCCTTGAGCCATTGGTGAATATTTCACTACTAGGGATTTTCATCCTTTAGCTAATAGTGAATGTTTCACCATGGTGAAAATCTCCATCGCTATCATTTCCCATTTAATATTTCAAGGACCTGAACCCGCAAAACAGAAATCGTTAGCAATACCTTATCCAAAAATGTTAAAGAATTATCATTCAAGAGAGATTAACACTATATATAGAAATAAAAACATTATAAATCATGTTTTGGGAGGGTCATGACACTTGTAGTCATGGTTTGATAGTGGGTTTTGAAAGATTCCAAGGTATTGGTTTGAGAAATATTGAGACTCAAAATCCCTAATAAAAAATTAGCTATTGTTTATCAAGTCTTCAATTACATTCATAAGGTTCTTACACCAATTGGTTGAATGGTTATTTTATCGATGGAAAGCACAATGTTCTTCAAGGAAAAAACAATTGACTTTCTCTTTTACAAGATCTATGGGTTGAGCAGGTTGAAGTTCAATCATATTGGCATCAAAAAATTGTTTGAGGATAGCAGAAGTAGGTTGATCTAACTTATGAATTACCTCTTGGGTTTGGATTGTTGAGATTTTACTATGACAAGTTTTTGGAGGGCTGTTGTGGCTCTCACCTTGTTACTTAAGTAGGAAATAGTGACTCCATCACCTACTATATGTTTATTTTTGTGTTGTCCTTTATGGATAGAAGAGGTTTTTTCCTCATATTTCTTGACTTTGAGTTGTACTCTTCTTATGAAGGTGATTTATACATGTTTTTCCAAATCAAATACCTCTTCAAAAGAGGAGATGTTGGCCATTTTTAAGGGGTAGGAAAATTGGTCATGTGGGTTACCTATGAAGATGTCCAAAAGGTCCTTTTGTAGGGGAGCATATTGGAGTACCCCCTATAGAGCTTTCCACTTTTCCAATAAGTTTTTAAAGCTCTCATATTTGTATTATTTAAGTTTAAATAGGTCACCAATGGTGACCTCCTAAATATATAATAAAAATTATCGTATGGATATCTCAATAAGGTCCTTAATTTTTTTAATGGAGTGGTATAGTATTTGATAATACCACTTGAGAGAAGGCCACTAGATATTTTGGGATTTTTTTTTAATAATAACATATCATCATAGGCAATATCATTACAAGCCATTTGGAAGACTCTAACATGATTAATCAAGTCTTCCTTTCCATTATACATATGGAATTTTGGTGTTTTCAAATTTAGGGGGAAAGTATGGATTGATACCATTGGATCTAGGGGTTAATTACATAAACTATCATAATAATTCTTATGACTATATGAGGGCACTTGAAGGGAAGCCACACTTTGCATTAATTACTCCAATTGAGTGGTTAGAGTCTAAATTTTAGGATTAGATGGCACATGAGGTATATGTTGTAGAATGAAACAACCTTGGTAATTGATATGGGGATAAGGTTATGATATTGGGGTATATGATATTGATTCTAGCATCATATGGCTCATCCCAAAATTATTGAAGATAAATGAATAAGTAGATTCATGGTTAGAGGTTGTCGGCATGGAATTTTGAGCAAAATTTCTATATGCCTTTATGAAGTTAGAAAAATAAGGATTGATAAAAGGATTTGAAATTGAAGCACTATGGGTGGATCCAAGTTATAAACATAACTTACGCTTGGTTTGAGACATGGAAAAAATTATATTGACACTTGCCAACTCGTTAAGTGGAGGTATTTATGTAGGATGTCCCAAAGATAATGGAACATTTAATATCCCACTACCTATGGAAGTGGTGATAGTAGTAGAATTAATATAATTAGTATTTGATGCATTAATATCTAGTTTGTTGATTAAGGTTTGTATTTATTTGATTGAATTTTATATTTGATTAATTAATATTTATATTTAATTTATTATTTATATTTGATCGATTAAAGGACATAGAATTAGAATTGGATTGTTGGGGGTGATCCAAAAGTGAACCTTACCCCATGTGATTAATGATTTCTATCATAAAATTTCTATGTTGTTTTATAAAGGATATTATATGGTCCATGGGGTTAAATATTATCCTACCTTGGGCATCTTCTTGATGGTCTAAAGAATATGTGGTTGAGGTACCACCATATCTCTTCAAAATTAGGGTTTTATAAAGGATGTTCAAGATCATCCCATAAAGGGGAAATATTATGAATTGCTGAATTAGCCCCACTATGAAGGTAATCCTTTCTTTGGGATATTAGGTAAAGGTTAATGAGAGGAAATATATTTAAAAGTTTTGAGAGTTGATTAAGAGAAGAAGATATTATTTTTCTCTTTATATGACCTCTCTTGATAAATCTATCTGATCAATATACCTTAGGAGACCTCCTTATATACCTAATATTTCTATATACTCACCCTCCCTATATGCCCATCAATATATGAAAGAAACTAATCCTCTTCATATACACAATTATACATGACAAAGACTTTAAGTCATGTAAGAGAGAATGATATGTGGAAGTGACCTTCCTAGGTATGTGACCCAAGATGGTACGTGAGAGATAATAAAGAACCCTTCTTATGACTCACTAGTCCCCCACTATATACTCCCCAAGAGGCTTAAAGTACATGTGAGACCCTATGTGGGACAATTGCATCCTAGGATCACAATATATCCAATATAACCTCAAGGTTTGCACAATGGTTATCAAAGGGTTATAAAAACCCTTAATAGGACTAGCCTTTGATTATATTCTTATTAATATTAATTAATGTGATCTAACTAAACACATAAAATTAAATGGTCTTGATTAAAAGTGTAGTTAATTTTATATTTAATTAGGCTTTGGTCAAGGTCAAAGAAACTTTGGGACCCACTAGGTGTTCATGTTAATGTAAGAGGGGATTTGGGATCCCTTATCAAGGATGCTCCTATTTACCTTATTTACTTTCAATATGTTCATGTATATGTATATGGATAAATTTAAACTAATTTTTATGTATCAATTTACAAACACCTAGGGGTTTTACTAAAACGATTCTTGACCTAGATGTTGTAAAACCTAATATTGATAAAAGTGCAAAAAGATAAGAGAATACAAGCATACATGTTCTAGCCTACATGATATCTTGATTTGAATCATGACAGGAGAAAAGTTAGTTTTTTATTTTGACAAGGGCTCAAAGGGGATGCAACAAGAAAAACTAGCATAAGGTGCAAGCTCTATGATTTTTCAATTCAATACATAAAATAACCAAATAAAATACTCCTTAAAATAGCCTAAAATATAATAAGTTCTTTGATTTTTCCTTTATTAGTGTAAGTTAATAGAGACAATGACCTATTTTACTCCAAATAGTAAGTAAAACTAGACTATAGAAACTAAATTTTCATATCAAGCGACAAAAAATGTAACAACCCTACTAGAACAACTATTATTTTAAATAATTCATAATTTATTTTATTCCTACGATGTGGTACTAATGATGGATTTGTGTTTGCAGGAATATGTATCCATGTTTAAGCAGGTAAAATAATGTCAAATGGATCAGGTACCCCTCCTTCAGGCAGTAGAAGAGAGGCGACCGTAAGAGGTAGGGAGGGATATGATGGAGGTGTGAAAAAGCACCATGACTCATGAGTATATGGAAGCTCACAATTACATTTCATATAGTTGCATCCATATAGCTGCATTGTAAATGTTGATTTGAATGACTTGGTTGTTGGTTGCATGCTTTAAAAATAAAAGAAGAATATTTTAAATATTGAAAGAATATTAGATAATTGTTTTATGTTTTAATTTAATAATTTGTTGATAAAATAATATATATATATATATATATATATATATATGTAATTTAAAATACATTTAAATAGAAAAATAAAAAATAAAAATAATAATATAGAGTAAAAATATATTAACAATAATCTTTATTTATAAAATGCTCTTTCCATTATATTTGTGAACGTAAATCCTAAACTCTTACCAAAAACCTTTTTTTCCTTAAGTATGAGTCTACCTCCACTTGGCGGAAAAATAGAAGAATTAAGGTGGGGATTTGCATGGTAATCCAAGTGTCTAAGATATCTCTCATTGCAAATATTTTTAAAAGATCTGAAGAATTTGAAATCAGGGAGGGTGTATTGTATGTGTTGTGAAGATTTGCTATGCTTGGTGCCCATCATCTGTTGGAAAAAAGTTAATTTGTGAAGGTGCTTCTAAATTTCTTAGGTCAGCGTTTCATGGAAGTAGAAAGATTTATGTTGTGTAGTATTGTTAAATGAAATTTGTGTGAAATTGTTTATGTTGATATGTTCTTTTAATTATCTAGAAATGGTCAACATATAAATGAGTGTGATAATTATGCTTATTTTTCAAAATGAATTCTAAATATTTGGTTGATTATTAGTCACGTTAGAAAATTGTGGTGAATGTGACTCTAGTGGTTGTGTAAGAATTAATAAGAATAGTGAAAATATTACAACCCAAGGAGCAAGCCCATATAACCATTACTCGATGACTTGAATGAGACTCTATGAATTATCAAATTGCTTGTTATGCTTGATGGTTGTATAAAATAAAAGAAAACAAGAGCTCTAATTTTTGGACACAAAATATTTTCTTGTGTTGCTTTGAAGTGCAAATATACTGCTTGTCTTTCTAATTGTTTGTATTAGAATTGAATGGGCATTTAGTTTTGCATTTGCATTTTTATTATGAGCCATTCTGATCCCACAATATGCTTGAGCCTCTCATTTTGGTCATGCTAAAGGAAGGGGAACTTCTTGCAGATATTAAATAGCTTTGATCAGTGTTTGTTATGGAATCATTATGCAGACCGATCGACATACCTCAGTACAAGTGTAATGCATACTTGTATTTTGGAGCATTAGGAAGTTTTAATGGTGGTCTTTATATCAAAGGGTATTTTGTAGATAAAAGCTTAAAGGTTGAGCACTTAAATTATTAAGGTTCTAAAACTTATACCTGGAGGCAAATGGTTTATGATGTATTTGGAATTAATCTAAAATAGTGATGCTTTAAGATTTTCATTATGTTGTTAATAGCTGTTGGGGCCGATGGAATATATTTACAAATAATACTCATCAAAATTATAGCAAATAAAACTTTAGTATGTAAAATTATTTGTACATATTGAAGTATATTATCCTGAAATGTTCTCTATGGGGATAGAATAATTTCCTCTACAGTGTCAGTACATAGTTGCATCTATAAACACTTAATGTTTCCAAATCGTGTTGTTTATATTGGTATTTAATTTGAAGTCAAATTGGTAGTTTTCCTTTGGGTAACATTTTAATTGTTAAGCATTTCTATATTTTTGAGACCTTTTCGAGATTGACCTCTTGGTTGTTACATCCCCAAAATTTTGAGTATATGAGGCTTAATACTTAACTTTTGAAAGCTAGCAGATGGGAGGTTAATTAACATCTTATTTGGAAATTTCTTGGAATCCGTGTGCTAAGGATAGTAGTCAGCTCATTTATTGTTATTTCTTGCACTAATTTAGATGTCTATAGTGACGTGAGATGGAACCTTGATTTCAAAGAACCACTTGATACATTCTTCTGGGCGTTGATTCAACTAAATAAATTTATTGATTTTGAGCTTTTTGTGATTGCTTTGTAAAATTTAACCTAATTTAACTGCCATCATATATATTGTGCTAAATAGTGTAAACCACCCTTTGTTCTGCTTCATATATGGGACTTAAACATAGTAATAAAATCTCTTGTTGCATCAAGAACACCATTGGATCCTTTTCCTTTTTATAGAGTTATGTGGGATGACCTTTGGCCTCCTAGTAAACTAGAAACATGATGTTTTATCACCTTTGATAAAGTTTACAAATCACACTAAGTTTGGCTGATAGTATAAAAACTTTAATACATATATAAATTATTACTTCCATTTATTAGTAGAGTTCCACTAGTAGGAAAGCTATATAGAAGGATGAAATTGTATATATTAAATTCTTTATAGAATGTGGTACAAGAACTTTATTTTAAAATTTGCTTATAATGTTACTTGCCTTATAAATGTAATAAATTATTCTTTTGTCATGGTCGCCCACGTTTCGAAATATACATTTTGTTGGGTATGAAAAGTATAATATATTTTATCGAGTCAAAGTATATTTGTCTTATTATGATTCAATGATTATTATCCTTATGAAAGCCTAATTATTTATTTTTAAAGTTGATTATAAGTTTGTTTTTCATTCGTTTTATTTATTTATTTATAAAGTTGATTTTTAGTTTGTATAATTTAAATATTGATGAGAGCAAATGTATTTCATTTGATTGATTTATTTAAAAGTTGAATTTAAGTTGGTATAAATTAAATTGATGTCACCTTTCAAACTTAAAACATATCTTTAGTAAGCTATAGATTTTCTTCCATTTTTAGAAAGCTATTGTTTTACTTAAATCCATCGAGAAGGATGATAGAATATCCATCGGGGAGGATGGTAAAATCACTAACACCTAATACCAGTGATTACGAGGGAGGTGATGAATGTGATCTAGGAGTAGCTATACTTTTGATGAATAAGGTCAATATGGGAAGGTAACGAGGGATAGTATGGGACATCACCTCTAAGTCATTGAACAAGTAGTATGGAGATTGGTCCCTTGCTCATTGTACGATTATGAGATATCTAGCATAAAAATGATGCTAGAGTACTCAGTGATGAGTTGATATGGGATGACTCATTGTTAATCATACCATGAAAAGTGATACTAGGTCCTAAGCCAGGGTAATGGTGGGCCCTAGTTGACTCTAGGGAAGTAGGACCCTCAAATAGGAACAAGGTATATATACACTAACCTCTTACATGTTTCAACAATCTGGGATAAAATTAGGTCAAATAGAACCTAAGTCCTCCATGCTAAGGTATGGAGAGAGTATGTGTCCACCCTCTAGGTGTTATGGTACCTAGAGGATAAACCCAACCACGAGTTTGTTCTCTCATGAAAGAGATAATAAGTTCACAATAAGACACCTTCTATGGGATTTGGCCAATCTCATCCACTTGGGAGACCATCTATAATGGTCAATATTTCCAAAAGTAGGTTTGCTATGCCTCATACTAATAAAATATTGGGTGATCATTTAATATTTTACCTCAAAATTTTTTCCTTGAGCTCGATCCTATCATGTTTCTTATCAAAAATTTTACTTTATGAATCCAGTGAATAATACTGGGATGGACAACTAGGTGAGTTAGACTTGGGTTGTTACAAAAATACCCAGTTCTATAGTAGAGATGAAATAACTATCGAGGTGAAAAATTATTATTAGCCAAAATGGTTTCCTAGAAATGGACCACCAGTAAATTTGTAAAACCTTGATAATTGGAGTTAGCATTAGGGGTATGCCAAGCTTGAGGGAGATAGTAGACTTCTTGGATTAATTGGTCAGACCTTTCTTTTTTGTATAAAAATGAAAATGTACTTATAAATGAAGGATAACATCATCAATGGCAAAATCACTACTTGTAATCAACTTGACAACAATTATTCCCTAGAAAATGAAGTATAAAGAAAAAATGCTATATTTATACGTATTTGAATAAATCTAAATGTAAGATACTCCTAAAATATGAGGCAAATTGATAAGTGATGAAATTGTAGCAAAATACTTGGAATTGAAAAATCACTACCCTTAAGCATGTCAATAGTGATTTCATTTATAAATGCAAAATAAGTCAACATAGAGTAGAAATTTTAGAGAAGCAATTAAGAACAGGTGTAAGGAATGTCTAGGGTAGTAGCTAATTTGGTGAATGCCTAGAAGTTATACAAAGTGAAGTCAAATGATTTAAAAGGTAGATATATGCTAGTTCAAGGTGTGACTAGTAAGATATGAAATGAAAAAGAAATAATATGATAACAAGATAACAACAAAGCATAACTGATATAAAATATTTACTATAATAAATATGAGACTGATGTTAATGAACAAAGAGAAAAAGAGGATATAACTCCATAAATTTGAGTTGATTTCCTCTTGCTTAACCCTTAGACGCTACCCAAATGCATGTAGATTCAGTTGCCAAGTAGACTTTCTAAGAGCTTGATATGAGAGCAATGAAAATAGTTAGAAATTTTGGTAAAGTTTTGGTATACAAAATTGTTGATGAGAAGACCCTCCCAAGGTCTAAATTTATAGAGTTTTATGGACTTGGGATACAGAAAATGCATTCAATGGTGATAGGATTGCAGGATATAAGAGTTTGAAAAATGGATCCCAATACCTTTAATTAAAGATCACAAAATGGTTTAGGGTCTTACTATATGGGACTATGGATTGGAGGTAAGATAAGGCTCATTTAATGGTGGGAAGCTTAAATAAAATAAAAAATTAAAAACCTAATATTTGGTACTTATCAAGGTAGAATCATTGTTGACAAAATTGCTATAGCAAATTTGTTGCTAGTGTTTTCATTGTTTTGACTGTTACAGGTTAAGCTTAGATGGAAAAAATAAAATTATATGCTGAAGGAGATTCACAAATTTGTTAGCAAAATCATTGCAATGATTTTGCTATCAATGAATTTGCTTTTTGAGCCATAAATACCAAACATTTAGGGAAGAATACTGAATTGGACTAATTTGATTGTCTAGTGAACTATTAGGAGTTTTTGTGTTCCAAAATTGGGTTTCTACACTTTATTTTTATCTTGAACTCATGAGTCAATATCGCATCACCATGTCACTTACAATTACAATCACATTTATACATATAATTATTATTAAAATTTGACATTTTTTCCTTCCAAATTGAACAATTTGTTCACTTGCACATATCTTAAATCCATCATTGGTGAAGCAACTATCAATTTGCTCATACTATGCTTGTAAGATATGTGTTATCCCCTAGAGTGGATTTCTTACTTTATAGACTATTTATGAATCCGTTACTTTTACAAACTTGGGTGGTTGCTCCATATGAATTTCCTCATGCAAATATACACAATTACAAGGTTTATTTGCTGAATTTTTGGAATCAAGAATCTTTTAGAATAATTCATCTTGTAGCCCACTCATCCCAAATGGCCTAATCCTCTAGGAGACCTTTGGACATCCATATTCTCAAATAAATCTATCTATAGAAAGAGATTCTTCTTAGGGAAAATTCTTCCTTGACAATTCTTCCACCATATGACCCTCTATTTCATTACCACATGATCTGATTTGAGAAAAGTAAGGGATGCCCAAAGTCCTCATAGATTGAGATGGATAAAGGATACCAACTTATAGTATTGGATGCACATAAATGGATTTTTAAGCCTTAATACTACCACAAATATCACATGATCAAATATAATGTAGCCACAAACTAATAAGATCAAGATAATAATATGAGCAAATTAATACGTATATTAAGGCTAATAATATATCAAATAAAATTAAATAATAAGAAACAATATGAATGTAAATATATTGAATCATACATGTACTAAGCATGTAGAATAGCTTGCAATATTAATTTCTCAAAATGTATGTAATCTTTATTACTCCATTTTCTATTACAAATATGATAAGAACTTTCTCTGTAATATGATATGATCTAATATGAGGTTCTTCTTCTATGGAGTACTATATAGCCATAGTACAATGAATCTTTGGATACTTGAATATTCCTTTTCATATGACAAGTCTCATGATTCTTGACTTCTCTACTTTACAGTTGCATACTTTATGAACACTTGAATCTATATTATATGCACACCTAAACATGACTCTTATGCTTCTATAACTTGCACACTGTAATCTAAGTCACTTCTACATTTCTTGCACATTACAACTTTACATAACACTTGTATATTTTTTACACATTCACACTTACATAAAAGAAAAATATAACTCACACTCTAAACTATGACTCAACCCTAATATATTATTTACATTTGTACAATGAAGGTACCATGGGGTACATTAGCATATACCAATTAATGTAATATACTCCAAAATCTATCATGAGTTCTTAGTCTATGAGTTAACATTATGATCAACTATGGTGCCAACTCCACTTGTGATTCCAAACAATAGTTATGACATTATGTTTTCTATGGAATTATACATGTTGTGGCAGACACACTAGCATACAAGATACCATCTTCCCATGTCATCAACATAAGTTATAACCTACATGGTAGATTGTACCAACATCAAGTGTTAGAGGTAAAGCTTAACTACCACTTGTGTTTGTTGAGCCTACCTACCCTAGATGTCTCAAATATCCTTAAAATTATATTGGAATAATTGAGTACTACTACATTTGGGTTAGAACTATGATCTATTATTCACCTAGATCCACCCTCGACCCCTAATTATCATAGATGCATTTAAATTCATGTTGGATGTATTGCAAGAATATACTTTAGATCTATTTGACCTAGTTCCCACATTAGTCTCAAATTTATCCTACTTGACCATTTTACACAAAAATCTTATTAGGACATTAGTTTTGGTGCCTTACGATTGAAAAGCAAGAGCAACATGGACTATTGTTGAAAATGTAATTTGAATCATGGCCAAGGCCTACATCGTAAAATGTAATATTGTATAGGCCTAATAGATATATATATATTGATTTGTGGAAAATATCCCAAAAGGGATGCCACTTTCGGGTAAGACCCAAGGAGGTGGGGGTATCCATTCCGCAAAATAGGCCTAATAGATATTGTTGTACACTGTATTTAATATATTATAATATTTTATTATGTAATCCCTATGGGCCATGGTTAAACCCATATTATAACATGTAATTAATCTTAAATCCCTCTTATCATGTCAGCTTGGATTAAACCTATTTATGTAATTTAGGGATTAGACCTTGGTATAAATACCCTCCAACCACATTATCCATTGCATCAGAGTGTTGTGATTCTTATCTATGGATAATATAGTGATTATTGATGATGTCTATAGGTGATCACTATATATTTTTTTATTTCATACTTTTTACACTTTCTATGTAAGATTTAAGTGGATGGATTGCTTCTGTTTGTTTCTAGAAGTAGGTGTGAATTCCAATATGGTATTAGAACAATTATGGAGCAACATTGTTTGGTCCTGCAAAAAGTTTACTCAACATCTGATTCATATTTTAAATTCTAGGGCAAAATTCTTCTTAAAGCTTTGTAAGTATTCTTAGCAAAAGAAGCAAAAATTAGTTCATATCTTCATCATCCATCCTTCAAATGTACTACATTTTTTAAAATTTATTTATTATCTTTTTAAAAAATATTGGTAATTTTTTTATGCTTTTTTCTATGAAGGAAAATGTGCCCCATCCAAATAGGTGTGATGCTTTACTCCAAGGAAAGAGTGCACTTTCCTATCTGTTCATGGGGTGCACTATAGTGGCCAATGGAATACATGCTAAGGTAATATAACATGAAGGTGTCAGGTTTAAATCCCATTGCCCTATATTTTTTGCCATTTGTATCAGAAGTGTTGTTTACTCTTTGACAAACATTCCTTGTTGCATCCCACACTATGCCAAGCCAAATAGCAAGATATATATTTTTATGTGCCCTATAGGAGGTTGCAAGATCAAGTTGTGCTCCTATATTTTTTGCCAAATTCATCATGATGGCACCTATATTCAAGGAGTAGATAATTTTTGGTTCAATGTGGATGATAGTGGAGGAATGGCTAGATAGGTTGTGTAGTCTTTTGTTTCATTTTGATAGCAGGTTCAAGCTCATAGGAATCAACATTTTATAGTTTATATGGTAGACATAGTGTCATCTATAGAGATATTGACCCTTTGTTTTTTGTAATAGGTGTGAATTCCAACATAGTATTAGAGAGGGTATGGAGCAACATTGCTTGGTCACACAAAAATTTTACTCATAACCTTCAATTCCTCTTCTGAATTCTAGGATGAAATTCTTCTCAAAGCTTTGTAAGTATTCCTAGCATAAGAAGTGAAGAGGAGCTTTTATATTTACCTCCATATTTTTTGTGTTAAAATAATATGAGATTAGTTCATTTGATGATAAAGTAGATTAATTATTTGCTACTATATTTTTAAATTTATTTGGTACCTTTTTTCCAAAAGTTTGACACCCTTTTTTATGCCTCATTTGAAAGGAAATGCACCCCTTCCAAATAGAAGGTGTGATACTATACTCTACAAAAAGAGTGTGTATCTCTATCCATTCAAGTGGTGCATTATAGTGGCTAGTGGAATACACACTAAGGCGCTCCACCATAAAGGTGATAGGTTTGAATCCAACTAACCTATATTTTAATAATTTGCATTGGAGGTATTGTTTACTCTTTAATGGATGTTCCTTGTCACATCCTACATTGTGGTAGACCAAATAGTAGAACATATGTTTATGTTCCCTATAAGAGATCATAAGATCAAATTGTGATCCCATTTTTTTTGTCGTATTCACCATGATAGCATCTATCTTCAAGGAGAAAAAATATTTTGGTTCAATATAGATAATAATGTATGAATGGCTACATGGATTGTGCATAGTTTCATTTCCTTTTGGTCATGGGTTCAAGCTCATAGGTTCCAAATTTTTGCACTTCATATGAACACAATATCATCTATGAAGACATTAGCCCTTTGGTCATCATAGTTGGTGTGGGCAAGTTGGCTATGTAAAAGGCTCAAGAAAAATGGCAAGAGATGGACTCGATTTTGAGTCACATGTCCTTCCTTTTGTAAAGAGATATTGATGTGCAACAATCTCAAAACTAAGATTTAACTGAATGTGAAAGAGAGATTGGACTTGAAAGGAACACTTGCATGTTGGTTAGCTAATGTTTTTTGGTAAAGGAAGGTTCGAGTTTGATCCCTAGTGGCACACTCTAACATAGACTTGGTGGTGGTTTTCTTTCTCAATCCATATGATGACAAATGTGGTATTTCTAATGCCACTTCATCCTAATTTTTACATATATATAGTCCATAAGCCAATAAGAGAGCACCAAGTATCGATGATTGAGTACATCAAAGGAGTTGACATGGCAAAAAAGAAGTGGAATGTACCAATGAATTAGAATTTTTCAAGTGTCATTTTAGGATTTGTTCTTGCATATCTAAGGTTTGGGGATTTAATTTTGCATTTTTGAGGTCCATTAGGGCAAAAATTGTAGAAGTCATAACTTTTACATACTTAAGCATTTTGAGCCTATTTTTGTTTTTTTAACGAATCATATGATTTTTCGAGCTCTATATATTGGTAGCATCAATTCAAGGAATTATTAATATTAAGAATTATTAATATCATAGTTTAGTAGTATGAGGTTGAACCACTCACAAGGATCATAAGTCCAAGTTAATTAAGTTTATATATTGTCTTCACATCAAATTGGAAGATGCTTTTGCTATATTAAACAAGGAAAATTGGTATATATTGTAACTTAATCCAACAATGTAATTATGCAAGAATCTAAACATTAATATAAGTGGTATTAGGGGAGCAGGTTGAGGGCAGATCCCGAGGTTATGCTCCCACCCGATTATGTGGAAAGTATTTTGCATTTGCTTCCACAATGAAGGACAATAATGAAGCACAAAATCTTCTCGGGTCTAAGTCCTTCGTCAACATATTTTAAAATGCTTCTACCATGGTTTGCAGTAAGAAATTCATAACATAGACCCAATTTTCATTAGTCCAAGTGCCCTGTCCTAAACTACCACTGTTGTAGACTCTATAGCTCAAGTTTCTTCCATGGTTTGCACAAGTTTTGGGGGCCTAACTATCATGTACAACTCAACGTCCACTTTTGCCTAGGCAAAATTTCATTGTCAGGTGCCCACACCGTATAGTCCTTCAAAGTGGAACGACCGGCAACAGTTCGCAAAATCGGAGGCAAGAAGATCATGATTCCATCCTTGGCCATCAAAGGCTTGTACAACAAATTATTTATCCCACTCTCTTGAATTCAGTTTGTTTGAGCAGATCGACGTACAAAAAATCATCATTACCCTTGTCATCTGGACACACAATGACCCAATTGGAAATTTGCTCAAAAATTGGTGCTATTTGCAACAATTTTCTAGGTAGAGCAGGATGTGTTCCGATTGGGAGACTGAACAACATGGATTGATTTGCAAAGTTGATGTCGGTAGGATGCCATTAATGATGAACATGGCATGGACCAAGCAGGATGCCATTGATGATGAGCATGTCTATGTTGACGGTAGCACCATTAATGGTGGTCCCAACGATGAATACATCTCTCTTGGGAATTAATAGGAAGCAATGGCATATTGGTGCTAACGAAAAAGACATTACATGAGCCAAGTTTATTAGAAATTCCTTCTCCCATCAATATTAGTCTGACCAAGGTAATTTATCTAGTAGAAGCCAATAGTGCTGAATGGACATTGGTCAATTGGAAGTGACACTCAAATCAAAGGAATTTGCCATTTTTGCATTATGGTATCTGCCTGTGCATTTGTAATGATGAGTCCCAGAGGAACAATTTACATCCCATGAATTTTTTGAGGTTTGATCTCATTACCCCTAAGTCAATTGTCATCTCCTCGAATACTTTCCTCGAATAATTTTTGTCATGGGAAGCATTCTTAAGGCTTGCTCACTGCTTTTTTAACACTATATGAGAATTGAAGGACCACAATGATGGATATTATAGAATTCAAGGATATGGGCTTTCCCCAGTTGATCCATATGTAATAGCTATGATATTTATCCCTTCCATGTGAATAATAAGGTGCTTTTCCAAACCACTCTTTTCTAGACATCTAGCTTTTACAGATGAAAGAACTTAATCCTTTTTTGGAGCCAATATGTTGGCTGGCATCCTTATCCTGTAAAAGTCATTTTCTCTCAAGAGGTATTCAAATTTTCTCTGTTCACTCTCTGTTAAAGGATTTATTCTTACACGAACCTTGGTTAGTGTCTAGCCACCATGAGGTAATGTCTTCATCTGCACGATGAAATATTCAAAGACAGAGAAGTTAGATTTGTCGAAGGCATGTTTGAAGCTTGCTCTGCTGCGTCTCCACAAAACCATACTCATTGGATGAGTCAAAAACCTTGATATCAGTGGAGATGACATTGACAGATCGAGCCAAAGTTAGGCAAAGATGTTGGGAACAAATTTGATGAAATTTTAGTTGGACATGTTCCTAATGCCCTGCATGGAGATTGCTGTCGACTCATTCTACAAGATGAAGTTGATCCATAGCTTCTTCCACCTGTATGATAGAAAGGAAGAGGTGTGCGCCAACATGAGGCCGCCATCATGTGCCGTGATTGCAAAACAAGTTGCCTTGCAAAAACAAAGATTTGACGTGTTCCACATTCTTTAATTCTAAATATATCAAATTTTAGTTGCAGAGAGATGTTAAATCTTGAGCCACATTTAGACGCGAGACCACGCTCCAACGTTCTTAGACGTAGTTCACAAGGACCAGATCATGTTTGTTTCTGCAAAATTAGCCGCACCACATTTTTTTCGTCTAAGAACAAAAAGTAGTGACCGATGAAATCCAGCCATTGGAGCAAATGGGATCAACGCCTCCATTCACGGCCATCAAAACTAATTTAAATCAATTATCCCATATTTATAGTGGGAAGGCATAACCTATAAGAGTTTTTATTGTTTTCTATAATTCATGTAGATGAAAAGGCTTGAAAAATTCCAAATAATATTCTATATAGGAAGAATATTTCCTTATTATTTTTCCTGACAAGATATTGTTTTCACTCAACTTGAGGCATCAATCAACTTACAAGTATAGGCTTACATATACTTATTGAAAAATAATTTTCAAGGCTGATCCAATGGAAGTGAAATATTCTAGTTTTGTGAAGGTTTAGTATGGCTAGTGGTGCACCAAAGTTCCTATTGTCCAACTCCCAACTACTATGAGGAGACAACTATTATACTTGAAATATCAAAATCAGAATTCTTATCGAGTTTGAAGAAGTATAGAATATTTTAAACGTGTCCATTACTCATCTTGATATAGATAATGAAGATCAAATAAAAATTGATGAAGAATATAGAAAGGATAGATTGATCATCATGTTTGGTATAGTAGATGAAGTGCAACCATACATTCATAATTCAATCATAGCAAAAGACGCATGGAACAAGCTCACAAAAAATAGTAATAATGAGAAATCACCTCGAAGACAAGGAAATATTCACTATATAAAGTGGACTCACAAACAAGATGACACCTATAGCCATGTCTGATAGGATTTATTAGAGGAAAAAAAGTAGATAATAGTAATGATGAAGGAGCCCATCATTTTTTCCTACGATGGCATAATGTATGCTTAGAAATGGATATATCCACCATAGATATTGGAATTGAGATTTAGTCAACTCTCCAAGATGCCATTCAAAATAATATCAATATCAAATTAGCACCAGTCGATTGTCCCAAGTCATTAGGAGAATTAGTAGGAGAACCAAATGGATGATATAACTAGATTAGGTCTTAACACCTTAGTGAAGAAAGAGCACTAATATATTCCTCAAGATTTAACAAAGAGAAGATCCAAATGGTCTCAAGATAAAAAACCTATCAAAGACCAATATTTTTCTAAAAGAGGTCTAAGGATAAAATAATCTTGCAAAAAACAAACTAAAGTAGTGGGAGTAATAGTATTAGGATTAAAAAATCTTGCCAAAGATCAACTAAATTGACCTTCAAAACAGGACAACACAAAGGAATCCAATCCTTGTCAACACAAAAAATCCCACACCCCATCAATGCATTGGCATTAGAGAAAATATCTCAAAATCAAAGGTTTTTGGAGCATCAAACTATAAGCTAAAAATGAGCAACACCAAATAAAGCAATCTTATCAAAAGTGAATCAACACAATATTGCACAAAATGAAGAATATTATTAATATGGAACTGGGGGGAGCTTGGATCTCCAAAGCATACAATATATATACCCCAAATATGGGGTTACAATATGCTTACAACCTTTGATACAATATTACAATGTTGAGGGTTACAAAATGCTCGTTCACAAGAATAGTTGGTGTCTTCAACGCTCGGTTTCACTCCAAAAAAGTTGGGGGTGGGCTTGAGTATCCCTTCTTGGCCACTCTAGCTACATTAGATTTTAATAATGTAGCTCCTACACCTGTAAATATATCAACAACACCAAGAGATTAATAGCATATGAGAGGGCTCCAGTGTGTGAGGCCCTCTTTGAAACAAATTTATAAAAATCCTAGTATTGTAAATAATGAAATGCAAG
This sequence comes from Wollemia nobilis, assembly GCA_028583015.1. Lineage (NCBI taxonomy): Eukaryota > Viridiplantae > Streptophyta > Pinopsida > Araucariales > Araucariaceae > Wollemia > Wollemia nobilis. The sequence goes on from JAQPPZ010016704.1 coordinate 16,002,607, forward strand.
CAAATGCAAAAAATATAAGATATAAACAATAAAATATTTTACCTTGTCAAGAATATCTAATGTTCTAATCTTCATTCCTATGTATGCGATCAGAAGGTGTGCGAACACTCAAAAGCGTTCGAGGATTTTTTGATGACAAACTAGAGGCTAGAAAATAAAGCGTTTGAAAATGGTGATGAACACCCTGCAACATTTTTGGAATGCTAAGTAGTATTCACGGGATGCTGGGAGGCATTCGAGAGTATCCGAGAGGAGTACTACAGAACCAAATATGGTTCACAAAGGTTGTGGAGGTAAAAAATTAAGGTTATGATGACGAGGGAGAAGATGATAACAAAATACTAGGGTTTTGGGGGCCAAGATGAATGTGAGGATAAATCACTTAATCACAATGGTTAATCGACTGCTTGAACACCTAACCCTCATTCACGAAAGAGTTTCGATGATACCAACATGCGATAAAGATTAAAACATAATGGATGGCTAAGATTATATCTTTAAAATGTGACACAGATCAAGTTAAGTGGATGGCTAAGATTAGATTGTGATGAATGGTTGTGATTTCATTTACATATATATTTATATTAAATATATAAATATTAATATATAAAATATTTATATACTTATATATAAAATATAAATAAATGTATATATATAAATGAATAATGGATGGTTGTGATTGGGAAGATGTAAGGATGATAAGTGGCTAGCATTTGGTGTCTACAGATACCCTTTTTTGTATCACATTGCGTGAAACACAATGCGGTGCAAAAACAAGAGGGTCCACTACGTGAAACATTGGTTGTAATGGAGGGTCCACTACTTTTGATGTCATTGATTTAATTTCAAAGTCATAAAATATAATGGAAGGCTCCATACACATGCCAATATTATTTGTAAAATTATTGAATGCATTAGTGTCTTGGGATTATAATTCAATGGATTTTAGATTTTCTATTAATGTCTCATAATGTGGGGGAGATTTTTGAATAAGCTCATAAGTAGACAGTTTGGTTGAAGCCATTTTGAGGCTAGTTTTCAACCAATTACTCAATGAGATGATTGGCATTTGTGAGGAATTTGGGGGATGAATTTGTGGTGATGGATGACTTGGAATATGGATGGATTGAGATGAATTAGTAGAGAAATGGATGGGTGATGATGAGTTGGAAGGTTGTGGTGAAACGCTTGCTTGAGGTACCATAGGAGGTGGAACTACTTGCTGTTGTTCATTCTGTCTATTAGTGCTTCTTTGACCATGGGTAACTACATGAATAGCCCCCATAAAACCTTAATATTGTTGTATGTGGTTGACTTGATTAGGAGGAGTCTTGATGGTTGATCCTCCTGTTGTTTGTTTTTGTTTCTCATGATGAGAAAGTGGTGTTTGGTATACACCAAGGTTTTTATTTTTCTGGGATAAGGACTATCAAGCTTGATGACCCCTAGCTCTATCAAATCTTGTAATATATGTTTAAATGACCAGTAGTTGTTAATGTCATGCCTTTATGTCGATAAAAAGGACAAAAACGTGTTCCTTATAACCCCTACCTCGTTTAACTTGATCTTATGGTATGATCTTGGGTGAGGCAATAGTGTTGGTGTCAAATAACTTGTAAAATATGGAGGCGTATGATTCAAACAAAGGAGTGAAAATGTAGTCTTGTCAAACAGATTGTAAATGTTGGCGAGTCTCCGAAGTTGGTGCTATGGCATTAGGTTGATGCGGTGGAGGAACTCCTTGATAATTGATTTGTTGAGGTTGTTGTTGCATTGGTTGTTGTTGTACATTTTGAGTCAAAGTTGTCATTGATGTCAAGGATAAATTATCATTGATGTCAAAAGGTCAAAAGGAGAAATGCAAAAGGTTGATGGTAAAATAAGCTTCATAATATTTATATTTAAATATTATGTAAAAGATTTTTATTTAAAACCATGGTTGGGAAAAATAAAAAGTTTTATTAAAACCATAGGTGGGAAAATTAAAAAGGTTTTTATAAAAACCTAAGGAGGCTTTAATCTTTAATAAAGCCCAAAGAGGATATAAAATATTAAATTTATTATATTTAAATTCTATTGAATTTAAATAATTATATATTAAAATATTAAAAAGGAAAATGTTAGTGCCGACTTCCAACACATTATCCTCCGTCGACGTGCATGGTAAAGAGGGCATAAGGTATTTATACCTTAGCCAAACCAAAGTTTAGAATTCTATTAAAAGGTGTGCATTCGAAATATTCGAAGCTCATGCAAAATTTAATCAAGCACCTCCAAATTGCAAGTGTGGTAGTGGACGTCGTGTCGAAGGAAGAGCCAAAGGCTCTTGAGGGTTGTGAGGAGGTCAAAGCACATATTTCACTTTAAGGCATCAAAGGAGCACGTGGCTCAGATGGCGTGGAAGCCACGCCCAAGGATCTATGGAGAGAGTGGTGCAAGTTCGAGCCCCACGGATTGCGAAAAATGGTAATAAAGTTTTTGAAATTATTTTAATTTTCATGTGCTAAGGTCTTAGGAGGAATAAGGTGAAAGTTATAAATTATATTTTCATATTTCTAAGGTCTTAGGAGGAATAAAGTGGAATTTAGGTTATGATATTAACCTAAGTGTTGAAAGGTTATTTTGGCTAGGGTAAATTTGTTTTACCTTAGAAAAATAAAAAATTGATTTATTGCATTATTTTATAAAGTGATTTATTTAATTAATACAATATTAAGTAGGGAGTTATAAGTAGAGTTTGGATTATTTTTTTGAGATATATTTCTGAAAAGGGTTATGATGAAATTAAATTGTTAAGAGGTTCTTTTGATGAGTTAAATTTTTGGAAGAAGTGTTTTGATTGAAGATTTGTGTTGTTGGATATTATTTTAAGAAGGATAAATAAGGTGTAATTAAGTTTGATTATTTTTGTAATTGAGAATTATTTTGAGATAAATTTAGTGTGATATTTTATCATCTAACCATTGAGATTGGCAAAAGAGAAAATTATGATTGAGACAGGTTTTCCAAGGTCACTTCTACATCAAATAAAGGTATGGGCATATTCTTCCTAGTGAGTGATTGTTGAAAGTTGTGAATGCAAAGTTGGAGTGAAAATGATTGTTTGGTAAGCATTTTTGAGTGTGTTTTGAATTAATGCTTCAAGGTTTTTTGAAATTGAGAGTTGTTGATAAAACCTTGTTTTATAAGCATTATTGTTGAAGTGATTGATTAAGTGAATAACTTGAAATAGGGTTTGCAAAGATCATGAGTATCATTGTTGTGTGAAGATTATTTTGTAAGCATTATTGTTGAAGTGAATGATTGAGTGAAGAACTTGAACTAGGGTTTTCAAATATCATGAGTATCATTGTTATGTGAGATTGGTTGATGAGCATTGTTAAAAATATTTGAGTGAGTGTTCATATGCTTGGACTAGGGTTTGTGAGCAAGGATTATTTCATTGAGTGATTGGTTGAGTAGAGTTGGTTGTGCCTAGTCAAGTGGATGTGTAAAGTGATAGTTCAAGTTCTATGAAACAAATTGTTCTATATTATGAATTGATTTGAGAAAGAGGTTGAGTGTTGATCAGTGTGAAACATATTGAGTCTCTAACAATTCTCTATATATTCTTGTAATAAAGAAAGATTTAAAGTGATTGAGATTTTGTGAGTGTGAATCATATTGAGTCTCTAACAATTCTCTATATGTTTCCAAAAGAATGATTGAAAGTAATTGAGCATTGTAAGTGTGAAGCATATTGAGTCTCTAACACTTCTCTATATGTTTCTAAAAGGAGTGAGTGAAAGTGATTGAGCATTGAGGTTAATGTGAAGCATTTTGAGTCTCTAACAATTCTCTATATGTTTCTAAAAGAGTGATTGAAAGTGATTGAGCACTGTGATGAATGTGAAGCATATTGAGTATCTAACAATTCTCTTTATGTTTCCATGAGATTGGACAAGTTCTAGTGTGGACTTGTTGAGCAGATTTGAGGCAAGTCTTAGAGAAGACTTGTGGATAGATTTGTGTGAGATTTTATGGAAGCTTACAATACAGATTGAGAGCAGATTTGGACAAGTTCTAGTGAGGACTTGTTGAGAGCATATTGGACAAGTTATAGAGAGGAATTGTGGATAGATTAGTGTGAGATTTTGTGGAAGCTTACAAGGCAGATTTGAGATAAGTCTTTGAGAAGACTTGTGAGCAAAATTGATTGATTTATTTGTTCAAACCTTGAGTGAAGGTTTGGGACAGATCTAGCCGTATTGATTTGATATTGAGTCAAATTTTGTGTTAAGGCTTGAGGACAGAGATTGAGGATAGATTTGTGCCAGAATGAAGGACTATGTTTAGTGCAGATCAAAGGACAAATATTGAGGATATATTTGTGCTAGACCGAAGGATTGTGTTTAGTGCAGATCATAGGACATAGGTTGAGGATATATTTGTGCTAGACCAAAGGACTATGTTTAGTACATATTTGAGGACAAAGTTTAGTGTAGATTTGAGGATAGGTTTGTGATAGACCAGAGACAAAGATTGATCAGATTTGTGCTAGACCGGAGGACTGTGTTTAGTACAGATTTAAGATAGATATTTGAAGGTGATAGAGTATAGCAGATGATAGTCTCCAGTGGATATAGATCCATTAGACAGGGTAATGAGAATAGGTGTCTTCAGTGGATAGAGATCCATTAGCCAGTGCAGTGGGGGTAGTAGTTCTTCTAAAAGATCACCAACCAGATCAAGAGGAGAAAGGAGTTCTCCTGTGGATAGAGATCCATGAAATTAGTTAGGGAATTGGTGTCTCCTTTGAATAGAGGTCCATAAACATTGTAATAGGGAAAGGATTTCCAAAAAATTGATTGAGAAAATTTTAGTGAAAGATTTTCTCCGTGGAGTAGCCCACATTGGGTGAACCACGTTAAATTGGTGTCTCTATTGTGTGTGATGAATTGTGCATGCCTTTGGTTATTACTATTGATATTGCCATTGATTATATTGGATAATACTATTTGAGAAAGAAAAGTAAAAGTGGTCTTACACTGTTCACCCCCCTCTTAGTATAATACTGTGTTCTTTAGTTGTTATTATTGTTGAGTCATTGCTGACTGACTCAGGATCACTTGATTTAATTCATTTGGATTCGATTGACTACGATAATTACTTTTAGCTTGGATTTTTTTTACCCTTCTTTCTTCTTAGGATTTATCTCACCCTCTTAAAATTTTATTTCTTCAATGACACGGGCTTGAACGAGAGCCTCATCGAATGTTCTATATTGTTGTAGCTATAATAACAAAGATATAGGTTTTAAGCAACTCCTGGTGAAAATTCAAGTTAGTTCTTCCACTGGTAGGGAGAATGGCAATTTAGTGATGACTACCCTCCAACGGTTACTAAAATTATAATCTAACTCCTCTTTAAATTATCTAAGGTTGTATAGGTTAGTGAATGTGGTATTTTTGTGAATATTAAGAGAAATATTTCCAAAAATTGATCTCCTAATTGTTCGAATGTGAAAATACTATGATGAGGCAGATGATTATACCAATATTGAGCATCTCCACCCAATGTATGAGGAAAGGTTATGAGCATCAAAGCATATTGATCTTGAATTTTGAAGCATAAGTGGATAAATGTGCTTATGTGCTCTCTAGGGTCCTTAGTCCCTTGATAATTATCAAATTTTGGTACTATGAAATCTATCAGATATGGTGATGAGGGTATCAAAAAATAAATAGGTTGATTGATTAGCTATCTTAGGGTGGATTTCTAGTACATCATACCAGGAGTATGTTGAATCAAGATATCAATATGCTATTACATTGCTTGAATTTTGGGATCTTCCATATGTGTATGAAAGCCCTGGATTATTTGATGATTAAGTGGAGGTGATGTGTGTGAAGGAATGAGTTGTTGTGAAGAAATGTGATGTTGATGGCTTGATGAATTGAAGGGAATTTGATGATGTTGGGTGTTTTGTTGGATTTGATGTTGGAATGATTGATGTTGATGAAGTGGATGTGAAGTTTATGGGATGTGAGTGTTTTGGGTTGTGAGGATGGTGTTGGTGTGGGTGAATGGAGGCATGGGTATAGCAACATGAGAAGATGATGATACCCAAGATAAGTCAGGTGTGAAGTAAGTGTGTTGGCTTGGGATGGAATAAGGTTTGAAATCTACTATTTGAGGTTACTATTGGGGATAAGAATGAGTGTATTGCTGGCCCATGAGTAGTTTATTAAGGTGTTGCCATGCTTGTTGTATGGAAATTTTTGAAGTAGATGGTATGGTTGTGGTGGATGTATATGAGGTGTGAATATTGGTAATGTTGGTAGATGTTGGTGGAGGTTAAGTTGCCAAGGGAATCACAATAGAATGAGGGGTAGTGGATGGTATGGTAGATGGAATGTGTGAAGATACATTGATATGTGCTTCATAAAGGTGGTAGTATGGGTAGATGGAATGGAATGTTTTTGGCTATGTTGAGATGGAGATATATGGTGCAAAGGTATAAATTATACCTCAAAAATAGTATTGGTGTAGGTTTGGGTGTTGGGTGGATGTGAACGAATAAATTATTTCTAAAAATAAGGAACTTGGCTATATGGAATGTTGAGTTGTTCTAAGACTAGTCTGGTTGGTCTTAGATAAAGTCCAGCCTTATCCATGTCTATGCATGTTATGCGGGTGTCAGTAGGTGTGGAAGGATCAATATTTGGTATGGAAGTGTGAAAAACATTTTCCATCACATCTACATTTGAAGTAAGCACAAAATGTGAAGGTCCAATAGAAAAACTAGAATAGCTTATATTTTTCACACTTGCAGGGTTAGCCATGGAAGTGGATGGAAAAAAGGTGATGCACTCCATGGATGAAGTGGATTGGCTAGTGGATGCTTGACTTATGATTTTAGTTTATCTTCGAGTTGAAACCATAAGCTAATGAGCCAACTAGGATAGTGAATGTGAGGAATGTATGTGAAAATATGGAATGCTAATGGAAAGCACATAGAACCAAACAAGCAATTAAATCCTATGTCTTGCAATAGTGTTTTTTTAATGTGGTTGGTGTGTTTTGATGTATGCCTAAACCTAGACTACTATGATGGATGAAGTCCTAATGTGGATGGCAAATGAGGATTTTCCTAGTGATGAAATCCAGAAAAATCTCTCACAAGATGCTATGGTGTCTACAGGGCAAGACAATGGATGGAGATGAAACCCACCATCGCTAGTATTGATCAATAGTTGGTGATGAAGTCCAACGCACTAATATTTAAAGTTATGCATGCTTGTGTGTGATTATTTTTAAATTTTTAGTTGTCTTTAGTGTTCATATAGTGCTAAGAAATATAATTTTACTTAGATAAGCTAGTAACCAAGGATATTAATACCAAGTTCCCTCAAAAGAACCTAGGGTACACTGCTTAAGATCCACCCTAAATCATCAAGTGATTCCAATAGTGGAGGTTTCACCTAGTTCTTCCACCCTAAATCATCAAGTGATTCCAACATGTTGGTCAACAATATGACACCACGCATAGGATGGGATAGACAGATCAGTGCCAAGTAGCAAATAATGGCCATCAAATTGAAAGGATGGGGTAGATGATCTCTGGAGAAGGTCAGTTCCTTCGAGGTGATTCTAGCTACTCTATGCCACAAAATAGGGAGAAAGAGAAAGCATAAAGAAATAAATAAAAATGCTATAGCCACAACTAACAAGGATGGATATAACTGCATCAAGATCTATGCAATTACGATATCCCATAAAAAATACAAGCCCTACACCTAAAAGATCACTAAATGATGTCTTTGTTCTAGATCTCTATCAACAATGGATAGGAGGTGAATTCCAGTACCGATGAACATGTGCATAAGATGTAGGATGCAAAATTAGAGTGCTCTTGTTCAGGAAGTATTACCAGAAATAAACCTCCAACCCATATAATGAATATGTTTCCACTTAGTCACTCAGGCACACCCCACAAAATCTAGATAGCAGAATAACACATGATGACTTAAGCATCTAAAGAATTGAATATTCATACATTCAGTAAAGAACAAGAGGACGTAGCTAGAGACCAAATAGTGTAAAATTTGTATTTATAGATGGGAAACCTTACATAAGAATTGTAGTGGCTAAAGATCCACCCTTAGGAATGGCCAAAATTCCACTATTTATAGTTATATTTACATCAATATCAAAATTTGGACATTAATAGCAAAAGGCAGGAACACAATCCTTCTAGCAGGTATGCACTGCCATGGTACACTGTTCCTTAGAAAGGTGCAGATCTTCTAGAATATGGTAGGTGCTTTAGAATTAATCTAAGATTTTGGATCCTCCAAATTTTCTACCTAGCTTATTAATGCTCAACTGCCTCATCATTCTCCTCAAATTATGATTCTCTATTTAGATAGTGAGTGATAGAAACTAAAGTACTTTGGGAATATTGCATCATAAATCTATCACTTTTGTATACGATGTCGGGTACTTGGACCACTGTAGTAGCTGGCGGATCTTTATTTTGAATTTTGGATGATGGTGGAAACTTCATGTATGTTAGGCAGGTGCTTCCTTTGCTCTTCTTTTCACCCACAGGGGTGATGGGGAGCGAAGGTGGGTACTTCTTTGTCATCCTACCCCTTTTGTATTTGTATCTCCAACCTAGGATGAGCAAGAGTCTATATCCTTTATAGGGGTAGGATTTTATGATTATTCTACTCATGCTAGAACTTCAAAATATTCATCCAAGTTGGGTGGGTCCCTTGGGAAGTTTTACCCAAGGTTAAGGATGGGTTTCCACCCACTCCTATCGCCCGCCCCATTTCATTCTGTCATTCACCTGATGTTTTGGTCTGATCGTGGCTATTTATACCACTCTAACATATTCCACCCTTCCACCAATGCCTTCAAAACTTGGTGATCTCTTTGAAGAGAAACATCATCTTTTGTAAAAAATATGGGGGTGTAAAATCACACCCACACAATAGTAGGAGTATGCTCGAATATCATCGGTTGATTCCAACTTAAAAGAAGAAAATATGGGAGAATTTAGCTTAAAAATGTAGTTATTTATGCTTTCTTTTCATTTCATTGCAAGTAACACTCAGGTAAAAGTAAAACACCACAAACAATAAAAACTTCAAATTTATTATGATGTGTATTTTGATGCAACTAGTGTGGATGCACAAATGTAAATCTACCTTATGTACAAAATATATGAAGCAGTATTTGTAAATGCCTAAAAATACAAAATGTATTGCTTTTTAAACAGAAAGTAAGTATTTCCTTTATTTAATCTCTCCTAACCAGGAAGCAAAGAAAAATGGAGGTAGGGTTTTTATTCAGACTTACTAGGAAGCCCACATTTTTTTCTTCCCAACTCTCTTGAATATGGTGAGGTATATCCTAGACATGGTGAGGCATATTATAGATGTGGTAAGGCATCCCTTGAATGTTGTAGGATTTCCACGCAACCACAAATCAAATTTTGTTTCTCCTAGAAACCTTAGTTTCATGATTTTTACGTGATCAAATATCTGAAAAACCTACAACATAAACACAAAAACATAGATCATAAGACAAGGTAGATTAAAATATAGAACCCTTTTTGGGTCCCACTATGATCACCATTTTGTAAGCTAAAAATAAGGAACACTAAATGAAGCAATCTTATCAAAAGCGAATCAACACAATATTGCACAAAATGAACTCTTATTAATATGGAATTTAGGGGAGCCTGGATCTCCAAAGTGTATAATATATATACCTCAAATATGGGGTTACAATATGCTTTACAACATTTGATACAATGTTACAATGTTGAGGGTTACAAAACCCTCATTCACAAGAATAGTTGGTGTCTTCAATACTCGTTTTTACTCCAAACAAGTTGGGGGTGGGCTTGAGTATCCCTACGGGGCCACCCTAGATACAATAGATTTTAATAATGTAGCTACTACAACTAAAAACAAATAAACAACACCAAGAGATCAATAAAATATGAGAGGGCTCCACTGTGTGAGGCCATCTTTGAAATAGATTTACAAAAACCCTAGTATTGTAAATAATGAAATGCAACAAAATGCAAAAAACATAAGATATTAACAATAAATTATTTTACCTTGTCAAGAATATTTGTTGTTCTGATCTACATTCCTATTTCTACAATCTGAGGGTGCACAAACACTCAAAAGTGTTCGAGGTTTTTTTTATGGTAAACTAAAGGTTGGGAAATTCCCTAAAGCATTTGTCAATGACGATGAATGCCCTAAAATATTCTTGGAATGCTAGTATTGTTTGTAGGATGCTAGGAGGTATTCATGAGTATCCAAGAGGAGTACTATAAAAGAAAATTTTGTTTGTAGAGGTTATGTAGGCATAAAATAGAGGTTACAATAGTGGCAAGGGAGGAGATGATAGCAAAATGCTAGGGTTTTGGGGGTCAATAAGAATGTGAGAAAAAACCACTTAATCACAATGCTTAATAGACTGCTTGAATGCTTAACCCTCATTCATGAAAGTGAATTATTATTTATAACTTGCCTTCCATATGCTAGGGTTTCGATGACACCAACATGCGGTCAAGATTAAAACATAATGGATGGCTAATATTATATATTTAAAATATGATACAAATCAAGTTAAATGGATGGCCAAGATTGGATTGTGATGAATGGTTGTGATTTCATTTACATATATATTTATATTAAATATATAAATATTAATATACTTATATATATAATATAAATGTATAACTATAACTATATATATAAATGAATAATGGCTGGTTGTGATTGGGTAGATGCATGGATGATAAGTGGCTAGGATTTGGTGTCTACACAAACATCAAGACTCTAGAAAATTCATGTGGATCATAGGCCATTTTCAATCTATTAAAAATTGGTAAATTGTATTGTAGGAAAAGTACCTATGCCTCAACAATAATATCTACACATTCATTATTATTTAAGGTGAACTATAGCTTACAAATCAGTACCAAATGCTTCAAGAGACTATCTACATAGTGAATCACAATATGAAGATCAAATTCTTCTTCAGAAGAAGCATAAGAAATCAATATAAATTCTAGCACCAAAGAAGCAATTCTTACATGCAAAATATGTATGTACTTTGTGGCAAAAATGGCCATAATACAAACTATATTTAATGAATAATCAATTATGTAATAAGAGTGCATGATCGGTGGTATTCAAACCTCCTCAATATCATACAAGTTCAAAGTTTAATTTAAGGGGAGAATAAAATATTAACTCTTCCCAATGTTCAATACTACACTTGATAACCATTTTTTGTAGATTGTATCGAAACACCATGTGACCGAAGACTATGCAAGGACATGAGAAAAATAAAGACTTGATGTAGAAACAACAAAGTGAACCTCATAAGCAATGATCTACTCAAATACATGTAATGGTTTCAATAACTGGTTATCCATGTAATATGATAGGGTGATAAGTTTATGATAAGAATAGTTATGGTTGAAAAAGAAAATAAGTAGTTGACAATTGAAGGCCCATGGTTATCTCCATTCACAAGAAGACAAAAATATATCAAGAACAATTTGATTGTTTATCTATGATTTAGTGTATAGATCCCATTCCTTGTACCATGGATATAAAAACTTATAACTATCCTTGGTTAATTATTCAGTGAGACCATTTCCACTATTGCAAGTAATCCTATCCATGTTTTGGGTAATGATGGATTAAGGGTGGGGGAATTCCCTCTCCTCAAGATCCAGAGATAGAACCTTTAGCCAAAATCTAACAATCCAAAGAGCTATAACCATAGTCAAGAGCCAAGAGCCAAAGCCAAAGGTAAAACTTAAATCTTGTGTTACTTAGGAGTAACATGCAAACATATTCATCAAGCCACATGTACAAATCAAGTTTGAAGCATTCCAAAATTTTCTCTCTAAGAAATTCTAAACTATGATGTAATAAGAGGGGAATGTTAGGAGTTATTAATATCATAGTTAAGTGGTGTGAGGATGAGGATCAACTCCAACTCCCACTCATGAGGATCATGAGTTTAAGTTAGTTAAGTTTAGTTATTTTCCTCACGTGGAAACTACCTTCCTCACATGGAATATGCTTATGCTATATTAAAAAGGAAAATTAGTATATATTGTAATCTAATATAGCAATGTAATTATTTAAGCATCTAAGCATTAGTAGCATTAGTTAGTGTTAGGGTTTAGATTTTGTAAGATAGATCATCAAGCCCTAGTTATATATATTATAAGGTAAAACTATAGTATTTAGTCAACCCAAATTATTGGCCTCTTATGCAGCAAGAACCTATCATGAATATTTGAAGAAGATAAAGCAACAACCCTTGTTGAAGGATCTCACTAGCATATATAAGAAGAAGCTCTTGGCCTATTCTCCTTGTTGATTGAAACAAAAATATTTTTCCATATAAAAAAAATGTTACATATCCCATGAATGTAATCCATGTTTTCCTATGCTATTTTACCATATGACATATATGAAGAAGGCCACATGTCAAGCTAGGAATAGGCAGGATAATATGGTCATAGAATAATATATATAACTATATTAGAACCATATTTATAATTATCATATAATCATATATGTAACTATCATTAAAATATGTAGTCAAGGAATATTGTCATAGAATAATAAAGAAATATGCTTGCAAGCCTTATAAAGAGGTAAGGATGCAACCTTCATAGGGGAGAAGACTAGAATTATTTGTTGAGATTGCCCCATTGAAGAGACAAGAGATATCAATATAATTGCTCTTATTATAAATTTCCATGTATCACTTATTTAATAAATTATTTTATTCAAAATATGATACTAATTCTACTTTTGTTATTAGTCCTTCTATTTATAGTTAGGATTATCCTTTGTACATAATTTCTTATCTTAGTATAGCCTAGAACTAGGAACTTCTAGGTGAAACACTCATATCAATGAAAGAGATTCATTCCAAGTGGTATCATAGCCCTATCAAGGGCATGGTAGCTTCTGTTATTAGTAAATTTTATTTCTTTTTAAGCCTAGGTCTACAAGTTAGAAATAATGTTTCATCCTTTTTAAAAATATCATGAAGGAGCTATCATTTTTTACTAATCTAGATTACCCATAAAGTATCTAGTGAAATGAGGGGTGCTCAAACTATAATACCTAGGCCTTAGACCACCCATACATGGAATTAAGGTCCTACATACCTTGCATATATCAGGAGACCCTTATTACAAACATTGATCTAAAAATTACAATATAGGAATCCATTCAAGTTAGCTATGTAATTGTCCATAGTACACTGAGGATAACACTTAGAGGATTACCCTCACATATGGATCAGATACATGTAATGTGCCCAAGTGTACGGTCTACATCCTTCTTGGGTAGTGGCTTGAAATATTGGTCTAAGCAGTATTACTTGTTATTGCAATATATTAGAGGGCTTTAGGAAGTACACACACCTCAACCTAGATTACCTCCCTTCCCTAATTTTTATTTGTGGTAATTTCATAATTATGCTAGTATTATCATTAGTAGGATAGGAAAACAAAGAACGAAGGGTTAAAGAGCTCAATATAGCTTGTGACAATATGATCACAATTAATTTTTTCAATCTAGAGCATTTTGAAGGAGATACACAATACAAAAATCACTATCTAGTAAAAAATAACACCTCTTTCAATTGTCTTCTTGAGTTGATAATTTCGGTATACAACACCCACACTTTTTTTGGGATCCCAAAAATACCATTTTGTGGTATAACTCATTTTTGATCTTCTCACACTGATTGTTCTAGTATAACACCCATGCATATTTTTTGGGGATCCCAAAATTATCATTTTATGGTATTTTCCATTTCGATCACCTTTTTGAGCTGATCATTTTGGTATATAACATTCATACATTTTTTTGGATTCTTACTAAAAATAGTATCTACTAAAAGTAACAATTTTTTATTTAGTAAATGCCATCTAAAACCAAAAATCAAGCAATGGAGGCCAAAATATAGAATATGGAGGAACAAATCACCAATTTGAATGCCATAAATGAAATGACTACCCATATGTCTACCCTCACTAGCATAGTTATAGATTTCAATAAATACAAGACTAAATGATGTAGGAAATCAAAGTGGTCAAGCTTAACAATTCAAATTTTTATAGACACACTAAAAATAGCCCCGAAAGTCATAAAGGAAAAGCTATTGACAAGTCAAATTTTTGTAGGGCCATGATTGAGGATACCTATTAGCAATAAAAAAACCATAGAGACATAACCCTTAGACTTCTCAAGATAGATTTTCCAAGGTTTGGGATAAATCCATAAAGTTTACTAATTAAGGCTAAACAATGGTATGAGTTGCATGAGATACCCATCAACTAATGGATATTTTTATTTGCTTTCTATTTTGACCTTGAAGCACTCCATTGGTATCAATGGTTGTGAAAACAAGTACCAGATATTTGTTGGACATAGTTTAAAAATTAACTCCTTCATTGTTTTGGTCCTTCTAAATTTGAAGACTTTATTGGAGCCCTCACCAATATCTAATATATAGAATACTATATGAGTACATTACAACTTTTAAAAATTTAGCCAAGAGAACAAAAGGTCTTCTTGACATATTTTTTAAGATTTTGTTCATCAACGACCTTAAGGAAGAAATTATAATTGAGGTGTAAATGCTCAAACTAGCCATACACATGACTGCAGTAGGGTTAGCTATGTTAGAACTCAATGCTTTTATGGTTTGCATTATGAAATGATAGATATTTAAATGCATAGAATGCTTATTTTAGGTATAACAAACCTCTAATCTATAGTACATGTATAGACCTTGTGATGGATGGTTATACCACATGCCACTTCACATGGGCTATGATGAAATAACTATAGTGTAGTGGATTTATCTAGGCTTTTGACTTGATGAAATTTTCTAGGATGATGAAATTTGAGAGAGAAATCCCCCCTTAATGTAGAATTTCTATTGTAACACTTAGGAGTGTCAGGTTCCATCGATCATGCACTCCAAAAACATATTTATTATAAATATTCATTTGATACTTTATAATACTTATAAAATTTAATACAAGAATTATGTGCTTCCTTCAATGCCTTCAGGTGAAGTATGTGCTACCATGCATCTAGTGTTGACCATTGAATTGATTGGTCACCAATTTTTATCATTATCCCTTTACTAAAATTTTTGTTGACAGGGAATGGATTGTTCTACAGACTATAGCTATAGTAGAAGTTGAAGTGCTTCTTTTCTTCCTAGATTTATTTTCTTGAAGCATTTCAAGGGTTTGGGTCCTTGAGATATTTCTAATATGTCACTTCTTAACCAAATTCTTGGATGATATTTTAGACAATCTATTGCATTGATATATTTATTGAAACTGTGTTGTCTCTATTTTCAACTATTTTTCTTTTGGTTGAATTGTCTAATTTTTTGTAGTCTTTAGCTCTTTGTTGTCTTGAATTTTTTACCAATATTTTTTCTAGAATTCTTGCAATATTTTTTTTTGCTTATTATTTTGCTTTGATCTGAGCTTACTTGTCTAATTTTATCTCATAATTTCTTCATGACTACTTTTATCTCTTTTTCATGTTTTGATCACCATTTGATATACTGAGATAAATTAATTTTTCTTTTATTTTAATTTTCAAAGTTTGATCATTCATCTTGTTTTCCTATAACTTGGAGTGATAAATTGAACTTTTGAAGTTGTTGGATGTATTATTACCTGTATAACTAGAGCAATTTGGATGATCCCAATTTTGTTGACCTACCATTTGTTTGTTTGCTTTAGAGTCATAAAAAATATTATTGTGCTATCTCAACTATGCTTGTGCAACAAATAGATGTTATTTTTCTTGATATTTTATTTTATTATGCCTTTATCTAAATTTTATTTTGCTTGTTTGAAGATGACTTGTCTTGTTGCTAGTTCATCTATCATGAAGGAGATCAATTGTTTGAATAGATTATGCCAACATTACTTTACTGTGTGACCATTTCTAGCACAAAGTTCACACATCTTTTATGTGCAAAAAAATATTTCTTTGAGAATCATTTCTTTGATTCTAATATCCTTGAGAGTTGTTTCTCTATTGGAAGCATTGTGGAGGTCTTATGCCTCTTCTAAATGGCTACTTCCTTTTTTAATTTGTAAGAAGTAATTATTCTTCTTTATATGTTGTATGTGAAGCCTCTACTTTTTGAAGTAGGTTCACCAACCTTTCAAACCTTGGTGTTTGTTCAATGATATTTAATATTATCACAAAATATTCTATTTTAAAGGGAGAGATCTCAAAACAATTGAAACTAATATTTTATCAGATACCAGATTTCCCAATGCTTATAATGATTCTCATAATTCAACCTCCTCATGAAATATTTTAGTTTCTCTCTACTCTTCATCTTCAAGCAATGGAGCTGCCTCTAGATAAATATAATTTGTTTTATTAATTGCTTCAAAGACTATTTGTAGCTTCTCCGATGCATCTTTGTCCAAGGTTGAATCTTGAATATGTGCTTGTACTTCATATACTATAAACATGATTAATATTTCCTTTCTATTTACCTTGTCAACCTTTTTTAAATCTTTACCTTCCTTAAGTAGGATGGATAATAGTTTCATCTACACCTTGCCATAATTCTTCAAACTCAACTTGTGTTCTAAGTTTATTTTTCTAAGAAACATAATTATACCCCCTTAATAGTTGGGAATCAAGCAACAAGAACTTCGGTTCTCCACTATCCATAAGTAAAATTTCACAAAATTTGAATATTTTTCTTTCACTAAGTCAACCTCAAAAAATACCTTTCGATGAGTATACATAAACCTATACTTTTGATTCAGTTGATGCCTCAAATTGCAAGAATAATAATTGCTTGTCGAGCAAAAATAATATCTAGAAGGAATATTTTTCCTCTAAGGATTATTCTTTGATATATTCTAATATTTTCTTTTCTATCCAAAAATATAAGTCTTTCCTTTTATCCTGCAATTGAGATAAATGAGTGAATGGAATTTTATTTCCTTCAATATTCTTCCCACTACCAATGTGGGATATTTTCCTTGAGCATGTCCATGTAGATCAATTTATTCACACGTCCACATGTCGTATCTTTGGCATATATTTACTCTTTAGGAATATATATATATATATATATATATATATATATATATATATATATATATATATATATATATATATATATATATATATATATATATATATATATATATATATATATATTTGGTGTCCAAGGTATTTAGACAATACTTTGAGAGATGCATCCAATTAGAGATGATGCCTTTAATTTTTAGTGCAAATTTATTTGATTTCAGAATTTCCCACTTAGTTTATCTTGTCATTAATTCTATTTCTTTAGCAATGCATTAGCATTGATGGGTGCTTAGTCTGATTTATGAAAGATTTCTTATCAATTGTTTGATTTTTTCCACCTCACAATGGTAGTTTTTAAAATGTATGATATTCTAGAAAGTATAGGTGATGAGTGCTTTTACTAATCCGTGTCTTGGATATCTTTGAAAATATACAAATGTGCCTTGGATCATGCCTAAAGGAGCCTAATTTTGTTTCTAATTATTTTTAAATTCTTATTTGTACTATGTCTTTTTATCAAAGACCTATTATTTCTTCTACACCCTGTACCCTCTCATGTTATTCTATATATATGTTTATAACATGCTTACCATGTCTAAATTATCATACATATTACTCAAGGAACTCATGATCAATATTCATTGGTGCATGGGCTTGTCACTTGTGAAAATTGGTTTTAACATGAGGTACTCGTGGATGAGATCCATCTATGCACATGATCTTCTGTCATCTACCTACAAGTATGCATATTATTCTTGGTCATTTCATTTTAAAACATGGGCTCCCTAATATTGAATTTATAGGGTCCTTGATATTAATGAATGACACCAAAATTTGTCGAGTAATGATTGATGTCGGTGTGTCCAAACTTTAGAGTAGTCTTTTTCTCAGAATAGAAGTGCACTAATAAACTTTATTTAGGATTGGAAATTCAATATTTGTATGCAAATGATGAGTCTTTTTGAAATGGAAATCCATGTTTTGTATGTTTGATTCTTTTAAGAATTCTACTGCTCTTCACCACGTTCTTTTAAAATGTTTATTTATTGAGAATAGAGTAGATAATGTATAGCCCACACCTTAGTTTTGGGCATGAATAATCTATTCTACAAGGATTATTATGATATAATTTCTATTGATATTGAATTTGCTATTTATTTCAATCTATGAGCTTATTAGCCTTTGATAGAATTGAAACTCTTTTCACTTCTTGCAGGATTTTGCCTTTCTAGTCTTTGGTAGGGATTTTTCACCCTAAGATATTTTTAGAAAGAATTTAATTTGTAAGAAATATTTCTTGGAATTTTTCTTCAAGGAGAAGATAATAACCTTTATTTTGAGGTTTATATATTTATTTTTCTTATGGAATTTTCTTCATGGAGAATATGATCACCCTTTCTTTGAGGTTAACCGTAATCAACCTCTAATAGGGATTTTTACCCTTGAATTTTTTTTCAATAGAGTGCTCCTTGAGCTTATATAGATCAAAGGGAGAGGATGATCATAAGGAGATATGACTCTTCCTTATACTTAATCTGATACCACATATTATAATTCAATACTTTGATGGTTTTCATTATAAAATGGTAGATATTTAAATATATAGAATACCTATTTTAGGTATAACAAACCTCTAACTAAACTTGTAACTACCTTTATCCTATAGTACATGCATAGACCTTATGATGGGTGGTTATAATACATATAATTCTCATTAACTATAATATAATAACTCCTAACAAGCTAAAATTACAAAAATTAAATGGAAGTTCCAATGAAAGGTCTTGAAACCCCCATCATTCCAAAGTAAAAACTTTAACAATAATGCTCCAAAGACTCTAGTAGTAAAGTGGATAACACAAAAGAATATGGTGAGTTGTATATCCAAGGGACTTTATTATAATTGTGATGAAAAAATAGGCCATTGGATATAAATATAAAAACACAATATCTCTACCTTCTAGACATGAGCAATGCTTCATCCTCTTTGATAGAGATAAGAGGAGAATTTATTGACTCATTTGAAGAACAAATTGATTAAGTGGATGGTTAAGTTCTACTAATAAAAACCATGGAGGAAGTACCTACAATTTCATTAAATTTCATTGTACAAATATTAGCACCACAATGCATGAAAATCCAGGGTATCCTAAAGGGACATAAGGTGTTGATATTGCTGAACTCTAGCAACACATATAACTTCATAGATCCCAATATAGAAAAAAGTATAGATTGCTTTATATATGGGTGAGACCAAATTAATTTCAAGATTACTAATGGAAATATCATGACCTTTAATGGGTGGTGTCAAAATGCTCACCTATCTATAGACAATTACCAATTTCAAATTGATCTCTACATAGTCCCCTTAGGAGGCATGGGCATTATGTTGGGTATGCCATTGGTTGAGGAATCTAGGGTTAGTGTTGTGGGATTTCTTGAAACTTTGGATGAGTTTCACCATAAAAATAGGACACACGCCATCTAAGGGATAAATTATGGGAAACCTAAGGTCATAACATCCCATCAAATGTAATGATTGATAAAAGGGGTCACATGGCAATAGTTGGAAGATTTTATTGAATGTAATTATGTGCTATGTAGGTGGATAAGTTACCACCAATTTTGTTATAAATCCTTAGCAAGAATTAGGAAGTATTCACGGATATGACTCATCTACTTCTCATTCATCCAATCGACCATAGAATTAGTTTGGTACTAGGGAGTCAATCCAAAAATATATAGTTGTATAAGTACCGCAACCATCAAAATAATAAAATTGAGAAGATGATGAAGGAATTATTGGGTGCATGATTCATTTTCCCTAGTACAAGTAATTTTCTAGACTTAATATTGTTAATATAGAATAAATATGGCTCATATCGATATTTGTGAAAATAATATCACCATCAAGGATAAGTTTCCAATGACCATGATTGATGACTTACTAAATAAACTATATGGGGGCTAATATTTTATGAAGTTTGACCTTTGGTTTGGGTACCATCAAAGCTATATCCATTAGGATATAGCTAAAGTGGCCTTCAAGATTCATGAGGGGAACTCCCCTAAACTAAGTATATTCTAATCTTAGATGGAGCTCATCATTAATAAACCAATGGCCATAGATGAGGTTGTTGTAGGAACACCCCATTTATGACATTACCATGTAAGCACTCGTATATAAAGGAGGTTCATATAGAGAGATTCAAACACAATTGTTTGGTGTCAATATCTTATGCCAAAAGACTACTGCCACTATGATAAGAGGTCTGATGGTTAATGCTATGTAGGTGTATTCACAAGAAAAATGACCTAGATTCATCATCTCACAAAATTTCTCAAACATTGCCATTATATCATGAATTAAGTAAATAAAACTTTCAATGATGTTCAAATCATCAACATAAAGCACAACAATAACTGAAAAATACATTTTATGATTCTTAAGATAGATTAATTCCATACAAAGAATTTTTGAGATTATAAAACAATGGTATGGATCCATCCTATCTAAATATAACCAACTATTACATGTAAATATTCTCCTAAAGGACCCTATTAAGAAAATCACCCTTATCAAATCCATGTGATATACTTTTCAAAGTGTTGAAGTATCAAAGTAAATATATCCTTTTACTTAAGTTTGGATAATCCTAGGAATACACTACACATTTTAGGCAAGGAAACATTAGAATAAGCCCAAATTAAAAAAAAATACTAATAAAGTAAAAGTGAAATTAATCCAAATCATAGAAAAATTGATCCAAATCATAAAGAGATCAATTAATCTAAAGTGAACTTTGGATTGTCAATATCATTGACACAATTAATTTTGAATATAATTTCAACATGATGGTACAAGATACACTATAATAGATAACAACTTGAACTATACGTTTGATATTTAGGATAAAATATACTTAGAATCCTTCTAGTAATTCTTATGGGGTAGTTAACTACATGTATTTGAAACACAAACTAATAGCGAAAGTTATGTCCCATGGAGTGTGGTAGAGACAAAGCGGACTCTTACTAAGGCCTAAAAGGAAATAATATCAACAAAAAGAATAAGATAATTAGCTTGAATCTTCAAAGTAGAAGAGATATATGTAAGAGCTAATCCATAAAAAATAATGCTATATAATAGATGTAAGAAATATTGATTCTAAAAATAGCGAAATGCCTAGAAAAGACTAAATTATCTAAATGGTTATAAAGTAGTGGCATAGATTCATAATCTCACAAGAGTCCTCAAAAGTTTCCATCCTCATGAATTGAGTAAATAAAACTTTCAATGATGATAAAATCATCAGCATAAAGAACAACAATGAGTCAAAAAATATATTTCATGATTCTTAATATAGATTAATTCAATACAAAGACTTTTGAAGCCTATCAAACAGTGGTAATATAACCAACTATTATATGTGAATATCCTCCTAAAGAACCCTATTAAGAAAAGTACCCTTATTAAATCCATGTGATATACTTTCCAATGTATTGAAGTATCAAAGTGAAGATATATTTTTACTTATGTTTGGCTAATCCTAGGAATACACTATACATTGTAAGCAAGGAAACATTAGCACAAGCCCAACTTAAAAAAAATAATAATAAATTAAAAAGTGGGAAGGTTGATACAGGCTCAAGATGATATAATTAGGGATAGGTAGATGTATGTATGTGGAATATGTGCACACATTAAATATAACTACACATATTGAATACTTGTAATACTAAAACATGGCTAAAGTAAAATAAAGAGATTTTTGTAAAAAACTATTGAGATTAATTTGATGCTTTCCTTGGTTTTTTAATTTTATGATCTCCACTCCTCTATATGATTTAACGATATTTCATTATGCTCCATCAAATACTCTATTTTGATCCCTACCTTGAATTAGAGATAGGTGGAAATACAAAACACAAAAATACCTAATGATGGCTTCTTTAATATATTCTTGCCTATCCAAAATCATAAACATTAACAAGGTAGTGTTGGACTATGATACCCTTGATTAGGATGCTTATTGTGAAATAAAAGACCACCAACACTTTCATAATGTTCATATCATAAGTGTGCCCCTCTTGATAGATTCCTTCACATTAATAGAACATGTATGAGAAAACCTATGCAATTTTGATCTAAAAATTAAAAAAAGTTATAAATTATGAATAAGATATTTTTCCAAATTTTGAGAAGAAATGTGTGATTCTTAGAAAAGGTCAAACCATACCAAATGTGATGGGTCTATCAGAAATGAATCTATGCAACTATTACGTGTAAGTCTTCTCCTAAAGGCCACTATTGAGAAAATCATCATTTTCAAATCCACTTGTTAAACTTCTCAATATGTTAAAGTGTAAAACTAAAGATATTTTTTTGCTTAAATTTAGCTAGTACTAGGAATACACTACATGTTGTAAGCAAGGAAACGTTAGCACAAACGCAACTATAATAATAAATTAAAAAGTGGGAAGGTTGGGTTAGGATCAGGGTGATATAATTGGAGATAAATAGACATAAGGATGTAGAATACACATACACACATAAAATATACCTACATGCATTGAATACTTAAAAATGCTTTATAAAATTACTTAAATTTATCTTATATACCAAGCATGGAGCAAAATTGCGTAGTCACACAATTTTTTTTATCAAAGCCTTTGATTCTTCTAATTTCTTGGACAATTTATTTTCAAATTTATTATGATCCATGTACAACATATTATTTTTATCTCCTATTAGTTGTCACTTGTATGAATAAAATGGTAAAGAGAGTGCATAAGCAAGGATAATTATGAATTTAAATTTACAAAAAGGGACACCACCACCCATTTTCCCTCCATTTTTATTTCTCTATAGAGATTCTAATTAGGCACATGGATTTAATGCTTACAATTATGATTTATGGAGTAATCTAGTCTATGAATTTAGGCACTACCATCATCATTTAGGAGAAGTCAAAACATCTCTCTTCTTAGAGGTTTTTGTGTCTATACATTAGATATTTGGATTAAATACTATAAAAATATGCTTGCATCTTGATTGGAACAAAGGCACCTTGTGAGGTTATTTGATCTATGGATCCAAACATTACCATCATCATTTAGGAGTCAAAACATCTCTCTTTATAGAGTCATATGTGTCTCTAGATCAAACACCATATAGATATACATGAATCTTGATTAGAGTAGAGACATCTTATAATCATGGCAAGCGAGTAGTCTTAACTAAAGCAGCTACTAAGGTGGATAGTGTACAACAACAAATGATGTTACTAAAAGAACATTAGAGGTAAATTTCCTCTCACATCATTTTTTGATGAAACTTGTTGTCTTCAGCTCAACCTCTATCTTAGGTCATTTATCTTGCAAAGGTACCTACATAGCATTAACCATCAGACCTCTAAGCATAGTGGTAGTAGCCTTTTGGCATAAGATATTGACACCAAACAACTGGGTCTGAATCTCTCTATATGAACCTCCTTTCTATACCAATGCTTACATGGTAATGTCCTCAATGGGGTGTTCCTCCAACAACCCCATCTATGGCCATTGGTTTATTAATGACAACCTTCAACTAAGATTAGAATGATCTTAGTTTAGGGTTCAAGTAGCCTTTATGCATTTTAGAATGACATGCACACCTTAAGGGATGAGTGGGGCACTTCATCCCAACATGAAGGTGTTGAAAAGAGATTAGATAAATTTATCTAACTCATTCATTTATCATAGGTTCATAGTTCAAAACTCTCTACTAGTGTTTGTGTAAGTATATAACCCTTATAACTCAATGGTTGGGTGTGGTAGATAACAACATGATATTTAATGAGAACAAAAAGACTTTTTTTTACCTATTCAAAGCCATTCAACCAATAAAAGCAAAGCATGTGGAATGGTGATTAAAAAGAGTTGAGGTGATAAAAATAGATTGGAGTGATCCAATGAATCGCCAAGTAGGAGACCAAATATGGATACTACTTTTCTGATCTTAAAGACTTTAAATTTTAATTTTTAGGGGTCCATAGAGGAAAATATTTTGAAGGCTGTAGCTCATATGTACAAGAGGTCATTATTTTCAAATTGTATTATATTTTGACATCTATACATTGGTGGCATCAGTGTATGGACCTTTATAGAATTATGGGTTAAATTGTGTAAGATTGACCATGAAGCCCTAGTTACTTTCCATAATGGCTAAAATGATATTATTTGGTCAACTCAAATGATCATCTTGCTATGAAGTAAGAACTTTTGATATATATTTAAGAAGGATTAAGTGATGGTTCTTGATGATGAAGCTCAGCACCAAAATATACGAGAGACTCTAGGTTTATTTTCCTTGTTGATTGAATCGGAGTTGCTTTTCTATGTCAAATAAGAGAGTGATCCTCAAAAGTTATGGTCAGAGTTGCATAAGCATTTTAGAAATGTTGATAATAATAAAGTAAGTCTCTTGGAATTAGAGCTTTTTTCCAAATCTAGTCAAGTTTAATAATGTTAAGGACTATATTGCATCTTTAAGAGGAAATAAAAACGAGGTAGAACACATTAAGATTTCCTTGCTAATATCTCACCTTCCTTTTAGATATTGAACCTAATAGTTTATATGATTCCTATGTTCTTAGAATCCCAAATGACTTACTCTTGATTAGCTTTTCTCTATTCTAGTTTACTTTTAGGTGGTAATATAGAATTATGATGGTGAAACTCCTCTCATACATGCTCATGCAAAGAAATTTCAATCCAAGGAGGCTAAGACCCATGGAACCATGGGTAAGGCTAAGTCTTCAAAGAAAAGGAAAATTTCTACTATAAAAGGGAGGGATTTCCTATGAAGAATTGCTTGGTAAAGCTATAGAATATTGAAGCTATGTTCTTGAAGTAATGTGGACGTCTTTTAAACGAAGAGCGAGATTTTGATGGATCTGTAGGGGACCACTAGAGCATCCATTATAGAAGGAAGATATTATTGTCACTAATGTCTTCTCTCATTGATCCCTCAGTTCATATTATGGGAGGATGTTATATTTGTAATCTGATTCATGGCCAAGACCCAACATTATGTGATGTATTAGACAGGCATAAAGGCATTTTATTTTGCAATGTATATAATATTTTTTAAAATTTTATTATATAAATCCAATAAACCATAATTAACTTTGTCATGGTCAAACCTTATTTAATATTTGTAATCAACCTGAAGCCCACTCATTATGTCGACGTAGGTTAAACTTTCTGATGTAATTTGGGGTTTGTGTATTACAACAAATATCCCTCTCACACTCTTTATTTCTTATAAATGTTGTATAATATAATTTATGGATAGTGATCTTTTATGGTGGTTGTATTTTATCTTTTCACACTTTATGTATAGAATTTGAGTCGATGGTTTTCTTCTATTCGTTTCTAAAAAGAGATTTCTTTTTATCTCTTTCTACTGGACAATTTAAAGTGAATCATCAACTTACTATCCTTTAAAATTAAAAATAAAAACTAACGTGAAGTATGTGATCACCTAAACATGCCTAGTATACTGTGTTGAAATATAAAACTTGTTTAGGGATTTAAAAAAAGTAGTGGTATGGGAAATGAGATTTTCCACACCTAAAACTAATATTTTAGTATCATGTGTGGATTTTAAAATTTACTCAATAGTTTAAATGGTTAAAAAACCTAGCTATAATATCTTATGAAGCAAAATAATATATATTGATATAATATAATTGTGTTTTATCAAACAATTATAATAACAATTAATTTCATTTCACTACTAATAAATTCCATTTCAATCACTAAACATAAAATAAACTTACCAAAAAAAAATTAAAACCTACCGTAATACATACGGCACCTTTATTTTAGTGCACAAATAAGATATATATATACACAAAGAAGCTAGTCCGATACCGTTATTTGAATGAATGATAAAGAATAAATTTTCATGGTTTGTTTTTATATCGATGTGCATAATACATGGCTATAGTGGAAGGTTCTTCGGGATAACAAGAGGACAGAAAGTGCAGGCGGGGGAATATAATAGAGGGCGACCGTCTTTAATTGAGATGCTTTGGCATAGAAAATGAGCAGAAAGACAGAGATTGAGAAGGAGGACGAGATGTGATATGTAGCTCAACATAGCATTCCTTGTCGGTATGTAAAAATTACTAACAACGTAGCCTAGGAGGAGAGGAAGGAGAATTGGTTGAAACAGAAATTTCCTAGTGGCATATTTTTAGCTTCGACTGAAAGGAATGGGTTGCGTGAAAGACATAGACGTCGTGGATTTTGATTGACAGACATAGAGAGGAGAACGTTGAGAGGAGGATGGAGGAAGGTGTTGGGTCTGTGCAAACCCCCGCTCTCCGTTGTTCTGCTCATTTATATCTATATATAGAGTCCAGTGCAGCCGAGAAGATGAGCAAACAGAAAGCCGAGAAGTATTTCCTTTGGTTGGTTGCCACTCTGCGGGAGAAAGTGGAAGTGGAAAAATGAAAATGGAATGGCCAAGGTGTGGGTTTTTGAGTTTCTATTTAGCCCGCAAGCTGGCCCTTGTGGCCTTAATATCATGTGAAAGCACGAGGATACAGAAATAAAAAGGAATATGCCACAAGAAAGAACAAGAAAGAACATATACGAATTGACACAAGATAAAAGCAATATGAAATATGGTAATCTCTTTATTGATATGCTTTTTAAGGTGTGTTACAATACGTCTCTTTCATTTTTAGGGGATAGGAGCGTCAAATATGTTTCTTATCACAACATCCATGGATAGCAATCCTTCTTCCGCGTGCCCACATGTAAGATGGGCGGACCAAAACGTCGCCGCCGCTTGCGTATATGACTGTTTATTCCTTCCTGCTCCTTTGATGTCAGAAACCTGCGTTCAAAGAAACAGAAAAGATTAGTAGCACCTGCGGATAGAATAAAACATGTATTTCCCAAGGCCTAATGTCAGTGTATGCATGAAAATATTAAAATGATTATCAAATTACCTCAGATTGGCTTGAAATTTTGACAGAAGCATAAATATATTATCAGAAGACCACTGAAAAAAGAACAGTCTGGAAATTCCTCATAGATTTGTATTCGCTCCAGGGTGGGACGAATAGGCCTGCAACAATTTTGTCAGAAAGCACCCTGTTCAATGTCCTTCTTAGGAAGCTCCAAATGACCTGCAAAGTTGGGGTTAGCTAATTGGGGGTGTTTTGGGAAGACCCAGATGGTCATATTTCTCCAATTTTGCCTCTACAATCCAGATTTTGAATATGACATATGCAAGTTAGTAAAGGTAGGAAATGACAAAAACCTGGTCAAAACTGCTCAGAATGAAATGAAATTTGAATTGTAACCTATTTAACATATCTAGAATAAAATGCAAAAGAAAAACCAAAGAAATCTATCACAAATTTCTAATCATCCTGGGGTGGGGCGCATAGGACTGTGACAGTTTGGGGA
Organism: Wollemia nobilis; assembly: GCA_028583015.1. NCBI lineage: Eukaryota > Viridiplantae > Streptophyta > Pinopsida > Araucariales > Araucariaceae > Wollemia > Wollemia nobilis. The sequence goes on from JAQPPZ010016704.1 coordinate 16,030,227, forward strand.
GCGCCCGGGGGCAGGACGCCCACCGTTTGGGACACTTTTTCGGCACCAATCCACTTGGGATGGGTCCAAAACTGATTATCAGGTGTTGTCGACTAATTTTTTGGATTGTTGTGGCCAAAAATCATGTTTTGGGTCCGGATTCATGCTTCCAATAGTCACCCAATAACCTCCCTTTCGAATGAGAGATTAAGGATGTGAAGGCACAAATCGCAAGTAGGTATGTAAATTGGCAACACTTCGTTGCTCAAATGCTCCTTCTATGTATATCTTTTGGGTGAGAAAACTCACCAATTTATAGACCTTAGGGTCTCTTTGTTTGAATTGCGCATGCGAGGGCGCCACTTGAGTTGTTTTCCTATTTTCAAAGAAAAGCTAATTCCATGATTTAGAATCTCCTTGCACGAGGTTTCTAAAATAAAGATATTCATAACTGAAGTCTCTCTTCTTGAATAAAAGCTATTCCTCGCAATTGCATGGCCTGAAGCCTCAGTTAATTGGTGGAGTTACTGAGGTTTGACTTGTTGCCAGTCAAACTTGCTATTCGCCTCACCCTGGGGTGAATGCTGCTATTCGTCCCTGGGTGGGACGAATGCCAGTTTGTATTCGTCCCTGGGTGGGACGAGCAGAGAGCAAGGTGCAAAAAAGGTGTCAAATTGACCTCTGACCTCTAAAACTACTTTTGGAAGTGGTTAGGACCACTATTTAACCTCTGGGGGTTGCCCTAGGGGCTATGTGTGTCAATGCGATCAACACTTGTTGTCACATAATCAGATTGGTGCTGTTTTGGTGTCTACAGATGCCCCTTTTTGGGAAGCGCTATACAAGGTGCAACATCAAGAAAAAATAGATAACAAAAGCACTAATGAATAGGATTTCTCAGTAACCTAACCAACTCTTGATACCCCAAGTATGGAAAGGACATGCATTCTTGAATCCTTGCTTCTAACGAGCTAAGGAACTTAAATCAAGTGTTAACCTTTTTTGGTGAGGTGTTACTTGAGCTTGGACATTGATCAGTCATGAATAGGCAAAGGGCACAACCTTTTATCTATGAGAACCTTGAGTTCATGATTCACGAATGCCAAGTGTTTGATCAGCTTGTGATTATTGCTTGTTTGCTGCCCCAAGCAGAGGCACGATTGTCTTTGTCAATGATCCTTTGAATGCATGTCATTTCCATGATTGGGTATATTGTTGTTGATTGATGACTAAGTGTGACTACCCCCTCAAGTGACGAATCGATGAGGGAATGACCGACATGAGAAAAGCGACGAGTCGCTTGACCCAAGATGACTTAGGTAAGGGTGCCTTCAGTTGTTTACCATTGAATGCAAAAGCAGTTTTCGAACATTCTGACCTGTTTTTGGTGGGTGTGAACCCTTTTTGTGATGCATTTTGGAGCTGAAAGTGTCAAAAATTTGTCCTCCCATGGAGCGGTCCGGCTATGGTAGCCTTATTAGGGAGTAGGATAGTGATAATTTGTAACCCCAACATCTATTTTGGATGCCAAGAATGTCAGGCGCAAAAGCGCCTTCGTTTGGCAATGTTATTGCTATTTTTGGATGGGTTTTGACCCGTTTTGGTGACGCCGTTTGGGGATGAAATTCTCGAAAATTCGTCTTCCCGTGGAGCGGTCCGGCTATGGTAGCCTTCTTAGGGAATAGGATAGTGAGGATTTCTGACCCCGACATCTATTTTGCATGCCCGAAATGTCCAGTGCAAAATCACTCTTATCGGACACTTTTAGGGCTTGTTTTGGTGCATTTTTGTGCATTTTTTATGGTTTGTTTTTATGTATATGTTTTTACATTGATGTATGCAAATGCGATTATGAATGCGATGTTTCTAATTTGTATGATGTATGCATATGAAATGAATGAAATGAGTTATTGATAACTTGTCGATGCACCATAGACTGTGCAAGATTTGACTGACTTGCTGTACTAATGGGATGACTTTGTGGAATGACTTTGCATGTGAAAACTTTGTTTTTGTATTTTGCATATTTTTTGATGGTGATGTGCGGAATGAAATGTACCAGTTGTTATAAAATATATTTAAGCTTTTCTGAGAGTCAAATATATATATATATTTTTGGTAAGTAGTGTTTGTATTTACAACGGGTTTTAACAAGGATCCCAAAACTTGATTACATAAGCAATGGGCCTAGGGCATCAATCCCTTGAAACTGAACACCAAAATAGAAATCCCGCCCAGCGGTAATAGTAAGCATGAAACAATCCCTCTCAGCGGAAAACAGACAAATAAGAAAGAAAGTAGTTTTGGAGATCCCGCCCAGCGGGGAGTAGCCAAAAACCACCATCGAGAAGATCTCGCCCAGCAGGAAGCAAAGAAAAACCGTTACAATAAAATCCCGCCTCGCGGGAAGCAGTCAAAACCACCACAAACAGTCCCGCCTAGTGGGAAGCAATAGGGAAATCCCACCATCCGGGAAACCAATAGAAAAGAAAGGATCCCGCCTCGCGAGAAAACCGACGGATTTGGCGGATCCCGCCCTGTGGAGAAACCAGCCGCCCACCGGGAAAACATTCCGTTCAGCGAGAGCCATCCTGCAGGAAGCCGACAGCCAGCACAGAGAGGATCCAGCCCATCAAGAAGTGACCAGAGAGTTTCACCATAAGGAACCCACCCCGGGAAAACAGAAGAGGATCCCAGTAGCAGGGACCAAGAATCCCGTCCAAGCACAGATCCCACCGAGGATTCACAAGAAAAAGGGGGAAGCTGTCCAAACCCTAAACCATCACCTCCACCGCATCGAGAAACGCAGGGGACCAGATCCACGTGAATAACCTACAAAAAACCCCAAGGGGAAGCCTGAGGGGAAAAAGGGAAGGGATCCCCAACCAAACAGGGATCCCTGGGAAGCACCAATCCGAAAAAACAACCAAGGAAACCCCTAGCCGATCGAGAGGGGCGCAAATAGTGGAGAAGGATCTCCCCCCGGAGATCATCGCAAACAACCACTCCCCCGGGAGGGATGACCTGGGTTGAGCCGAGGGCCAGGCGGGAACCAAGAGCCATGGGAGGGGGAGCAGGGGAGGGACCAGAGCCCTCCCTCTCTACTTTCTTCCCTCACCATCTCTCCATCCGAGAGTCAAATATTTTAACTAACTAGCCAAGACTGTACATTTATCTCGCAAGACTTTTGAACAAGGTATAAATCGACTTGAATTTAACCAAGTTATTTCACATCCCTGTGTGTGCAATTGAGTTCGTTTATGTGGTATTTGTCAGGATACCGCCAGTGCCAAATAGGCTATCAACCAAACCTGTACTGAGGATCACCTAATTAGCTCCACTAACTCCATTGTTGTACTTAGCAAGATTAATCCATGGGACAATCTAAGGTACCATAAGCTAGCTCATCCACATGCAAACATTGGTCTGCGCACACGCAAAGCTAATGTGACAGACATATCGTCATGCGGTTAGGATACCGCCATTGCCAGGTAGGTTGTCCACCAAACCCGTAATGAGGATCACCTAGATGGTTTTCGAATGCTGAGAATTCCAGAGATTCAAGTTCAGGCTGTGTGTTTGCTCAATGATTTGGGATACTTGCTCGTCTACATAGTGATGAAAATCACTGTTTATTTTTCTCTTTGTTTTTCTTTTTGAGCAAGGATTTTGAATAGTGGTGATAACCACTGTTATTTGATTTTGTATTTTGAGCTTTGCAAGGTTGAGCTTGTAAGTTTGTGGCTTATGAATGGCCTTGATCCTGTTGGCCTTGGGGATGACTACCCATCCTGTTCAGGGACGTGTAGTACGAATCCTTACGACTTTGGGAACCAAGGAGATGATGGAGATTATGAAGTAAGGGCATTGATCTTTTAGGCCTTGGGGATGACTACCCATCCTGGTCAGGGACGTGTAGTACGAATCCTTACAACTTTGAGACCAAAGGTGAGTGGAGATGGTTGTGATGATGGTTTGTTGGAATTTTGTTTTTGAATGGCGTTGATCCTTTTAGGTCTTGGGGATGACTACCCATCCTTGGCAGGGACGTGTAGTACGAATCCTTACAACTTTGGGGACCAACGGTGATTGGGATTTTGGGTAGTGGTGAAAACCACTATTTATTATGGGGAATGGATGGGGAAGAGCTCGTCCTTTTGTCAATTCTCAGCATTCTGGAACCATTCGCACAGGGGGATGAACAGGCTAATCTTTCACCTATGGTACCCTAGACTGCTTTGTAGGTTTCTCTTGCGTTCACACAACTTAGGAATTATTTTATGTGTTTTAATTTGTGTTGGGATGCTACGTAACAAGGCGTGATCCAAGTAAAACTTTCTCGTGTAAAATCTATTTAACTATGTACAATTTTTGGCTAGAAATTTAAAGACAACTGAATGACGAAAACCCTATATACATTAGGAGACAACTGACTAATGCTAAAAATGGTGATGGTGTTATTCTGGATGTATGCGTTTATGAAATGGATTTGATGTGGAAAATGATGGAATTGCCAAGTAATGACAGTCTATGGTGCTTTTGACTTGTATGACCTAGCAAATATGCAATGTATGGATGCGATGCCTAATGCAACCTATATTTTTGTATTTTGATTTTTATGAGTATGCATGGAATTGAAATGCAATTTTTTTGTTATTTTTGATGATTTTATTGTTTTTGTTTGTTTTTGAATATTTATTTTGACCAAGCGGTTATGGTAACCCTTGGAGCTTTTGGTTTGACCAAAGGGTTTATAGATACCTTTGGGGCATTTTGGGATGACCAAGCGATTGTGGGAATCCTTGGAGCATTTGGGTTGACCAAAGGGTTTATAGATACCTTTGGGGCATTTTGGGTTGACCAAGCGATTATGAGAATCCTTGGAGCATTTGGGTTGACCAAAGGGTTTATAGATACCTTTGGGGCATTTTGGGTTGACCAAGCGATTGTGGGAATCCTTGGAGCATTTGGGTTGACCAAAGGGTTTATAGATACCTTTGGGGCATTTTGGGGTTGACCAAGCGATTGTGGGAATCCTTGGAGCATTTGGGTTGACCAAAGGGTTTATAGATACCTTTGGGGCATTTTGGGTTGACCAAGCGATTGTGAGAATCCTTGGAGCTTTTGGGTTGACCAAAGGGTTTATAGATACCTTTGGGGCATTTTGGGTTGACCAAGCGATTATGGGAATCCTTGGAGCTTTTGGGTTGACCAAAGGGTTTATAGATACCTTTGGGGCATTTTGGGTTGACCAAGCGATTATGAGAATCCTTGGAGCTTTTTAGGTTGACCAAAGGGTTTATAGATACCTTTGGAGCATTTTAGGTTGACCAAGCGATTATGGGAATCCTTGGAGCTTTTGGTTTGACCAAAGGTTTAATACCTTTGGTGATTGACCAAATTGTAAAATCCTTGGAGCATTTGGTTGGACTATGGCTCTCTAGATGTGGAATGGCCTCAAATGATTGATGTTCAAGGGTTCTATTTCCTTGATTCCTTCAAGAGAGGCAAGCCGGTATGTTCTAGGTCCTATTCTACTATCAATGACATAAGGACCTAACTAGTTTGCCGTGAACTTGTCCCGTAGATGGGATGGCAAATTAGAATTCTGTTGGTTCTCTTTTAAGACCAAGTCACCAACCTAAAATTCCCTTAGGTGGACCTTCATGTTGTATGCTTTCTTAAGTCGCTCTTGATAGATACGCAAATGCTCGAGAGCATTGATGCGTCATTCATCGAGCAACGTCAGTTGGTCTAACCGAGCCTACCGCGTAGTGTCATCATCGATGAACTCTTGCATTGAAATGCGTAGGGAAGGGATTTCCAACTCAAGAGGCATGACTGCCTCGGAGCCATACACCAACAAAAATGGAGTTGCCCCAGTGGGCATCCGAATGCTAGTGCGATAAGCCCATAGGGCAAGCGGGATCTGAATGTGCCAATCCTTATGATTGTCTGCGACTGTCTTTTTGAGGATGGCGACTAGCATTTTGTTTGACGCCTCTGCTTGCCCATTTGCCTACGGATAATAGGGTGTTGAAAAACTATGCTGAATTTTGTACTTTGTGGTCAAAGCACGCACATCTTTGTTCTTGAATGACGTCCCATTATCCGACAGGATCTTGGATGGAATACCAAAATGACATATGATGTTATGCAAAATAAACTCCGCAATGCGGGATCCAATCATAGAGGTTAGCGGAATTGCTTCCACCCACTTGGTAAAATACTCTGTGGCCATTATGATGAACGTGTGATGACCAGACGACGTAGGGGAGATATTTTCGATTAGATCGAAGCCCCACTATGAAAAAGGCCAAGCCGATTGGATCGACTGCAAGGCCTGAGAAGGTACGTGTGTCAAATTAGCATGGTGTTGACACTTCACGCACTTCTTTACATATGCACAACAATCTCGCTCTAAAGATGGCCAATAATAGCCCATGCGAAGAATGCGCTTTGCGATGGCCATACCGTTGAAGTGGCCACCACATGTACCATCGTGTGCTTGGGTGATCGCCCAAGCGGACTCTTGCTGGTCCAAGCAATGGAGGAGGATTCCTTCATAGCTCCGATGATACAAAACGTCTCCTAACAAGACATGCTTTGCCACTTTCTATTTGAATGATATTTTCGTGGCTTGTGTCAATCCAAGTGGGAGGTTACCTAGCTTGAGGTAATCCCTAATGGGTGTGTACCAATCCTGCTGATCAGAAACCTCGATAGTATGAACGACCAATCCCTCTTGAAGTCCATCCCTAGCAAAAGCTGAGTGGGAAAGAACTTGTAAAAATAGCGTTGTGTTGCTATTAAGAGGGGTCGGGGAGAACAAGGACCCCCAGTTGGCTCGAGTCAGACAATCATGGATTCGAGAGAACCTATCCTGAGATGGTTCAATCTGGATCAGGTGGATTCCTGGCGTTAGGTCGAGCTTGCACGCTCCATCATGGATTGCGATAATGTTTTGACCTGAATGGTTGTCATTTCACCAGAAGGGTCTTGCGGGATTAGTGACCCCAAGGAGGCCATAGTATCCACAAAATGATTCGATGATCGAGGGAGTGCCTCGATGTCATACCATTCAAGTTGTGCCAGGAATTTGTCCACAAGGGCTTTGTAGGCCTGTAGAACTGGACATTTACATTGGAATATCCCCTTTACTTGATTGACAATTAACAACGAATCACCAAAGATGTTTAAACGTTTAATGTTCATGGTGATTGTTGTCTGAAGACCTATGAGCAAGGCTTCGTATTCTGCATTGTTGTTGGTGCACGGGAAGTCTAATTTAAATGACAGAGGCATTGGAGCCCCTTGTGGAGTGAAGAATACAATTCCCGTGCCACCTCCTTGCTCACATTTAGAACCATCAAAGAATAGGGTCATGTCAGCCTGTGACTCAGGCTCATCAGAATCTGGTGATTCTGAAACATGAAAAACCCCATCATCCGGTAGTTCTACGGTCAAAGGCTGATCATCTTCAAGAGGAGCCTCTGCCAGTTGATCGGCGATGACTTGACCTTTTATGGATTTCTGTCCAATGAATTCTATGTCAAACTCCATCAACAACATGATCCATTTCGCCGTGCGGCTACTATGATAAGTATGACTCATCATGTATCGCAATGGATTCTCCTTAGACACAACATACGTCGTATTGCTTGAGCATGTAGTGGCATAGCTTTTTGGTAGCAAACACCACTGCCAAGCAGAGCTTTTCAACGTATGCATAGTTAAGTTCATAACTGACCAGGGTGCGGCTAAGATAGTAAGTAGCCTATTCTTTGTGTAGTTCATTTTTCTGGGACAGCATGGCGCCCAATGCCACCTCAGTAGCTGAGATGTATAAGTAGAACGACACTCCTGGTCTAGGTGGTGCCAATACTGGTGGCGAAGCCAAGTATTGTTTAATGTCATCAAAGGCTGATTGGCACTCGTCATCCCAGTGAAATGTTACCCCCTTATGCAATAATTTATTCATGGGTCGGCACTTGTCAGATAACTGCGCTATGAAGCGCTTGATCGACGCGACCTTTCCCTGTAGACTCTTGAGCTGCTTGATGGTAGTTGGGGGAAGCATTTCAAGGATTGCCTTGACTTTGTGTGGGTCTACCTCGATTCCTCATTTAGAGACTATGTAACCCAAGAGCTTTCCAGATGTGACGCCAAAGACGCACTTCTTGGGGTTTAGTCTGACCTTATGCTCCATGAGGCGATCGAGGATCTTGCTTAAGTCATCGAGATGATCTGGGCGCAAAAGAGATTTGGCCAACAAATCATCCATGTAATCCTCCAAAGTTTTGTGCATGTAATCATGGAAGATGTACGTCATGGCACGTTGGTAGGTGGTGCCAGCATTTTTAAGGCCAAAAGGCATGACCTTATAACAAAATGTCCCCCAAGGCATTGTGAATGCCATTTTTAGTTGGTCCTCGGGATTGATACGAATTTGATTGTATCCTGAGAAACCATCCATGAGGGAAAGCATTTCGTGGCCTGCTGTAGCGTCTACCAATGCGTCGATGCTTGGCAAGGGAAAATCATCCTTAGGACTCGCTTTATTTAGATCTCAAAAATCGGTGCATATGCGAATCCTCCCGTCGGGCTTCTTGACGGGAACCATGTTAGACAACCATGGCGGGTAATCCATGCAGATGACAAACTGTGCATCCAACAGCTTTTGTAACTCGTCTTTGACCATTAAGGCCACTGTTGGGTGCATCTTACGTAGTTTTTGCTTTACTGGCTTGACTGTCGGATCAAGCGTTAGATTATGCGTGACTAGTTGCGGGTCTAGTCCCGGCATGTCTTTGTATGACCATGCAAAAACCTCCTTCTTCTCTTTGAGAAGGGCAATGTAGTCGGCTTGCTCTTCGGGGGATAGACTTACCCCCAACTTGATGATTTGCAAATTCACTGGATCTGAGCCGATGTCTACGTCAGTCATCTCCTCGACCGACATGTGGGACCCGTCCTCCAACTGGTGTGGAGTTGGGATCAAATGGATATCGTTTGCTGAATTTAGATCATCGTTGGGAACATCGAGTTCCTCTTCAGCATGGAAGACATCCCGAGTCTGTCCTGGGGTGAAATGGAACATTCCTCCGCAAGGCCAATACTCGATGGGGATGGCGGTGTGTCGACGCGATCCCAGTCGATAGCATCTAGATCTAGATACAATGACCGTGTCGGGTCGGCTGGATCATGGATGGGGGCGGTTAGGTCAATGGAGATCATGTTGATGAAATGATTGTGGTCTCCATTACCATGGGTGTTGTAACTCGGACATCCTAGATGATCTTTGTGCTTCGGATCTGGCTCTGTGGGCACTGGCACAAATGGATCAGCCCTATGCATGGAGACGAAGACAGGGTCTGCCCTAGGCACTGATGGTTTGATAGGGTCTCCAGGCGGAAGATGCTCTCTGTGTACCTAGAGTGGCGGGTGCAGTAATTGCTATAACTACACTGGGTTGAGGTGCCACCTATGCCTTGGCCCTATGTGCAGGTGTTCAAACATGTCATCTATGTCCAAAGGGTATCGTTGTTGCATCTGTCGCATGTGGTTGAGATAGGCCATCTCGGTTTCATCTTCCGAATCACTATCAGAGATCCAAAAGCCTTCGTTGGCTCCAATAGCTGCTTGCGACATATGAGGCTCATCTTGTTCGAGCAAATTAATGTGGTCCCATCGAGGTTGTTCCGCTCTCTGCAGGGGGACCTGATTCTCTTGAGGTGGCATATGCTCAAATGGAGCATCCAATGGGAACATTGTCAGGAAGCTTTCCTGATCATCATTCATGGGATATACTTGTGAATGATTGCTATCAGACTCGAAAGGATCCCAAGGTGCTACCTCGTACTCCGACTCATCCTCTGAAGACCCTTCTTGGTCTTGTCCATATCCCTCTTGTGGGTGAGTCCTTGAATTTTCTCCTTGTTTGACCGAAGGGAAAGGGTTGTTATGGTCAACAAGGTTGGTTGTTAGCAATGGGAGATAATCTCCCAATGTATAGTTTGTGTTAGGATTGGCATATGGATCTGATGCCAACCCATCCTTGTTGCCTATCCCTAGGCCTTGCATGTTCTCCACCAAGATGTCTAGGGGCAAGGGGTGGTTGAACCCTACTCCTGACTTGTCATACGACATTTGATATCTCGGTTGGCAAAGAACACGCACTCCTTGCTCATACCTACCCAACCCATATCCATGCCAATTGCATTGGCCTAGATATCTTAAAGCAAAATTAGGGTTGGATAGATAGTTGACATCCTCAACAAAGGGCTCTTCGTCTTCATCTTCTTGCATACAAATCTCAATGCCATTATCCAGGCCCCCATAAACAAAGTTTGTCTGATTGGGTGGGTAGCCTAAAGGAACCACTGAGCCGATGGGGAGTCGAGGCCTCCCCATGTCTTGCATGGACTCAAGTGTGGGCGTTGCTATAATGTTCCTCACTAGATACTCCCCCAGGCCCGTGCTGGCCATTTCAACGGTGACCGTTGGTGGTTGAGGGGAAGCGAATGGGAGTCCTTCCCGAGTCCACTCCATGTGGGGCGAACTAGGCATCTCGACTTCCATTCTGCTAGGCATCTCTTCTGTCGAGATGGTTGAGACTAGAGGTGGTTCTTCTTCTAAGGGTTTCTTTCCCTTGTCCTTGGATGTGGCCACCGTAGGTGGCATCATTGTGGAAGGACTAGCGGAAGAAGATGGACCCGACTGAGGACTCGATGGATTAATCACTGGAGATGCCTACGAAATCGGACCCTATTGAGATGGATTCAACTAAAAATCCAAATGTGTTGATGGAAGAGTCGATTGCGGCATGAATTGCACTGTATTGCAGTATTTGAAGGGCTCCAAGTCCATCGGGACTACATGCACCTATCCTTCAAATGTATACTTTAGGCATTGATGAGCTATTGAAGGGACACACTTCATGTCCCGAATCCAAGGCCGACCCAACAAGATATTATAAGCCATCTCACCTTCCAAGATGTGGCACAATGTATGAATAGTCTTTTGTCCCACTTGGATAGGTAGGACAATTGTGCCAACTGTCGAGCAGATTGCATCATTGAATGCTCGCAGTGTGTAAGTGGAGGCCACGATGTGAGATGCTGGCAACTTCAAATGTTTCAATGCTATTGTAGTGATGATATTACTGGATGAGCCAGTGTCCACCAACACTCTCTTATACGGAATCCCGTTGACCCATGCAATAACGTGCAAGGGTGGATCCGCCACATCACCAGTCACTATTTTCAATTCATCTTCTCTAAAGGTGATGACTGGTTCTGTACATTGTTTTACATGCCCCACAAAATTGTTGAAAGAGTTCGCTTCGTGGGGCTGTAGCTCGATAGCTTTTAAAATCTCCATTAGAGCCTCCCGATGGGGCGCTGATTGTTGAATTAGCTCGTATATGGAGAGCCTAGCCGACGTGGTCCTTAGACTTTGGGTAAGTCTAGTTCGAATCGTGGCCACTGGTCTAGGCGAGGGAAGTTGCGTAGGGTGTTGTTGAGCTTGTGACGTCGATGGAACCTCTCTTGTGGCTGCCGTGGGCGTAGCTCCTGGGTACTTCTTGTTCCTAGTCACTATGCTTATCATCCCCACATATCCCTGCATAGGGCAATTCTATTGCACCTCATTAACTTGAAGAGGTTTTGCCTATGCCTCGTGGGCAGGCAAGGGGTCTCTGAATACTCCCATATGTTGGTTGTTTGGCGCTACGGGGTTGTCCACCGCCAATGTCTTGTTGTCAATGAGATCTTGTACCAAACCTTTGAACTTCCAACATGCATTAAGATCATGTCCCTTACGCCTGTGGAACCTATAGTACAAGTCCTCTCGATACCCCTTAGGCTTCGGTGCATTGGGATCTATAGTTTGAATCTCTGGAAGGTTGATCAAATTCGCCATTGACAAGCGGTCAAACAGAGAATCCCTGGACTCTGTGTAAGGAGTAAATTGTTGCCTAGGGCGATGCTGCTGATTTTGCTCCTGCCTTTGGTTTTCTCTCTCATAGTTGTTAGGAGGCACCGCCTGATAGTTAGCCTTTTGAGGTTGTGTTGCTTGTGCAGGCTTAGGGACATTGATGGCAACCTGATTAACCGCAACAGGTTTTGGTTGCATGGTCCCTGGTTTAGTGTTCTTTGTCCATTCTTTCTTCTTAGGTTTGGCAATCTCGCCATCCTGTATCTTAATCTCCTCAATGACTCTGGCTTGCGCCAGAGCTTCCTCTAAACTGGCATATTGCTATAGCTGCAATAGCATGGAGATTGATCTCAAACAACTTTTTGAGAACATTTGGGTCAGATCTGACATGGGAGGGAGGTAAGGCAGCTTCGAAAGCAACGTCCTCCACCGGTTCCCGTATGCCACCATGGTCTCTTCCTCATACTGCTTGAGGCTAGCTAGGTCACTTAATGACGCCTTTTTCTTAGTGTTGAAGGTGAAGCATTCGAGGAATGCGTCCACTAGCTGATCCAAGTTATTGATGCTATGTTTCGGTAATTGGGTGAACCAATCCGAGGCAGGGCCTACGAATGTGGTTATAAATGTTCTTAACAACAAAGCATCGTTGTCCTGAATACCAAAGCACTGGCTCAGGAATCTAGTCACATGCTCTTGGGCATCCTCCTCCCCTCTAAAGAGTGCCAACTGGGGCAGCTTAAAGTGTTCTGGGTATGGAGGTGCCGACACTGACGGATGCACAGGATGACTACGGAGTTGGCATAAAGTGGGCTTTTGGGGCCCAGAAGTCTTGATCTCCATAGACTCTAAGCGCTCTAGCAATGCTTTATATGCATCAGAGGATTTAATTTCTTCCTCCTTAGTTTGCTCCCATTGTGGGTTGTGGGGAACTTGAGGCCTATTGAGAGGTAGCTGGATAGCACCCCCTCTGCCTTGATAGAGCATTTCAGCCCGCTCTTCTTCTTGTTCATACTCCTCATAAGCTTCTTGAGGAGTGCCTGGCCGAGACCTATACACATGGGTGGGTGCCCGCGGAGGGTGCCCATCATTGTTTCGGGGAGTGGCCTCCCGCTCAAGTCTAGGAGGTCTCGAAGGCAATACTTGATAAGGTCACGTGGACCTCTCTCGTACCAAGGGGTTATGCCTCTCATACACTTCTACTTTATGCACGCGAGGGATTGGAACCTTCGTAGGCACATTGTTATGAAGCAATTCGGCTGTCTGACGCTGAATGCGCTCTTTGTTAAGCCGACAAAGATGCTCTAACTATTCTTGATCTTGCCTAAGCTGCGTGATTTGCGCTTGGTGGGCGGCATGTTTGGCAAATGCCAAGTCACTTTGTTCCATCGTCTCTTGTTTAGGAAGCCTAGATGCCTCTCCTACATGTCTATCTCGGTCGTGGTGATCCGAGACCTCTATGGGTTGCTTTCCTCTATCGAGGTTAGCTGCATTAACCTGAGGCTGTAGCCTCAATGGGTGATCTTGATACATGGCAGGTGCGGAGGTACATCGCTCCCACGCTGTGTACTGCTCTTGAGGAACGTGGTAATCTTCCTCGTCCTCTCTTTCATATGGATAAAAGGTGCGGGCAGAATTGTCTTGCCCTGTCTGGAAAGCTTGATACTCTGGACACTGTCTAGTGTTTCTAACAATAATGCGGGGTAGAGGAGGGATGACGAAATCCTGTGGCCCCTCCTTCTGGACCCTCTGTTGCTCTAGCACTTCATCACTAGGCCACCCATAACGGGCTTCTAAGGGAGGTCTCCTGTCTACGTTAAGTGCTACGTGTAGGTTCTCTTCTTGAAAGGACCTATGCTGAGTGGGGGTGCCCCTCAAAGAGGTGCCTCTATAGTCCTGTTCTGTTATGGCATGATGTGGACTATCTTGTGTGTCAGGCCACCAAGGCGGGATGACCAAGTCCTCAGGACTATATCGGAGGTGACTTGTCCCCCTTGGTGCACTTTCTGCAGTGCTTGCCCGTGATTGGGCTCGGCTACGAGTGAACACCATGGTGATGTGCTCCTAAAGACGAGTAGATTTTTATCTTTTTTAGGATTTTTTATGCTACACTTAAACAGAAAGGAAACACACAATCAATGCAGTGGTTATCTCGTTTAAATATTTTAAAAGTGTGCCCTAAAATCTGGTTTAGTGTGTTTTGATGTTGTTTTGAAAGCTTTTTGAAAGAACGTTTAAATGCAAAATGAGGGCTCTTATGACTCCCAAAAAAATGGTCGCCCCTTCGATATACCGTTTCCAGACCGATATACCAACCTCTCTATATACCCGCCCTTACGTGAGGGAAACTATTGGTACGTGAGAGCAGATGGTACGTGGAACATAGGCGGTACGGAAGGGGGATCACTCTGTTTATGACACCTACCATAGAAGACTTATCCTCATGCGCTGGGAATCACCCCAACTACACTTGGTCAGCTTTCGTCAGGATTTACGTCTAGCAACAGTCACGATCGGGGTAATGTATGCAATATCTCAAGCCAAAGTGATGATGGAATCCACCTTTGGTCTTGCTCAAGGGTTGGGGTTTTACGACCAACTCCTTGTTGTTTCTAGTTACCACGTGGTGTGTGGGGTTCTTTTTAAGTTGCATAAATGAAGCAAACAAGCATTCAAACTCTCCTATGCAAGCAAATAACCGAGAGAACATAAAGCAAAGAATTGACAAAAGGTGTTTAAGACCTCTACCTCTTCTCTGCCCAAATCGGATGTCTCTGAATTTCTGCTCTAAAATAGTCCAGTGTTGGAAAACTTGGTACCTGTAAGCAAAAGAACAAGCAACTTTAATCAGAAATTTAATCTTAAAAATCAAGGGACAGAGGTCCCACCGTGATCGCCACTGAAAGCACGAGGATACGGAAACAAAAAGGAATATGCCACAAGAAAGAACAAGAAAGAACATATACGAATTGACACAAGATAAAAGCAATATGAAATATGGTAATCTCTTTATTGATACACTTTTTAAAGTGTGTTACAATACGTCTCCTTCCTTTTTAGGGGATAGGAGCGTCAAATATGTTTCTTATCACAACATCCATGGATAGCAATCCTTCTTCCGCGTGCCCACATGTAAGATGGGCGGACCAAAATGTCGCCACCGCTTGTGTATATGATTATTTATTCCTTCCTGCTCCTCTGATGTTAGAAACCTGCGTTCAAAGAAACAGAAAATATTAGTAGCACCTACGGATAGAATAAAGCATGTATTTCCCAAGGCCTACTGTCAGTGTATGCATGAAAATATTAAAACGATTATCAAATGACCTCGGATTGACCTAAAATTTTGACAGAAGCATAAATATGTTATCAGAAGACCACTGCAAAAAGAATAGTCTAGAAATTCCTCACAGATTTGTATTCGCTCCAGGGTGGGACGAATAGGCCTACAACAATTTGTCAGAAAGCACCCTCTTCAATGTCCTACTTAGGAAGCTCCAAATGACCTACAAAGTTGGGGTTAGCTAATTGGGGGTGTTTTGGGAAGACCCAGATGGTCATATTTCTCCAATTTGGCCTCTAGGACCCAGATTTTGCTGGTGCCATCTGCAAGTTAGTGAAGGCGGGAAATGACAAAAACCTGGTCAAAATTGCTCAGAATGAAATGAAATTTAAACTGTAACCTATTTAACATATCTAGAATAAAATGCAAAATAAAAACTAGAGAAATATATCACATATTTCTAATCATCCCGGGGTGGGGCGAATAGGACTGTGACAGTTTGGGGAGCGCCCGGGGCAGGACGCCCACCGTTTGGGACACTGTTTCGGCACCAATCCACTTGGGATGGGTCCAAAACTGATTATGGGGTGTTGTCGACAAATTTTGTGGATTTTTGTGGCCAAAAATTAGGTTTTGGGTCCAGATTCGTGCTTCCAATAGTCACCCAATAACCTCCCTTTCGAATGAGAGATTAAGGATGTGAAGGCACAAATCGCAAGTAGGTATGTAAATTGGCAGCACTTCATTGCTCAAATGCTCCTTCTCTATATATCTTTTGGGTGAGAAAACTCACCAATTTATAGACCTTAGGGTCTCTCTGTTTGAATTGCGCATGCGAGGGCGCCACTTGAGTTGTTTTCCTATTTTCAGAGAAAAGCTAATTCCCTGATTTAGAATCTCCTTGCATGAGGTTTCTAAAATAAATACATTCATAACTGAAGTCTCTCTTCTTGAATAAAAGCTATTCCTCGCAATTGCATGGCCTGAAGCCTCAGTTAACTGGCGGAGTTACCGAGGTTTGACTTTTTGCCAGTCAAACTTGCTATTCGCCTCACCCTGGGGCGAATGCTGCTATTCGTCCCTGGGTGGGACGAATGCCAGTTTGTATTCATCCCTGGGTGGGACGAGCAGAGAGCAAGGTGCCAAAAAGGTGCCAAATTGACCTCTGACCTCTAAAACTACTTTTGGAAGTGGTTAGGACCACTGTTTAACCTCCGGGGGCTGCCCTAGGGGCTGTGTGTGTCAATGCGATCAGCGCTTGTTGTCACATAATCGGATTGGTGCTGTTTTGGTGTCTACAGAGTTGATTTTCTATGTCAATGAAGAGAGTGACCCTCAAAAGTTATTATCAAAGTTGCACGAGCATTTTGTAAATGTTGATACTACTAAAGTAAGTCTCTTGGAATTAGAGCTTTTTTGTCTAAAGCTAGTCAAGTTTAATAATGTTAAGGACTGTATTGCATCTTTAAGAGGGAAAAATAAAGATGAGGTAGAACACATTAAGATTGTCCTTGATAATATCTCACATTCATTTTAGATATTGAACCTAATAGTTTATATGATTCCTATGTTCTTAGAATCCCAAATGACATGCTCTTGATTAGATTTTCTATATTCTAGTTTACTTTTAGGTGGTAATATAGAATTATGGTGGCAAAACTCCTCTCATACAAGCTCTTGCAAAGAAATTTCAATCCAAGGAGGCTAAGACCCATGGGACCATGGGCAAGGCTAAGTCTTCAAAGAAAACGAAAATTTCTACTATAAAAGGGAGGGATATCCTATGAAGAATTACTTTTTAAATCTATAAAATATTGAAGCTATGCTCTTGAAGTAAGGTGGATGTCTTTCAAATGAAGAGCAAGATTTTTATGGATTCGTAGGGGACCACTAGAGCATTCGTTATAGAAGGAAGATATTATTGTCACTAATATATTCTCTCATTGAACCCTGATTTCATATTATATTTGTAATATGATTCATGGCCAAGACCCAAAATTATGTGATGTATTAGATAGGCATAAAGGTATTTTATTTTGCAATGTATATAATATTTACTAAAATTTTATTATATAAATCCAATGAACCATGATTAACTTTGTGATGGTCAAACCTTATTTAATATTTGTAATTAACCTAAATCCCACTCATTATGTCGACTTAGGTTAAACTTTCTGATGTAATTTGGGGTTTGGATATTACAACAAATATCCCTCTCACACTCTTTATTTCTTATCAAAATGTTGTGTAATATAATTTATGGATAGTGATTTTTTATGGTGCTTGTATGTCTCTTTCATTTCTCTTTTTACACTTTATGTATAGAATTTGAGAGCCGATGGTTTTCTTCTATTCGTTTCTAAAAAGTATTTCTTTTTATCTCTTTCTATTGGACAATTTAAAGTGAATCATCAACTTACTATCCTTTAAAATTAAAAATAGAAACTAATGTGAAGTACGGGACTACCTAAACAATGCTTAGTATTTTATATTGACATATGGATTTAAAAAGAGCAATGGCATGGGAAATGAGACTTTCCACACCTGAAACTAATATTTTAGTATTATGTGTGGATTTTAAGATTTTCTCAATAGTTTAAATGATTAAATACCTTGAATTTTTATGTTGAAAGGCCTAGCTATCAAATCTTATGAAGCAAAATAATATATATTGATGTAATATAATTGTGTTTTATCAAACAATTATAATAACACTTGGTATTTTAATACCCTTATCAATTAATTTCATTTCAATACTAATAAATTCCATTTCAATCCGACGAAACTAAACATAAAATATACAAAAATAAACTTAAAAAAAAATTAAAACCTACTGTAATACATACGGCACCTTTATTTTAGTGCACAAATAAGATATATATATAAATAAGGAAGCTAGTACGATACCGTTATTTGAATGAATGATAAAGAATAAAATTTCATGGTTTGTTTTTATATCGATGTGCATAATTCATGGCTGTATTGTATTGTAGTGGAAGGTTCTTCGGGATAACAAGAGGACAGAAAGTGCAGGCGGGGGAATATAACAACGATCCAGACTGCACATACTTCTATATCTATGGCGATCTGTCGTTTACTAGTGGTGTACTCTCATACGAAACATTGACCATAGGCAGCGGCACCGAGGTTGCCGGCATCGGTTTTGGATGTGGACATTACAACCAAGGTGAAGGGTTCGAGCAGGGCGGAGGTCTTGTGGGATTGGGGAGAGGTCCACTCTCACTCATCTCGCAGCTGGGCTCCCAGGTGGACAACAAATTCTCTTACTGCCTCTTGTCCATCTCCGATTCTCCTTCCAAAACCAGCCCTCTCTTTTTCGGGGACGGTGCTTCCTTGGGTGGACCCAACTCTAAGTCAATGACGCTGATTAAGAGCAGCATGATTCCCACCTTCTGGTACATTCCCATTACAGGAATCACAGTGGACGGCTCCGCCCTAGAAATTCCTCCGGGGACCTTTGATCTCAAATCAAACGGCAGTGGAGGCATGATTATTGACTCTGGAACCACCGTTACCATTCTGGACCAGGCCGCCTACTCTCCTCTCAAGCAAGCCGTTCAATCGGCCATAGATCTCACTCCTGTAGACGGCTCTTCCACGGGATTGGATCTCTGCTACAACGTGCCTTCAGGCAACGTGAGCTTGCCCTCCCTCACTTTCAACTTCCAAGGCGGCGTCGACTACGAGCTTCCAACAGACAACATATTTGTTGAGATAGACGATGGCAGTGGCAATAATAAGCCGCTCTTGTGCCTGGCCATGCTGGGTTCCTCTGGCCTGCTTGCATCAGGGCCCTCAATCTTCGGCAACATTCAGCAGCAGAACTTCCACATCCTTTACAATGATGCCCAGAACACGCTCTCCTTCGAGCCCACCGACTGCGACACTCTCAGCACTTACTTGGCCTCTGCCTCTTTACATATTTTTTATACTCTGCCTCTTTATTTTTATTTTTTATATATATATTTTTTCTAGAAAACTCGTCTTGTATATCTAGGTGAAAAACCATCTCCTCTACAATCAAAACAATTATATTCCAAATGAGTTTTCATTTTTGCTTTAAAAAACACCTAAGAAATCAAACTTAGCATCACTTAATATAATTTATTATTTTTTACAATTAACAGGAGTCATGGTGTTATTATGTGAGAGTTGTCTTAGTTTTAACGTACAAAAATAATTGTATAGACATCTAATGGATAGAATTATAACCATTACAATAGTTTAAAAGTATTATAGATTTATGTTTAATTGAAAATTACAATTTGATAAACTTTTATCTTTTATGAATAACTATCGACCTCTTTTAATGCATTTGTAATACTTTAATTAGATTCACAATAATTAATCTTATAGATACTATACTATCAGAATGAGCGATCAAAATGAGAGATGACAATAAGGTGGTCACTATCAACGATGCTAATAATAATTAAATTGTAAAAGTAAAGGTGGTAATTCCTTATAACAACAATTGAACTTAGATCTCAATTTCATCTTTTAAAATTTAGAGATTAATTTAATATATTCATGTTTTTTATGATTATCTTTTACTCGCATTCATTTTGATTTTGATAATCCACATGAAATACAATTCAACTTTGAAATATAATACCATTTATGTAAATTATGGTGTAAACACATGTTATTAAAGGGTTGAAGTGTGATAAATTGAAAATATATAAGAAATAGCTGACTACCATACATCATAGATACTTATATAAGTTTAGTGTATTATTAGAATGTATTAGATGTCATATCATTAAGCAATCCATAGATGCATAGGATTTAAACATCGTGAACCTGTGTTGAGTTTTATGCATATTTTTTTATTGGTAGAAAGGGTTTTGAAAGGGTCCCTCAACCTTGTACAAAGATAAATAGGGAAACTAAAAAGGGGTTAGCCACCACGTTGACAAATATACAGTCACGAAAACCAAACCAAAAATAAAATTAAACAAAATAAACTAAGGGAAAATGCAACAAGGTTGGAGAACCGACCAACAAAAATAGAGAGCAGGGGGAGGAGAAACAAATCAGAAACCACCCAAAATAAAACAGACCAGAAAAACTTAGGAAAGACTGAATAAACTTACTCTGGGATTAGTACATCTATGCTTTCCTTCTCGTTGGTTGGGTCAGGAAGGATGGCCTTGAAAGTCTCGCTTTTGCTAACAAAAATAACCTTAGAAATACGGATCGCATGTTGGAGGTCAGTTAAGGCTTTCGACTGATACTGGTAAATATTTTCTAACATTTCAGTTAAGATCTCTGAGGGGTAATGCTTGGCCCTAGTCATCATTTAGTGTCTATGAGGAACTGATACAACTCAGGTTCGGTGCTCTCAATAGTTGTAGATTCGGTGGGCTTCATATGCTAATCCAAAAACTTTCTTTTTCCTTAAGAATTCTATGAGATTTTGTGGTTGCACGATCCACGATTGTTCATCACTGCTTCAACCATCGAATGATCCTCCTCATTGCAAAATATAGGGTTTGAGTCCACCTTAGTTGCCACATTCTGAAACATATGATCATAAATGATCAATAAAATCCCTTGGTGTTTAACATGGATAGAGTATTTCTTATGGTAATTCTCAATGGATACCTCTATGGATCTACGGAGGTATTCGGGTACTGTTGGCATTTTGCCACATTGGAATTTTGTTGTAGTGTGCCACATTGACATTTCATTGTAATCATTGGTGCCACATTGAAAAGTGTTTTTTTTCTTTTTTTAAGTGTTTTTACACATTGAACACTTTTTCCTATGGATGTAATTTTTGGTGAAGTTTGGTGCAAATCTTTCTTGAAAAGAGATTAATATTGATAAAGATAATTCTTGAGGTGATATGATCACTGAAGCTACCAATTTTAAGCATGTGCTCTTGATTCCAATGCAATATTGTTCATTTTCGAGGCATCGACCACTTCGTGGGCATGCATTTCCAAGGCACCACCATGGAGATTGAAATTGGACCGATGATTTATGCTGAAGCTTGATATGCCATGTGATAAAATCAACAGTTATTTTATTTGGCATTTGCTCATTGGTTTATTGTTGTGGTCGAGGAGAAAGTTGTTGCTATTGGTGGTTGAGTGGCTGACACTTTGCCTCCACAAGTATTTAATAAAAGAGGCAAAAACCTCTATAAATACTAATCAAATTCTTATTGTAAAGGGAGGTTAGATATTTTACAAGAAAACTCTCTAAGTTCTCTACATCAATAGAAGATATTTGTCTTCTAAAATTTGTAAGAATTCTTATGTGTGTGATTTCCTTCTTTTTTTAAAAATCATTTCTGTTTATGCTCATGCTCTTGCTGTCAATTTTTGATTTTTGCATTCTGAATTCAAACGTTGTTGGTTAGTGAGTAGATTTTGAAATGCGATCCAAAGGTTATCTCTACAAAGGTGTGAGTTAAATTCTGTTGCTTTCATTTTATTATATACTGTTATAAAACTTGTTGGAATTTTTGTTGTTAGTCTACCCCAAATTATACACTTTGACCTGTGGCTATATTTCTCTTTCTTTCACTTATTTTTCAATTTATTTCTTGCATCCCTAGTATTAAAATAGTGTAGAATTTAGTAATGGAGCCAACCCTCTATGGAGATCGGTTCGAAGGAATTTTCTTTTTCCCTCGGCATTTCAATGTTGGCCGAGTCTAGGGCGCACAAGTGATGAAATCTTGTACTTAGGCAGATTTGTGACCAACATTTTTTGGCATGCCCGATGGGACCCTAAAAGTTTCACTTTCAATAGTATTGAGGTTTAATGTTCGCCTTCATGTTGTATAGTTAGAACATTTGGTGACTCAGCACTACCCAAAAGCCTTCGAACGTGGAGATAGTGAGAGCCGTACTTCATGATCATAAGATCGAAGGCCAAAAATTTGAAAATCCCATTGAGTTTTTTGAACTTGACAACCAAAAATTAAGTGGACACCCTAAGTTGGTATCCCCACCACTTACGTCCTCTACAACATCCTAACAAATTGCTAGTGTATTTTCTGTTCCTTCAAGTTCATCTAGTACTACTACTATTTTTCCACCTCCTCAGCCACACACACCAGTCCAAATGACCTAGAATCCTCCACCACGATAGTTCTTGGCATGGAATAGTTTAGGAGCCTTGAATTTATAGGTACAAAATCTAGTCCCTCAAGATACTTTGAAAGCTTTGTCGACCTATGATGGTACTGGTAAAATTGCTTATGAGCATATTCAAGATGTAACCTCTTTGGTGATCATCCATGACATAACGGATGAAGATGTGATGGTAAAATTGTTGGTGTTGTCACTGAGAGGGAAATTGTTGTATTGGTACCGATCGTTGCAACCAGGAACTATTGCATCATGGGATCAATTAGGAGAGTTTTTAATCAAAAATTTTCTTGAACAAGCCGATCCATTTTCCTTGTTGCATCAATTTAATGCAATTCAAAGGCATCCATAGGAGGAGATAGTGGACTTCAATGTCAGATTTACCAGAAGCTAGCAGAGAGTTCCTGAAGGTCTTCAGCCCACTCATGAGCAAGTTGCATTCTATTATCTCAGAGATTTTAACATAGACATTGGCTTGGCTATCCGATAGTCCAACGTGAATATATTTTTAGAGTTGTTCGAACAAGTACAAAAGGTAGAAGCAGACTTTATTGCCATAGGTAGGCTTCCCCAAAAGGTAATAATGCCTATCTTACCTGATCTTCCTCAGCATTTGTATTCTGGTTCATTTTCATAGCCTATGCCTTCCATGTATCCTATCCTATCATGGAGCTCAAGTGCACCTCAGATCGCACCCATTCCAGTTCCCCAGCTCCTTGCTCCAACTATTCCATAATTGCTTGCACCAAGCATTTCATAATTACTAGCTCCCACTTCATTCTCAGCATTTCTTGCACCGCCAGCACCTCTACCTATACCGGCACCTCCTGTGCCCTCAAATCTTGATCCTTACACAACGCTATTATAAGAGGTAAAATATGCTAATTTAGCTATAATACCAATGGGAAATAAAATCACAATTATTGAAATAAAGCAGGCCGAGAGATATTTCCAACCCAGGAGATTTCAACCTCCGCCGATCACTAGAGAACAAGCGGCTTCAACAAGCAAAGTACCTGAGAAGAACCCAACTATGTTGACGAATGAGGAAGTTGGCCCTGTAGAAAGAACATATTGGTGCTCTACATGTAATGATCCACACGGTGAGGAGACTTGTATGGTTCATTTGAACCATGTACAAACATTGGTCGCAAGCTCTTCTAGAGGACAAGTTAACATGATTACTGAGGTAGATCATAATTTTATGGTTCCATATGAAGAACAAGTCTCAGTTCTCATGAGAACTGGGAAGAAGTCAGTCATGGTACATCCAACAGATATGGAACCATTAAGGGTATCGACTGATCCAAAGATGCAAAATGAGAAGAAACAAATACAAGTGAAAGCTCCTACTTCAATACCAAAGCCAGATTCACCTATTCTATTAAAATATCTTTTGCCACCATGAGAAAAGGAAAGATTGCAAGAAAAATCATCAGCTTTGCAGGCAAGAGCTAAAACAGAGGAACAAGCCAGAGAAAAGATCAAGTACCCATATTTGACTAAAAGACTGAGGGTAGAAGCCACTCAACAATATCGAAGTAAATATGAAGCCACTGTTGAAAATAGGGAGTCTGGTGCATCTACATACAATATTGTTGAAGAATTGAAGAAGATTCCAGCCAAGGTTAGTCTCTATGATGCATTACAATTACCTGGGAAAGTTGATTTGTTACAAGAATCATTGAAGTCTATGAAAGATAATGAGAAGAATCCTACCTAGATGATTTTTGCTCAACCATTAACTACTTCAGCCACTGGAAAAAATAGACCAACCCCATTTTATTTGTCACTCAGGATGGAGGGTTGGATAGTGCACAACTGCATGATTTATTTTGGTGTTGCGACAACTTGAAAGCACGAGGATATGAAAATAAAAAGGAAAATGCCAAGTACGATGCGTGTAAAACCAAACTTAACATGAAAAGCCAATATATTGAAAAATGCATGAAAGGAAAGAACATAAAATAATCGACACAAGATAAATGCAATATAGAATATGGTAATATTTATTGATGTGCTTTTAAATTCGTGTTACAATATGTCTCCTTCCATTTTAGGGGATAAGAACGTTAAATATGTTTCTTATCACATCCATGGATAGCAATCCTTCTTCTGCATGCCCACATGTAAGATGGGTGGACCAAAACATCGCCACTGCTTGTGTATATGAGTGTTGACTCCTTACTGCTCCTTTGATGTCAAAAACCTACATTCAAGGAAACAGAAAATATCAGTAGCACCTGCAAATAGAATATAACATGTATTTCCCAAGGCCTATTGTTAGTGTATGCATGAAAATATTAAAACGATAACCAAATGACCTTAGATCGACCTAAAAATTTAATAGGAGCATGAATATGTTACCAGGAGGGCATTGCAAGTGGAATAGTCAAGAAATTCCTCATAGATTTGTATTCGCTCTGGGGCGGGACGAATAAACCTGTAATAAATTATCAGAAAGCACCCTCTTCAATGTCCTTTCCAGGAAGCTCAAAATGACCTGCAAAGTTGGGGTTAGCTAATTGGGGGTGTTTTGGGAAGACCCATAAGGTCTGATTTCTCCAATTTGGCCTCTATCACCCAAATTTTTATGGTGCCATCTACAAGCTAATAAAGGCGAGAAATGATAAAAACCTAGTCAAAAATTCTTAGAATGAAGTGAAATTTAAACTACAGCCTATTTAAATAACCTAGAATAAGATATAAAAGAAAAATCAAAGAAATATATCACATATTTCTAATCACTCTGGGTTATGGCGATTAGGGCTGCGACAGCTTGGGGGGCGCCCGGGGGCAGGACGCCCACTGTTTGGGACTCTATTTCGATGCCAATCCACTTGGGATGGGTCCAAAACCTCTTATGGGGTGTTGTCAACAAATTTTGTGGAATATTATGGCCAAATGTTCGGGTTTGGGTCTGGAATGCGCCTCCAATGATCACCCAATAACCTCCCTCCAAAAGAGAGATCAAGGATGTGAAGGCACAAACAATGGGTGAGGATATATTTTAACAACACTTCATTGCTTCAAAATATCCTCTCTATATCTCTTTTTTGGGTGAGAAGACTCACAAATTTATAGACCTAGGGTCTCTTTGTTTTGAATGCGCATGCGAGGGCGCCACTTGAGTTGATTATCCTATTTTGAGAGAAAATATTATTCCCTGATTTAGAGTCTCCTTGCATGAGGTCTCTAAAATAAAGACATGCATGAATGAAGTCTCTCTTCTTGATTTGAAGCCGTTCCTCACAATTGCATGTCCTGAAGTTGTAGTTAACTGGCAGACCTATCAAGGTTTGACTTTTTGCTAATCAAACCTGCTATTCACCTCACCCTGGGGCGAATGCTGCTATTCGTCCCTAGGTGGGGCGAATACCAGTTTGTATTCGTCCCAGGGTGGGGCGAGTAGGGAGCAAAGTGCCAAAAAGTGCCAAATTGACTCTTGAGCTTCTAAACTGCTGTTGGGAGTGGTTAGGACCACTGTTTAATCTCTGGGGGCTACCCTAGGGGCTATTTGTGTCAATGCAATCGATGCTTGTTGTCACATAATCATATTGGTGTTGTTTTGGTGTCTACAAATGCCCCTTTTTGGGAAGCGTTGTGCAAGGCGTAGCGCTGAGCAAAAATAGATACCTAAAGCACTAATGATTAGGGTTTCTCAGTAACCTAACCAAATCTTGATGCCCCAAGTATGGAAAGGGCATGCATTCTTGAATCCTTGCTTCTGACGAGCTAAGGAACTTAATTCAAGTGTTAACCTTTTTCGGTGAGGTGTTAGTTGAGCTTGGACATTGATTAGTCATGAATAGGCAAAGGGCGCAACCTTTTGTCTGTGGGAACCTTGAGTTCATGATTCATGAATGCCAAGTGTTTGATTATCTTGTGATGATTACTTGTTTGCTACCCAAGCAGGAGCATGATTGTCTTTGTCAATGATCCTTTGAATGCATGTCATTTCCTTGATTGGGTATATTTTTTTTGATTGGTGACTAAGTGTGACTACCCCTTCAAGCGATGAATCGATGAAGGAATGACCGACATGAGAAAAGCGATGAGTTGCTTGACCCAAGATGACTTAGGTAAGGGTGCCGTTAGTTATTTTATCATTGAATGCTTAAGCAGGTCCCAAACATTTTGACCTATTTTTGGTGGGTTTTAACCCTTTTTTGTGACTCATTTTGGAGCTAAAATTGTCAAGAATCTGTCCTCCCGGGGAGCGATCCGGCTATGATAGCCTTCTTAGGGAGTAGGATAGTGAAATTTTGTAATCCCAACATCTATTTTGGATGCCAAGAATGTTAGGTGCAAAGGCACCTTCGTTCGACAATGGTATTGCTATTTTTGGTTGGGTTTTGACCCTTTTGGTGATGCCTTTTGGGGATGAAATTCTCGAAAATCCGTCTTCCCATGGAGTGGTACAGCTATGGTAGCCTTATTAGGGAATAGGATAGTGAGTATTTGTGACCCCAACATCTATTTTGTATTCCCAGAAGGATAGGCACAAAAGCGCCTTCTTTCGGCAATGTTATTGTTATTTTTGGTTGGGTTTTGACCCTTTTTGTGATGCCTTTTAGGGATGAAATTCTTGAAAATCCATCTTCCCGTGGAGCGGTCCGGATATGGTACCCTTCTTAGGGAATAGGATAGTGAGTATTTGTGACCTCGACATCTGTTTTGCATGCCCGAAATGTCAAGTGCAAAAGCACTCTCATTGGATAGTTTTAGTGCTTGTTTTTGTGCATTTTGGTGCATTTTTTTTGTTGTTTTGAAATTTTTGCTCTGTATTCGTCCCTGGGTGGGACGAATACCAGTTTAGTAATCATCCCAGGGTGGGAAGAGTGCTATACAGAGCGCTCATCCTAGGTAGGAACGATTACAAGCTCAAAAAGACTATTTAAAGGCCAAAACTGGGTTTTGGGCTCATTTGCATTTGTTTTTCTTGGCGATTTAGAGCTTTGAGGAGGAGGAGGTCAATTCTATGAAGTGAAGCACTGCTGAAATTTTCATGCCACCATGAGTTCATGGACCTAATCCTCAAGCGATGGAGTTGAAGTGAGACCAGTGAGTGCTCTTCCTCTTGATTGTTTGTTTGCGTTACAATTTGAAAACCCCAATGTATTTGTTTTTTGTCTGTTTGTTTTTTTTTTTTTTCAAATTTAAAAATGAAACCCTAGTATATCAAAATTAAAACTTAGTTGAAAACTTAGTGTAACCCTAGTTAAACAAAGATCCAAAGTTAGTTTAAAACTGAGCTAAAAAACTTAGTTTAGAACATAACTTAAAAACTTCGTTAAACCCTAGTTTAACAAAAATCAAATGGTAGGTTAGAAACGTAGGGTAAAACTGAGTGTAAAAACGTAGCTTTAACCCTAGTTATTTGTTGTGGTTTGTGTTTTTGTGTTTGTAATTGATCAGTCGACTTTTAGAGTTAAAAACCTAGGACTGACAAACAATTTGTTTGTTTTAATTTTTTTGTTTGTTTTTAATCTATCAGTTAGAGTTAAAACCCTAGAACTGACAAATTAGTATTTTTTGAATTTTTATTGTTGAATTTATCAGTTTAGAGTTAAAACCCTAGGAATTGAAAAATTAGTTTTGAATGTTTTTTGTATTTTTATGTTTGTTTTTAATTTATTAGTTAGAGTTAAAACCCTAGACTGACAAATAATTTTTTTTATTTAGTTTTTTTTTGTTTGTTTTTTTTTAATTAATCAGTTAGAGTTAAAACCCTAGACGGATAAATGAATGTTTGATTTTGTTGTTTTGTTTTTAATTTATTAGTTGGAGTTAAAAAACCCTAGAACTGACAAATTAGTTTTTTTGAATTTTTGTGTTATGGTTGAATTTATCAGTTTAGAGTTAAAACCCTAGGAACTGAAAAATTAGTTTTGAATATTTTTTGTATTTTTGTTTAATTTATCAGTTTAGAGTTAAAACCCTAGGAACTGAAAAATTAGTTTTGAATGTTTATTGTATTTTTGTGCATTTTATCTCGTTATTTGTCTATTTTTAGCTGTACAATTTTTCTTGAGTTTTAATGTTTTTTGTTTTGTTTTCTTTCGTAGGTTGTGAAGAGCCGGTACTGTGTGCCCACGGTGTTCACTGAAGCGCGGGAGGTGCTGAATTTGACTGACTAGGAGTAGCTTGATGCCCTTGGGCTCAATTAGGTGACTCGATTGGAGCCGGTGGTCGGGGATCGGGCCTATCTGATGGCCCTGATCAACTTATGGGATCCTTGGACTAATACCTTCCATCTCCCAATAGGGGAGATGACCGTTACTTTGGAGGATGTATATCTGATTCTCCAGATTCCAATAGACGGACTGCCAATCAGGACGACGCCACATGATCAGTGGACAATAGTGTTGACATGCTGCATTGGACATGGAGAGGAGATGGGGGTAGACAGACCAGTGGAGAGGGTAGAGGGTGATTGCCAGATTGGTGGTATATTGGTTTGATGGTGGCTAGAGAGGGGTGTGTTGGGAGTGAGGCACGCATTACTGATGGGCCTCATTTCCAACATGCTTCTCCCCAAATCTTCGGGCACGAGGTTCCTGTGGAACCTACTAGAGGTGGTGTTTCGATTTGTGGAGTGTTCGATGGAGGCACCAATAATCATGAGATGGGGTAAACTTTGTTGGCACAGCTCTATGATGAGTTGTACAAGCTCAAAATTTAAAGATTAGTTTAATATAATTATTTGTTTATAATTATCTTTTCAAGTCATTCATTTTGATTTTGATCATCCACATGAAACACAATTCAACTTTGAAATACAAATCCATTTATGTGGATTATGGTGTAAACACATGTTACTAAAGGGTTGAAGTGTGATAAATTTAAAAATATATAAGAAATAGTAAATATTTTGCATTGGCTACCATACATCATGGATACTCATATAAGTTTAGTGCGTTGTTAGAATGTATTAGATGTCATATCATTAAGGAATCCATGGATGCATAGGATTTAAACATCAAGAAAATGTGTTGGTTTTTATGCATATTAACATGACTATCAAGAAGGATCTGCAACTCCATCATGTTTATAGAACAAGATTATAAACATATCTCTTGGTATCTAAAATAATTTTAAATTAAAATAAGAATTAAGAGGGAGATATTGAGATTTCGCTTTCATGTTAATGCACTTTTGTTCACACTCAAAGTCATGTGGCAGTTCTTTATATTTTATATTTATGTTTATTAATATACGTAGACACATGTGCGTGTGTTTTATTTTTTATTTATGGTTCTAAATAATAGATTTATTCAATTATACATTAAATCAGAGTATTTCTAAAGAGGGCAATAATGTAAAATTTTATACTTATGCAAGATAGATATATGGTATTACATTCCTAAAAAATAGAAAAAATGATCTAAATCATAAAGAGATCAATTAATCTAAAGTGAAATTTGTATTGTCAATATCAATGACACAATCACTTTTGAATATCATTTCAACACGATGGTAGAAGATACACTATAATAGATAACCACTTGAACTATACCCTTGATATTTAAGAGAAAATGTACATAGAACCCTTCTAGTAATTCTTATGGGGTAGTTAACTACATGTATTTGAAATACAAACTAATTGCAAAAGTTGTGCCACGGAGTGTGGTAGAGATAAAGAGGCCTCTTACTAAGGACTAAAAGGAAATAATATCAGCCAAAAGAATAATATAATTAGCTTGAAGCTTAAATAGAAGAGATATGTGTAAGAGCTAATCAATTGAAAATAATGCTATATAATAGATCTAAGAAATATTGATTCTAAAAATAGCAAAATACCTAGAAAACATTAAACTATCTAAATGGTTATAAAGTAGTGGCATAGATTTATTATCTCACAAGAGTCCTCAAACGTTGCCATCATCTCATGAGTTAAGTAAATTAAACTTTCAATGATATTCAAATCATCAACGTAAAGCACAACAATGTGTCAAAAAATATATTTCATGATTCTTAACATAGATTAATTCCATACAAAGTCTTTTTGAGCCTATAAAACAGTGGTATGGATCCATCCTAAATGAATCTAACCAACTATTACATGTAAATATCCCCCTGAAGAACCCTATTAAGAAAAGCACCCTTATCAAATCCATGTGATATACTTTCCAATGTGTTGAAGCATCAACGTAAAGATACCTTTTTACTTACATTTGGCTTTTCCTAGGAATACACTACACATTGTAAGAAAGGAAACATTAGCACAAGCCCCAAAACATAAAAAAAAAAAAAAAGAAAAGGGGAAGGGGGGGTGGGCGCAAAGAGAAAAAAAAAGGGGGGGGGAAGAAAAAAAAAAAAAAAAAAAACAAACAACAAAGTAGAGGAAAAACACAACTAAAAAACTTATTAATACTAAAAACATGACTAAATTAAAACAAAGAGATATTTGTACTAAATAGTTGAAATTAATTTGATCCTTTCCTTGGTTTTTTAATTTTATGATATCCACTCCTCTAAATGATTTAATGATCTTTCATTATGCTCCATTAAATGCTTGATTTTGATCCCTACCTTGAATTAGAGATAGGTGGAAACACAAAAACACAAAATACCTAATGTTGGCTTCTTTAATCTATTCTAGCTTATCAAAAATTATAAACACTAACATGTTAGTGATGGACTATGATGCCCTTTATTAGGATGCTTATTGTGAAACAAAAACCCAAAACTTTCATAATGTTCATATCATAAGTGTGCCCCTCTTGAAATATTCCTTCACATTAATAGAACATGTATGATAACACCTATGCAATTTTGATCTAAAAATTGGTAAAGTTTTGAATTATGAATAGGATATATTAGTTAACCATCCAAATTTGGGGAAGAAATGTGTGATTCTTACAAAAGATCAAATCCATACCAAATGTGATGGGTCTATCAGAAATGAATCTAAGCAACTATTACGTGTAAATCTCCTCCTAAAGGCCACTATTGAGAAAAGTACCCTTATCAAATCCACTTGATAAACTTCCCAATATGTTAAAGTATCAAACTAAAGATATACTTTTGCTTAAATTTAGCTAGTCCTAGGAATACACTACATGTTGTAAGCAAGGAAACATGAGCACAAACCCAACTATAATAATAAATTAAAAAGTGGGAAGGTTAGGTTAGGGTCAAGGTGATATAATATGGGATAGGTAGACATAAGGATGCAAAATACACACACACGCACATAAAATATAACTACATGCATTGAATACTTAAAATTATTTATAAAATTACTTCAATTTTATCTTCTATAACAAGCATGGAACGACATTGCTTAGTCACACAAATTGCTTATCAAAGCCTTTGATTTTTATTCTAATTTCTGGGATAATTTATTTCCCAATTTGTTATGATCCATGTGCAACATAATATTTTTATATCCTATTAGTTATCACTTCTACGATTTGACTGGCAAAGGGATTCAGTAAGCAAGGATAATTTTGAATTTAATTTATAAAAAAGGGCACCACCACCACTTTTCACACCTTTTTTTCTTTCTCTATAGATATTCTAATTATGCACAAGGATTTAATGCTTGGAATGATGGTTTACGGGGTAATATAGTCTATGAATTTAGGCACTACCATCTTCATTTAGGAGTCAAAACCTCCCTCTATATATTATACCTTTGGGTTAGATACCATAAAAATATGTGTGCACTTGATTGGA
Organism: Wollemia nobilis; assembly: GCA_028583015.1. Lineage (NCBI taxonomy): Eukaryota > Viridiplantae > Streptophyta > Pinopsida > Araucariales > Araucariaceae > Wollemia > Wollemia nobilis. The sequence continues at coordinate 16,062,234 of JAQPPZ010016704.1, forward strand.
AAAAAGGCACCTTGTGATCACGATGAATGAGTAGTCTTGGTTGGAGAACCTTATAAGGTGTATAGGAAACAACAACGAATGACACTTCTAAAAAAATATTAAGATTGATTACCCCTCACCTTATTTTTGATAAAACTCATCCTCTTTTCCTTAGCCTCTATAAGTGGTCATATCTCTCACGAGGAAACCTACATAGCATTAACCATTAGACCTCTTAGCATAACGAGAATAATCTTTTGGTATAAGATGTTGAAAATATATAGTCAAGTTTAAATCTCTTTAGGTCAATCTCATTATGAGCTTACATGGTAACACCCTCAAGGTGGTATTTCTTGTTCATGTAAAATATTTGATTGGATCCTCTCATTCTTATTTGAATCTCTTGGACAATTTATTTTCCAAGATATTATGAACTATGTATAACATAAAAGAATTTGGGAAATAAAAAAAATCATTTGTATCTTGTATTGACTATCAATTCTAAGATTTTTTATGGAAAAGGGATTCCTTAAGGACAAAAAATAAAATTTAAATTTTCAAAAAGGGTCACCATCGCCCATTTTACTTATATTTTAATTTACAAGGATTCTAATTAGGGGCATAGATCTAATGCTTGGAATGATGGTTCATGGGGTCATTTGATCTATGGATCCAACCATTACCATGATTATTTAGAAGGATCCAAAAACTCTCTCTTTATAGAGTCATATGTGTCTCTAGATTAAAACCCATATAGATATATGTGCATATTGCTCAAATTAGAGACACCTTGTGATCATGCTGAGAGAATGGTCTTAACTAGAGTAGCTACTATGGTCGATAGTGTACAACAAAAACTGATGTTGCTCAAATAACATTAGAGATAAATTTCCTCTCACATCATTGTTTGATGAAACTTGTTGTATTTACCTCTACCTCTATCTTAGGTCATTTCTATTGTGAAGGCACCTACATAGCATTAACCATCAGACCTCTTAGGATAGTGGTAGTAGCCTTTTGGTATAAGATATTAACACCAAACAACTGGATTTGAATCTCTCTATGTGAACCTATTTTCTATACCAATGCTTACATGGTAATGTCTTCAATGGGGCGTTCCTCGAACAACTCCATCTATGGCCGTTGGTTTATTAATGATGATCTCCAACTAAGATTAGAATATTCTTAGTTTAGGGTTCAAGTAGCCTTACTGCATTTTAGAATGATATGCACACCTTAAGGTATGAGTGGGGCACTTCATACCAACATGAAGGTGTTGAAAAGAGATCAGATAAATTTACCTAACTCATTCATTTCTTATATGTTCACAGTTCAAAACTCTCTACTAGTATTTGTGTAAGTATATAACCCTTATCACTCAATGGTTGGTTGTGGTAGACAACAACATGGTATTTAATGAGAACAAAAAGAATTTTTTTACCTATTCAAAGCCATTCAACCAATAAAAAAAATCATGTGGAATGGTGAGTGAAAAGAGTTGATGTGAAAAAATGGATTGGATTGATCCAATGAATCACCAAGTAGTAGACCAAACATGGCTATAATGTTTTTGATCTTAGAGGTTTTAAATTTTAAGTTTTAGGGGTCCATTAGGGAAAATATTTTGAAGGCTATAACTCATATGTACAAAAGCATTTTGAGGACATTATTTTCAAATTGTACAATTTTTTTACCTCTGCACATTGGTGGCATAAGTGTATGGGCCTGTTATAGCATTACAGGTTAAATTATGTAATATTGAGTACAAAGCCCTAGTTACTTTCCATAATGGATAAAATTATAGTATTTGGTCAACTCAAATGATCATCTTGCTATGAAGTAAGAACTTGTGACATATCTTTCAGAAGGATTAAGTGATGGTTCTTGATGATGAATCTCAACACCAAAAGATAGAAGAGACTCTAGGTTTGATTTCCTTGTTGATTGAATCAGAGTTGATTTTCTACGTCAATGAAGAGAGTGACCCTCAAAAGTTATTATCAAAGTTGCATGAGCATTTTGTAAATGTTGATACTACTAAATTAAGTCTCTTGGAATTAGAGCTTTTTTGTCTAAAGCTAGTCAAGTTTAATAATGTTAAGGACTGTATTGCATATTTAAGAGGGAAAAAGAAAGATGAGGTAGAACACATTAAGATTGTCCTTGATAATATCTCACATTCCTTTTAGATATTGAACCTAATAGTTTATATGATTCCTATTTTCTTAGAATCCCAAATGACATGCTCTTGATTAGATTTTCTCTATTCTAGTTTACTTTTAGGTGGTAATATAGAATTATGGTGGTGAAACTCCTCTCATACAAGCTCTTGCAAAGAAATTTCAATCCAAGGAGGCTAAGACCCATGGGACCATGGGCAAGGCTAAGTATTCAAAGAAAAGAAAAATTTCTACTATAAAATGGAGGGATATCCTATGAAGAATTACTTGTTGAATCTATAAAATATTGTGTAGACACCAAAACAGCACCAATCCAATTATGTGACGACAAGCGCTGATCGCATTGACACACACAGCCCCTAGGGCAGCCCCAAGAGGTTAAAATATGGTACTAACCACTCCCAAAAGTAGTTTGGAGGTCAGAGGTCAATTTGGCACATTTTTGGCACCTTTCTCTCTACTCATCCCACCCAGGGATGAATACAAACTGGCATTCATCCCACCCAGGGATGAATATCAGAATTCACCCTAGGGTGAGGTGAATAGCAAGTTTGACTGGCAAAAATTCAAACCTCGACAAGTCGGCCAGTTAACTGAAGCTTCAGGCCATGCAATTGCAAGGAATGGCTTCAAATCAAAGAGAGAGACTTCAGTCATACATGTCTTTGATTTTGGAGACCTCATGCAAGGAGACTCTAAATCAAGGAATTATCTTTTCTCTCAAAATAGGACAAACAACTCAAGTGGCACCCTCGCATGTGCAATTCAAATAGAGAGACCCTAGGTCTATAAATTGGTGAGTTTTCTCACCCAAAAATATACAGATAAGGAGAATTTGATCAACGAAGTGCTACCGATTTACATACCTACTTACGATTTATGCTTTTCATATCCTTAATATCTCATTCAAAAGGGAGGTTATTGGGTGATTATTGGAAGCACGAATCCGGACCCAAAACCCAATTTTTGGCCATGATATCCCACAAAATTTTTTGACAACACCCCATAAGAATTTTTGGACCCATACCAAGTGGATTGGTGCTGAAATAGAGTCCCAAATGGTGGGCATTCTGCCCCTGGGCGCCCCCCAAGCTGTCGCAGCCCTAATCGCCCCACCCCAAAGCAATTAAAAATCTGTGATATATTTATCTATTTTTTATTTTTATCTTATTCTAGGTATGTTAAATAGGCTGTAGTTTAAATTTCACTTCATTCTGAGCAATTTTGACCAAGTTTTTATCATTTTTTGCCTTTACTAACTTGCAGATGGCACCAACAAAATCTAGGTGATAGAGGCAAAATTGGAGAAATATGACCTTCTGGGTCTTCCCAAAACACCCCCAATCAGCTAACCCCAACTCTGAAGGTCATTTGGAGCTTTTTAGATAGGACATTGAAGAGGGTGCTTTCTGATAAGTTATTGCAGGTCTATTTGTCCCAACCCAGAGCGAATACAAATCTGTGAGGAATTTCTAGACTGTTCCTTTTGCAGTGGCCTCTTGGTAACATATTTATGCTTCTATTAAAATTTTAGGTTGATATGAGGTCATTTGGTTATAGTTTTAATATTTTCATGCATACACTAACAGTAGGCCTTGGGAAATACATGTTTTATTCCGTCTGCAGGTGCTACTAATATTTTCTATTTTTTTGAATGCAGGTTTTTGACATTAGAGAAGCAAGAAGGAGTAAAAAATCATATACACAAGTTGTGGCAACATTTTGGTCCGCCCATATTTAATGTGGGCACGCGGAAGAAGGATTGCTATCCATGGATGTGATAAGAAACATATTTGACGCTCCTATCCCCTAAAAAGGAAGGAGACATATTGTGACACAAATTTAAAACATATTAATAAAGAGGACCCTATTATATATTGCTTTTATCTTGTTTCTATTCATCTATGTTCTTTCCTTTCATGCATTTTCAATATATAGGCTTTTAGCGTTAAGTTTGGTTCTACATGCATCGTGTTTGGCATATTCCTTTTTGTTTTCGTATCCTCGTGCTTTCAGTGGCGATCACGGTGGGAACTCTATCCCTTGATTTTTAAGATTAACCTTCTGATCAAAGTTGCTTGTTTTTTTGCTTACAGGTACCAAGTTTTCAAACGATGGACTGTTTTAGAGCAGAAATTCAGAGACATTCGATTTGGGCAGAGAAGAGGTACCAAGTTTTCAAACGCTGGACTATTTCAGAGTAGAAATTTAGAGACATCTGATTTGGGCAGAGAAGAGGTAGAGGTCTTAAACACCTTCTATCAAATTTTGCTTTCTGTTCTCTGGTTATTTGCTTGCATAGGAGAGTTTGAATGCTTGTTTGCTTCATTTATGCAACTTAAAAAGAACCCCACACACCATGTGGTAATTTGAAACAACAAGGATTTGTTCATAAAAAACCAACCCTTGAGCAAGACCAACGGTGGAATTCATCACCACCTTGGCTTGAGATACTGCATACATAACCCCGATCACAACTGTTGATAGACATAAATCCTGACGAAAGCTAACCAAGTGTAGCTGGGGTGATTCCCAACGCATGAGGATAAGTCTTCTATGGTAGGTGTCATAAACAGAGCGATTCCCCTTCTGTACTACCTATGTTCCATGTACCATCTGCTCTCACGTACCAATAGTTTCCCTCATGTAAGGGAGTGTATATAGAGAGGTTGGTATCCTGGCAATGGTATATCGAATGGGCGACCATTTTTGGGAGTCATAAGAGCCATCATACTGCATTTAAACGTTCTTCACAAAAAGCTTTCAAAATAACATCAAAACACACCAAATCAGATTCTAGGGCACACTTTTAATCTTTCAACGAGATAACCATTGCGTTGATTGTGTGTTTCCTTTCTGTTTAAGTGTAGCATAAAAAAAACATCCTAAAAGAAGATAAAAATGTACACATATTTAGGTAAACATCACCATGGTGTACACTCATAGTCGAGCCCAATCACGGGAAAGCACTGCAAAGAGTGCACAAAGGGGGGCAAGTCACCTCTGATATAGTCCTGAGGACTTAGTCATATCGCCTTTGAGGAATGGCACCCAAGATAGTCCACATCATGCCATAATAGAATAGGATTATAGAGGCACCTCTTTGAGGGGCACCCCCACTCAGCATAGAGCCTTTCAAGAGGAGAACCTACATGTGGTGCTCAACATAGACAGGAGAACTCCCTTAGACATTATTTATGAGTGGCCTAGTGATGAAGTGCTAGAACAATAGAGGGTCTAGAAGGAGGGGCCACATGATTTCATCATCCCTCCTCTACCCCGTATTACTGTTAGAAACACTATACCAAATCTAGAGTATCAGGATTTCCAGACAGGGCAAGACAATTATGCCTGCATCTTGCATGCATATGAAATGGAGTATGAGGAATACTACCATGTTCCTCAAGAGCATTACATAGTACGGGAGTGATGTACCTCTACACCTGCTATGTATCAAGATCATCCATTAAGGCTAGACCCTCAGGTGAATATCGCTAACCTTGATAGAGGAAAGCAACCCATAGGGATCTCGGATCACCACGATCGAGATAGACATGTAGGAGAAGCATCTAGGCTTCTTAAACAAGAGACGGTAAAACAAATTGACTTGGAATTTACCAAAAATGCCCCCCACCAAGCGCAAATCATGTAGCTCTAGTAGGATCAACAATAGTTAGAGCATCTATACCGCCTTAGCAAAGAGCGCATTCAGCATCAGACAACCGAATTGCTTTACAACAATGTGCCTGAGAAGGTCCCAACCCCTCGTGCACATAAATTAGAAGTGTATGAAAGGCATAACCCCTTAGTGCGAGACAGGTCTCTGCGACCTCATCAAGTACTGCCTCTAAGACCTCCCAGACCTGAGCAGGAAGCCACTCCTAGAAACAATGATGGGCACCCTCCGTGGGAACCCACCCATGTTTATAGGTCTCATCCATGCACTCCTTAGGAAGCTTATGAGGAGTATGAACAAGAAGAAGAGCGGGCTGAAATACCCTACCAAGGTAGAAGGGTTGCTATCCAACCACCCTTCCACAGGCCTCAAGTTCCTCGCAACCCACAATGGGAGCAAACTAAGGAGGAAGAGATCAAATCCTCCGATGCATATAAGGTGCTGCTAGAGCATTTAGATTCTATGGAAATCAAGACTTTTGGGCCCCAAAATCCCACTTTACGCCAACTCTGTAGTCATCCTGTGCATCCGTCAGTGCCGGCACCTCCATACCTTGAACACTTTAAACTGCCCTAGTTGGCACTCTTTAGAGGGGAGGAGGATGCCCAAGAGCATGTGACAAGATTCCTGAGCCAGTGCTTTGGCATTTAGGACAATGATGCTTTGTTACTAAGAACATTTATAACCACATTTGTAGGCCCTACCTCGGATTGGTTCACTCAGTTGCCAAAACATAGCATCAGTAACTTGGATCAGCTAGTGGACGCGTTCCTCGAATGCTTCACCTTCAACACCAATAAAAAGGTGTCATTAAGTGACCTAGCTAGCCTCAGGAAGTATGAGGAAGAGACCATGGCAGCTATGGGAATCGGTGGATGACGCTACTTTCAAAGCTGCCCTACCTCCCTCCCATGTCTGACCTGACTCAGATGTTCTCAAAGAGCTATTTGAGATTGATCTTCGTGCTATTACAGTTGTAGCAATATGCCACTTTAGAGGAATCTCTGGCACAAGCCAGAATCATTGAGGAGATCAAGATACAGGATGGCGAGATCACCAAACCTAAGAAGAAAGAATGGACCAAGAACACCAAAATAGGGACCATGCAACAGAAACCCGTTGTGGTCAATCAGGTTGCTATCAACGTCCCTAAGCCTGCATAAGCAATACAGACTCAAAAGGCTAACTATTAGGTGGTGGCTCCTAAAAATTATGATAGAGAAAACCACAGGTAGGAACAAAATCAGTAGCGTCACCTTAGGTGATAATTTACACCTTACACAAAGTCCAGGGAATCCCTGTTTGACCGCTTGTCAGCGGCAAACTTGATCAACCTGTCAGAGATTCAAACTATAGACCCCAATGCACTAAAGCCTAAGGGATACCGAGAGGACTTGTATTGTAGGTTCCACAAGCGTAAGGGACATGATCTTAATGCATGTTGGAAATTCAAAGGTTTGGTACAAGACCTAATCGACAACAAGACATTGGCGGTGGACAACCTCATAGCACCAAACAACCAACATATGGGAGTATTTAGAGACCCCTTGCCTGCCCATGATGTGTAGGAAAAACCCCTTCAATTCAATGAGGTGCAATAGAATTGCCCTATGCATGGGTATGTAGGGATGATAAGCATAGTGACTAGGAATAAGAGGTATCAAGGAGCTGCCCCTATGGCGGCCACTGGAGAAGTTCCATCGACTTCACAACCCTAAAAACACCCTACGCAACTTCCCCCACCTAGACTAGTGGCCATGATTTGGACTAGACTTACCCAAAGTATAAGGACCACGTCGGCTAGGCTCTCCATATACGAGCTCATTCAACAATCAGTGCCCCATCGGGAGGCTCTAATGGAGATTTTAAAAGCAATCGAGTTGTAGCCCCACAAAGTAAACTCTTTCAACAACTTTATGGGACATGTAAAACAATGTACAGAACCAGTCATCACCTTTAGAGAAGATGAATTGAAATCAGTGACTGGTGATGTGGTAGATCCACCCCTGCACATTATTGCGTGGGTCAATAGGATTCCATATAAGAGGGTGTTGGTGGACACTGGCTCGTCCAGTAACATCATTACAATCGCATCATTGAAACATCTAAAGTTGCTAGCATCTCACATTGTGGCCTCCACTTATACTCTTCAAGCATTCAATGATGCAATATGCTCAACAGTTGGCACCATTGTCCTACCCATCCAAGTGGGACAACAAACTATAAATACATTGTGCCACCATCGAACTAGTATGCCACAAATCTGGTAGTTGCCCTCTGCCCTCTCCACTGGGCTATCCACCCCCATCTCCTCTCCATGTCCAAAATAGCATGTCAGCACTACTGTCCTCTGATCCCACGACATCGTCTGGATCGGCAGTCCATTTATTGGAATCTGAAGAATCCGATAGACATCCTCCAAGGTCACTGTCATCTCCCTTATTGGGATATGGAAGGTGTTGGTCCAGGGATCCCATAGGTTGATCAGGGTCGTTAGATAGGCCCGATCCCTGACCATCGGCTCCAGCCGAGTCACCTGCTTGAGCCCAAGGGCGTCAAGCCAATCCTAGTCAACCAAAGTCAGCGTTGCACATGCTTCAGTAAAAATTATGGGCACATGGTATCGGCTCTTCACAAACTGCAAAAGAAAACAAAATAAAAACATTAAAACAATGAAAAATTGTACATCAATAACATGAATATACAACAAAGCATCAAAATGTACAGCCAAAAACATAACAAAATTCAAAAAAATCATTTGTCAGTCCTAGGGTTTTTAACTCTAACTGATAAATTGCAAAACAAACAACATAAATTAAAAAATAAAATAATTTTTTAGTCCTAGGGTTTTAACTCTAACCGATCAATTAAAAAAAAACAAACAAAACCATTCAAAAATAATTTCTCAGTTCTAGGGTTTTTAACTCTAACTGATAAATTAAAAACAAAAAAATTAAAACAAAATAATTGTTTGTCAGTCCTAGGGTTTTTAACTCTAAAACATCGACTGATCACTTACAAACATAAAAACACAAATCACAACAAATAACTAGGGTTAAAGCTACGTTTTTACGCTCAGTTTTACCCTACGTTTCTAACTTAAGTTTTGATCTTTGTTCAATTCAGGTTTAGCGAAGTTTTTAAGTTATGTTCTAAACTAAGTTTTTTAGCTCAGTTTTAAACTAACTTTGGATATTTTTTTCGCTAGTGTTACACTAAGTTTTCAACTAAGTGTTAATTTAGATAGACTAGGGTTTCATTTTTAAATTTGAAACAAAATAAACAAAAGAAAAAACAAAAAAAAAACAAGCAAATTACGGCTTGCAAATTGCAAAGCAATAAAGAGGACGGGCACTCACCGGTCTCGCTTCAGCTCTGTCGCTTGAGGATCCGGTCCATGAACTCATGGTGGTAGGAAAATTTTGGCAGCGCTTTATTTCATAGAATTGACCTCCTCCTCCTCAGAGCTCCAAATTGCTAAGAAAAAAAATGCAAATGAGCCCAAAACTCAGTTTTGGCCTTTAAATAGGCTTTTGATCCTATACTCGTTCCCCCCTGGGATGAGTGCTCTGGTTAGCACTCGTACCTACTTTGGATGAATACTAAATAGGAATTCATCCCACCTAGGGATGAATACAAAGCAAAAATTTCAAAAACAACAAAAACTGCACAAAATGCACCAAAAACAAGCTAAAAAAGTGTCCAATAAGAGTGCTTTTGCACTTGATATTTCGGGCATGCAAAATAGATGTCGGGGCTACAAATCCTCACTATTCTACTCCTTAAGAAGGCTATCATAGCTATATCACTCCACGGGAAGATGGATTTTCGAGAACTTCATCTGCAAATGACGTCACCAAAAGGGTCCAAACCCCCCCAAAATAGCAATAACATTACCGAATGAAGGTGCTTTTGCGCCTGCAATTCTTGGCATCCAAAAAATACATTGGAGTTACACATTGTATCGATCCTACTCCCTAAGAAGGCTATCATAGCTGGACCGCTCCACGGGAGGAAATTTGTTTGACAATTTCAGCTCCAAAATGCGTCGCAAAAAGGGTTAGCACCCACCAAAAACAGGTCAGAATGTTTAGAAATTGCTTTCGCATTCATCGGTAAACAACTGAAGGCACCCTTACCTAAGTCATCTTGGGTCAAGTGACTCGTCGCTTTTCTCATGTCGGTCATTCCCTCATCTATTCATCGCTTAAGGGGGTAGTCACACTTAGTCACCAACCAACAAAAACATACCCAATCAAGGAAATGACACGCATTCAAAGGATCATTGACAAAGATAATCATGCTCCTACTTGGGATAGAAAAAAATCAATAAATCACAAGCTGATCAAACACTTGGTATTCGTGAATCATGAACTCAAGGTTCCTACAGACAAAAGGTTGTGCCCTTTGCCTATTCATGACCGATCAATGTCCAAGCTCAAGTAACACCTCACCGAAAAAGGTTAACACTTGAATTAAGTTCCTTAGCTCGTCAAAAGCAAGGATTCAATAATGCATGCCCTTTCCATACTTGGGGCATCAAGAGTTGGTTAGATTACTAAGAAACCCTAATCATTAGTGCTTTGGTTATCTATTTTTGCTCAGCATTGTGCCTTGCACAGCGCTTCCCAAAAAGGGGCATCTGTAGACACCAAAACAACACCAATCTGATTATGTGACGACAAGCGCTGATCGCATTGACACACACAACCCCTAGGGTAGCCCCCAGAGGTTAAACAATGGTCCTAACCACTCCCAAAAGTAGTTTGGAGGTTAGAGGTCAATTTGGCACCTTTTTGGCACCTTGCTCTTTGCTCGTCCCACCCAGGGATGAATACAAATTGGCATTCGTCCCACCCAGGGATGAATATCAGCATTCACCCTAGGGTGAGGTGAATAGCAAGTTTGACTAGAAAAAAGTCAAACCTCGACAAGTCCACCAGTTAACTGAAGCTTCAGGCCATGCAATTACGAGGAATGACTTAAAATCAAGGAGAGAGACTTCAATCATGCATGTCTTTGATTTTGGAGACCTCATGCAAGGAGACTCTAAATCAAGGAATTATCTTTTCTCTCAAAATAGGACAAACAACTCAAGTGGCACCCTCACATGCGCAATTCAAATAGAGAGACCCTAGGTCTATAAATTGGTGAGTTTTCTCACCCAAAATATATAGAGAGAAGGAGCATTTGAGCAACAAAGTGCTGCCAATTTACATACCTACTTGCGATTTGTGCTTTTCACATCCTTAATCTCTCATTCGAAAGGGAGGTTATTGGGTGATTATTGGAAGCACGAATCCGGACCCAAAACCTGATTTTTGGCCACGATATCCCACAAAATTTGTCGAAAACACCCCATAAGAAGTTTTGGACCCATCCCAAGTGGATTGGTGCCGAAACAGAGTCCCAAATGGTGGGCTTTCTGCCCCTGGATGCCCCCCAAGTTGTCGCAGCCCTAATCGTCCCACCCCGGAGTGATTAGAAATCTATGATAGATTTCTCTGATTTTTCTTTTGTATCTTTTTCTTTTGACCAGGTTTTTATCTTTTTTTGCCTTTACTAACTTATAGATGGCACCAAAAAAATTGGGTTATAGAGGCCAAATTTGAGAAATCTGACCTTCCGGGTCTTCCCAAAACACCCCCAATTAGCTAACCCCAACTCTATAGGTCATTTGGAGCTTTCTGGATAGGACATTGAAGAGGGTGCTTTCTGATAAGTTATTGGAGGTCTATTCGTCCTACCCCGAAGTGAATACAAATCTATGAGGAATTTCCAGACTGTTCCTTTTGCAGTGGCCTCCTGGTAACATATTTATGCTTTTTTTAAAATTTTAGGTCGATCTGAGGTCATTTGGTTATCGTTTTAATATTTTCATGCATACACTAACATTAGGCCTTAGGAAATACATGTTTTATTCTGTCTGCAGGTGCTACTAATCATTTATATTTTTTTGAATTCAGGTTTTTGACATCAGAGGAGAAGGAAGGAGTAAAAAATCATATACGCAAGCGGAGGCAACATTTTGGTCCGCACATCTTACATGTGGGCACGCAGAAGAAGGATTGCTATCCATGTATGTGATAAGAAACATATTTGATGCTCCTATCCCCTAAAAAGGAAGGAGATGTATTGTGACATGAATTTAAAAGCATATTAATAAATAGGACCCTATTCTATATCGCTTTTATCTCATTTTGATTAGTCTATGTTCTTTCCTTTCATGCATTTTCAATATATAGGCTTTTAGCGTTAAGTTTGGTTCTACACGCATCGTGTTTGGCATATTCCTTTTTGTTTTCGTATCCTCGTTCTTTCATATTGAAGCTATGCTCTTGAAGTAAGGTGGACGTCTTTCAAATGAAGAGCAATATTTTTATGGATTCGCAGGGGACCACTAGAGCATTCGTTATAGAAGGAAGATATTATTGTCACTAATATCTTCTCTCATTGACCCCTGATTTCATATTATATTTGTAATCTGATTCGTGGTCAAGACCCAAAATTATGTGATGTATTAGATAGGCATAAATGTATTTTATTTTGCAATGTATATAATATTTAAAGGCATAAAGGCATAAAATTTTATTATATAAATCCAATGAACCATGATTAACTTTGTGATGGTCAAACCTTATTTAATATTTGTAATTAACCTAAAGCCCACTCATTATTTTGACTTAGGTTAAAATTTTTGATGTAATTTGGGGTTTGGTTATTACAAAAAATATCCCTCTCACACTCCTTATTTCTTATCAAAATGTTGTGTAATATAATTTATGGATAGTGATTTTTTATGGTGCTTGTATGTCTCTTTCTGTAGACACCAAAACAACACCAATCCGATTATGTGACGACAAGTGCTGATCGCATTGACACACACAACCCCTAGGGCAGCCCCCAGAGGTTAAATAGTGGTCCTAACCACTCCCAAAAGTAGTTTGGAGGTCAGAGGTCAATTTGGCACCTTTTTGGCACCTTGCTCTCTACTCGTCCCACCCAGGGACGAATATCAGCATTTTCCCCCAAGGTGAGGCGAATAGCAAGTTTGACTGGCAAAAAGTCAAACCTCGACAAGTCCACAAGTTAACTGCAGCTTAAGGCCATGCATGTAGCAATGTGAACACTTAATATTGTTAAGTGGATATTTAGTGGTTAGGTTAGAATTGTCGACAAATGTTGGCATGTTTTAAAGTCAATAAATTCTTTCCCCTTATCCCTCCATTCCCTCCTTTATTCCCTCTTCCTCTTTATCCCTCCACCTTCCTTTCCCCTTATTCCTCCAACTTCCCTTCATTTCCTCTCCACCGACTTCCTCCCTATCCTCTCCATATAAATTAATGGACATTTCCTATGTTTAGAGGTCGATGTAATAGCTCTGAGAGATTAATTAATATTATTTAGTTGATTTTATTTAATATTACCTCCTTGTCCAAATTCGATATTTGGTATTAGAGCACTGGTCGGGCAAGCATGCATGAGCACGAATCCCAAGGTTGCATGGGCATGAATCTTGAGGTCGAGGATGCACGGTGACTGGTTGGCGAGCGTGCTGGGCATGCATCCCAAGGGTGCACTGTGTTCGAGGAGCTGGCAATCAGATCAAGGAGGTGGCAGAGCTGGGCATGCATTTCAAGGTGACACATGGTAGAGCAGTCACAAACAACTGATGTGGACACGTAGATCGAGGTGCTGAGGTGGATGCTAAGGTGGTGGTAGCTGACACGTGGTAGGCACTGATAGAGCGCTGACTGGGTGAACAACGAGCTGACACATGGCGGTCGACGTGGTGCTGATGTGGCGATCGACATGGTAGTCAACGTGGCGAGCTGAGGTGGCGAGGCGGTCGAGCGTGTGCGGTGGAAAAAATTGGTTGGAACACATGGTAGAAGCAGGTTCATCCGAAGCAGACATGTGGTGGTCGCAGATTGGCCGAGGAGCAAGCATAGTGTTGAGGATCGATTGCTCAAAGGCAATCGATGTTATATGCGTGTGACCGCATATATGAAGACTAAATAGTCTTCCTCCCACTGAATGTGGGACAAATCTCTTTTATTTTTTTTAAAACATACTACCATCGATGACAGTATAAGGAACTCCTCATTCCTTTATTCTCTAGCTGAAGGGTGTAGTGCAGTTGGCTGAGTCTCTGGCTTGCGGAGGAAAGGTCCCAGGGTCGAATCCCGTCGGGGTGAAAGAAAAAGAAAGTTTTTTTTTTGTTGTTTGTAATCGGTGAGCGAAGGGAATAACACG